>VYXH01009551.1:17129-68551 GCA_013397275.1 Burhinus bistriatus
GTGCGGCTTGCTTGGGCGGCGCCCGGTTCAGTCGCGCGTTTCCGTGTGCGCGGGGGTGAGCCGGGGCGCTGGTGAGGCCGCGGGCGCTGGCGGCGGGCGGTTCCTTGCGCTCAGCGGCGATCGCAGGTTTTTAGCCGGATGAGAAGGACCGGCTTTTAAAACGCAGCTTAGAAAGTGGTGGGGAGTGGAGAAGGTGGCCAGCCGTCTCGCCGAATGGAACTGCTTTACAGCTGACCAAAAAAAACCCAAAAAAACAAAAAACAAAACAAAACAAAAACCAGCCAAGGTTTAAAACTGATCTAAAATGCACTTTTTTCCACGTAACTCCATCTGGGACTCGTTTCACGTTATTGGATGTGAGTTACAAGACAGCGTCACCTGTGAAAAGTGCGCTGGAGCGAACATGGTAGTAGACCTGTGGGAGTGGAAGGACTGAGATTGTGCCTTCGGTGGTGTTTCATTTTGGTTTAGGAGTTTGCCTTTCAAACAAATCTGATGGTTTCCACTTCAGTTTGCACACTGGAGCAGACTTGGAGGTTTGATACCTTCAGGTGAAACTAAATTGGAAGATCTGCAGCTGCCAAGGAGTATTCAGGGCAGAGGAACAGGCTCCATCGCCTTCAGAGTAAGTCCCTCACAAGTGCGGACCGCTGAGCAGCATCAGCCGTTCCATTCCCCAGATCCCTCTAGACCACTCTACTCTTAAAACAGTCAAGCGTTTCCAGCCATAGTTCTCCCACCCTCCCAACCTTGAGAAGGCATTAGCTGACCTCTACTGCTGAACTTAGGCAAAGTTTGGAATGTATCAGCTAACTGAGCAGGCTGATAGGAGTCTTGAATGCTCACAGGCTGTTCACATAAACTGAGTGTAAATGTGCAATGTTTCCATGCAGGTGATACAATGTAATAGCCAAAGGCAGAAGAAACAATCAAGGAAATGGGATGACAGCAAGAAATACATCTTTCCTATTCAAAAGAAGAATGCAAGTGTTTTTCTCCCAAGAAATTGCAGCTTTCAGTGCTGAAGGGGACGTGGCAGCACTCACTACTAGACAAGATTAGAAGCAGCAATAGAACTATGTAAAAGATTGATTTTTGTGGTTTACCTAGGAGGTAATGTAATTTATGCTAAAACATTAAATGTATTTCGGGGTAACATTCAGCTTCATGGTTGAAGAATGTGGGGAGATCAGCAGGGCTGCACTGAAAGGAGAGATGAGTATAAGGAAAATTGAACCAAACAGTCAGAGATGGAGGAGTTTGAAGGTAGTGAAAGTGTGACAACACACTTTCTTCCAGTGTGTTTATTGGGAAAACAGTGCAATGTACAATGAGTCTTACTCTAAAAAACAGCAAAACAAGAGCTAAAGACTTAGAAGTTTGTGTACAAGGAGGTAATGTCAAAAATCCTGAAGAGTATGAAAAAAAAAAGCTATTTTAAAGAATTCTGACTACTTCAGTTGAGTATTTCTGTACTTCTAGCTTGTATTCAAAATGAGATTCTTCAACAACTTCTTCAGCATGCTGAAAGGTCCTTCATTCTCCTGTGGACTCGTGTTCAGCAGCACATTTCAATAGCCATGGGAGCAATAGAAATAGAATAGTATTGTTCAGGTTGGGGAGGCTCAAGAGGTCTCTAGACCAACCTTCTGCTTCTTCAACTCTGACCAAGTTGCTAAGGGCTTTGTCCAGCAGGGTCTTGAAAACCTCCAAGAATGGAGAATGCACAACTCTGGACAACCTGTGCCAATACTTGATTGTTGTCACAGTGAAGTTTTTTCCCCTTAAATCAGAACCTCCTCATATGACTGTTGCCTCTCATCCTGCTGCTGTGCACCTCAGTGGAGTTTTGCTCCATTTTCTTGATAATCTCAGGTACTGGAAGGAAGATTTTGGGTTCCCCTTCAAGTCTTCGGACTGAACACGGTTCCCTCAGCCTCTCCTCACAGGGTATGTGCTCCCATGCCCTGACCATCTTGATTGCCCTCAGCTGCACTCACTGCCATTTGTCAACTTCTTTCTCATACTGGGGGGCCCCGAAGTGTGATGTGGTTTTCCAGACATAATCTAACAAGTGCTGAGTAAAGAGGACTAATAATTCTCTTGATCTACTGGCTTCAAGCCTGTAAAAACAACTTAGCATGTCTTTATGAAGGTAGCCTTGCTCACTGCTGTGGTGTTCTGCTCACTTATGTTTCGCTTGGTATTTGTCAGGGCCAAGTCAAGTGCATGACTGGGCCTTAATTGCCCAGACACTCTTACCTGGGACTTCAGCATGTGCAGTACTATAGGTTTACCTGTGCCACGTCCTGTCTCCTGTTGTCTTGGTTTGTCAGTTGGCCTTCCTGGATGGACCTATGTAATGTGTAGTCTTGTCTCCAGCCCTTTCTCCTGCATGGACCTTGTCTCTGACTCTGTCTTCTGCTGTTCCTGGCTGGACTTTCTGGACCTGACTCATTATCTCGCCTTGTCTTGGACTGTCAAAAAGGCCTGTCACCAACCCAGCCCTGCCCAAATTCTGTGGGACAGCACCTTGGTTGGTGAGGGCACTGCCCTACCTGTCCTGTGGTCAGCCTTGGCTCCCAGCTTATCCGCCCTCATGAAGTGGCCCTGCTCATGTTGTCCATGACACAGTCCACCAGGACCTCCACATCCCTTTTTCAGTCAGTCCTCAGTCTATACTGCTGTGGTGGTTATTCCATCTCAGATAAGGTATGACACCCTAGGATCCATCCATCAGTTCCTTGAATAGGCATAGCAGTTTGATCAATCTGTACCTTTCCCTCTCCCCCTGAAGTTGTCTGTCTATTTGAGCATACTTCAAAAGTAGCATGTTCATTAAATCCACTCTTTTTTTCATAAATGTATACAATACGTGCAGACAAAATCTTGCATTTTACCATGTCATCATCATGTGCACCTTGCCCTCATTTCCAGTGAAGAACTGAGTAGAGTAATATGCAGTAAAAATGAATGTGTTCAAGTAGTCACATTTTCTCTCAGCTATATTACAATCATAATGTTCTCTTGGCTAGGCTTAGAAAAGCTGATTGTTCATTTATCTTGTCAGAGTGAATGCTGAAGCTATTTCTGCTGTTGGCTAAAAAAGATGCATCACATTCTTCCTTAACGCTTCCCTCTTTTGTGGTGTTAATACTCTTAAAATAGTTCAAAGCTTTTGGACTCACTGCCAGAGAGAGTGTTGTAATTGAGCCTGTGCTTCCTGCTCTAGCAGTCCTTCTCTAGCTTGCTTTCTTCCACAGCTGAAAACATCCAACTAGTGCCAGTTTTGGCTAAAGGTTAAAATGTTAAGGAAAATGAGCCAACAGTTAGTGGTAAAACAGTCACGAATTAGGTTTTTTGTTTTGTTTTATTTTATATATGTGTTAATCGGTCCTATGCATGCACACAATGACACTAGGAAAGAGCTATTGTAGTCAGGAGCTCTTGACAAAGTCTAAGGTAAGGAAAGAGAAGTGACTGAGCACTAAGTTAGATGAGACAAGGAAATCAAAGTCAGTAGGGAGGTGGATCACTAGTATGAAAGCACAATGACAATTTCAAGCTTGCAAGTGGCAAGCTTGGGAGGAATTAATCTTTCATCATTGGTTAGGTGTAAGCTTTCGAAGCCATCCTCTCCTATCAGGACATGCGTCATGATTTGTCTCCTAATCTTGATTTCCTGGTGTTCTTAAGATCATTTCCCTCCTATTTCTCAAATGTATTCAAGAGATGTCTTCTCACATGGCCTGCACTTATTTTTTCAGGAGACCTCGTTTCTCTGGCCAGGACGTCCAGTTTGCTTTCTTTCCCAGGCACCTTTTTCCTAACATCTACCTTCACTGGCTGGATTTCTACAACAAATCCTGCAATAAATTCTGCAAATAAATTGCAACTGAATTCTGCAAGCAATTCCTGCAACACTTTCTGATTTATTGCTGGCTTTTCACCAGGGCCTAGCAGAAGTCTGTTCAGAGTAGTGGCTCCAGTACTAGCTGTTCCAGTTGTGTTATTCTGTGATGCTCATCTCCAGTGGCACAGGAGATCTCCCACCAGTGTGAACAACTTGATGGGTTCACCTCAAACAATGCAGCTTAATTCCTTCAGACACCCTGGCTAGATTTCCATACAGATGGCCTCAGTCAAGTTACATAGACTAGTAAATCACTGTTCCCTTCTTGAACAAAAGCTTCTACCAAATTTATTGTAAGCAGGTCTGGTAGCACTGCCCAGTGCTGTTGGTCAGTACTTCCTATCATGAACCCAGTTCTCAACTGCCTTTGAAGGTGGGCAAAGTTTAAAATTTTGGAAATACAGGTTTCTATGCAAGGTATGTGTTACAAGCTTAGAGAATATGTGCACTGGTGCTAAAATAGTAGTCACTTCTGAGAACAAAGCTAGGGAAAAATAAAGTTGAAAGATTGGATTGAGGCTTTTGCAGAAAGCCACTTTTTTTTGGAAAATGGGTTTAAAGTTTGAGAAAGCAAAATTTGGTTGGAAAGTGTCTCTTCCCATACCTGATAATCAGGTGTTTGTGTCTGGCCACATTAGTTTGAACTAATAAACTGCGAAGGCTTATACGTACTTGATTTGATAAAGCAAATGTAGCCTGCAGATTTCCCTTGTCGATGACAATTCATCTTAATGTTCACAAACTATCTCAGAACAATCCTTTCCCTCACAGATTTCACACATGACTGGACTGCACGTGTCATCCTCCAGTGCATGCTCTGGCTCCTCACAGCTTTTGCTTCTGGCTGAAGTCTCTACAACCACCATCCACTTCTCCATTGCTCCTGCTTTCCTTCAGGATGCAGAGTGGTACTCTTCCCATTATTCCCCAAAGCCTTTTTCATTAATAAATTAAGATCCAACTCTAAATCAGAGGTCTGTGGTAGAAGCAGCTTGTCCGTAGGAGGAACCTTACCTTTCTTGTTGAGGAAGTGCAGGGTGATAGAAAATGATTAAGCAGATTCTAGGAATTCTGGGAGAGTACCTGTCTTTGCCTGCTCGTTCTTGCATTCCTCTTGTGAGGGGCTTAAACTAGGCTTCATATTTTTGCTGTGTGTCTTGTTTTATGGGGCTTGGCTTGATTTCCGGGGTCTATTTGTAACAGCACTGAGGATCTACAACTGCAATTAAAGACAATGAGAGCTTCATTGGAGTAATTAAAAATAAGCTTACTTGGTATCTGAAGAAGTGTTCCTTTAGGTTGTTCACACTGAATTACACATTGGCTCTTCAGTTTATTTCTTACAAAGCAGAACACAATGCTGCAAAGCTAGATTAGTCATTCAAGTCATTAATTTCACGGAATCACGGAACTTTTACAGTTGGAAGGGACCTCTAGAGATTGTCTAGTCCAACTCCCCTGCTGACGCAGGAATGCCTAGAGCACATTACTCAGGACTGCATCCAGACGGGTCTTGAAAATCTCCAGAGAAGGGGACTCCACAACCTCCCTGCGCAGCCTGTTCCAGTGCTCTGTCACCCTCACCATAAAGAAGTTTTTTCTTATGTTTGAATGGAACTTCCTATGTTCCAGCTTGTGCCCGTTGCCCCTCGTCCTGTCACTGGGAACCACTGAAAAGAGTCTGCCTCCATCCTCCTCCAACCCACCCCTTAGATACTTAGAAGCAAGAATAAGGTCTCCCCTCAGCCTTCTCTTCTCCAGGCTAAAGAGTCCCAGCTCTCTCAGCCTTTCCTCTTAAGGGAGGTGCTCCAATCCCCCAGTCATCTTTGTTGCCCTACGCTGGACTCTCTCCAGTAGTTCCCTGTCCCGCTTGAGCTGGGGAGCCCAGAACTGGACACAGTATTCCAGTTGTGGCCTCACCAGTGCCGAGTAGAGGGGGAGAATGACCTCCCTCGACCTACTGGCCACACTCTTCCCTATGCAGCCCAGGATTCCATTGGCCTTCCTGGCGACAAGGGCACATTGCTGGCTCATGGATAATTTACTATCTACCAGGACCCCCAGATCCTTCTCCTCAGAACTGCTTTCCAGCAGGTCCACCCCTAACCTATATTGGTGCCTAGCATTCTTCCTCCCCAGGTGCAGGACCCTACACTTGCTCTTGTTGAACCTCATTAGGTTCTTCTCTGCCCAGCACTCCAGCCTGTCCAGGTCACGCTGGATGGCAGCGCGGCCCTCTGGAGTGTCAGCCACCCCTCCCAGTTTGGTATCATCAGCGAACTTGCTGAGGATACACTCTGTCCCCTCATCCAGGTCATTGATGAATATATTGAACAAGATTGGGCCGAGTATTGACCCCTGGGGGACACCACTGGTTACAGGCCTCCAACTTGACACTGCTCCATTAATCACAACCCTCTGAGTTCTGTCACACAGCCAGCTCTCAATCCACCTCGCTGTCTCCTCATCTAGCCCACACTTCCTCAGCTTCCTAATGAGGATGTTATGGGAGACAGTGTCAAAAGCCTTGCTGAAGTCAAGGTAGATGACGTCTACTGCTCTCCCCTCATCCAGCCAACCAGTTATAACATCATAGAAGGCTATCAGGTTGGTCGAGCATGATTTACCCTTGGTAAATCCGGGTTGATCACTTCCAATAACTTCCTGTTCTTCAACGCGTTTGGAGATGACATCCAGAACAAGTCGCTCCATTACCTTCCCAGGGACAGAGGTGAGACTAACTGGCCTGTAGTTCCCTGGGTCCTCCTTCTTGCCCTTTTTGAAGATTGGAGCAATGTTGGCCTTCTTCCAGTCCTCAGGCACCTCTCCTGTTCCCCATGACCTTCCAAAGATGATGGAGAGTAGTCTAGCAATAACATCTGCCAGCTCTCTAAGCACTCACGAATGCATCCCATCAAGTTCTTTAGTTTTGTTAAGAATGAAATTTGACTAGAAATGGAGTGTGTCATAAGTGAGGTTAACTGGGAAGAGGTAAAATATTAGTTATTTAAGTGAGCAACCTCCACATTGTAAGACTGGGTCTAACTGGAAAGAAAGTACGAACTATAACCACCAGTGGTACGCAGACAGAGATACAGGGGATAAGAGTGAGGTTATAGAGAACTGGTGCATTTTGTAGCTGTGTGTGCGCAGTACCGGTGACACTGTCAGAGCAGTGAGCAGTGACAGCGGCCGGGAGCAGTCACGGCACACCCAGAGCAGCGGTCGAGTTGCCACAACAGTGGGTCCGGTTTGCTCCCTCAGCAGCCTGCAGAAGGGGAATTCAGGAGGATGTCAGACACACAGATGCCTGAGTCACACTCAGTATTTATAAAACTAATATTCTGTCCAAGAATTGAGGCACATGCCTCACACTTAATTTGGCTTTTCACAAGCAAGGCATTACATTGGGGTAGACGAGATTGGCACTAGGAGGCAAAACGTCAATAGAAGAAAAAGATTTAGGTTAGCTGGACAGTGTTACTAGATCTAGACTTCTGGCATCTTGTGACACTTATTCCTGTATTTGAAGCTGCAATAGTAAGAGCAGAAGCATTGTTTAGAGCAAGTGAGGGCATTAATTGTCTTACAGGAAACACACTGTATTTGTTTTTGTATCTGCTTATGTTCCGTTTCTTCCTGGCTCTTTTTGTCTAGCAACCACCATGTTGCTTTGCACTTCAGCGTACCAAGAAAGGGGGAGCTGAACATAACAGTCGCTAAGTTTAGCTATTTTGACCTTCAGAGTTATCTTTAGGATTTATGACTGGTTGACCAGAATATGTTGCTTATGATTCACACTTGGAAGTTTATCAGCAGTAACTTACACTATGTATTTGGAAAACGTGTGTTTTCCTTCACACAGTCTCTGTGCTGCCTCTACCATGGTCTTCAGTGGTATTTGGGAACACTTTACTGGGACGCTAAATGGTAGGGAGATAATTTAAGCTAGCCTGTTTCAACCTGTCTGTAACAGACACTTAAAAGTCTTCATCCAGCAGATACCTATGTTCAAGCACACAAAATGCCAGCTCCAATTGCCAGCTTACCACTTTGTTCATCTCAAGACTGTTGTGAAGGCAAACTTGCCAACCCAAAAGGGATTAATGCAGCACTAGTGTATTTTAGGCTACTGTGTCTAGACTCTTAGTTGTTTCATATAAGTGTCATTCACTCCAGATTAAGTCATTCTTTTGATTAGCATAGGCTACAGTAGTGACACTTCAGTCTCTCTGAAATCGTTCTTTTCTGGCCCTGCTCTAAAGATGCCTGCAAAGGGCTTCCTGCTGCTAATAGTTTATTCCCAAGGCCATTTGCTTAGAAGGTGGCTTTTCCTTCCTCTTAGTAGCTTACAGGTCACAGCCAAGTCCTCACTGGTCCTGCATAAAAAGCAAGGACCTAAGTGGAAGTCCTCAGCAAGACGCTTAGATAAGACTTACTGTCTTAGTGCTAGGGGAGTTCATGGGCCTAATCTGAATGTCTGACTCCCCGCCGTGTGTTACATATAGGTACAAAAGAGTGGGGCTTGGAGAAACTGACAGGTGAAACATCTGCGCTAGCTCACAGAAGAAGGAGCCAAAGAAGCCTTTGCAGCTTTAAACGCACACACACATGCATGCATGCACTCATTTTACTTGTAGTATTTGGGAACACTGCTATACTACTTTGGAGGTGTCTCTTAAGCACCTCTGACACAAGATGTTCGAAAGGTTTCCTCCTGGCTGCAGAAATACCATGGAGTACTTGCAAGCTGGTTCATCATCTATCCATTTCCTATTTTGAAGGCAGTCAGGGGAAAGCAAACTAATAACCTAGCTGACCTGTCCTCTGTACAATTGCCAGAGGTGTGTGCCATGTGAAGAAATCAATTGCAATAGAGAAAGAAAGGTCCAGTAGTTAGTTGGACATAGGCAATCTAAAGGTGGTTAACTTCTGAAGTCATGGCAGAAATATGCATCAGGACTCAGTATTTAGTTTCTCTGTATTTCTGTTCCATATACAGAACAGGCTAGTAGTGCAACTGCCCTGCCAGTTACAGATTCTGTAATAGGTGGGGGTACACAGACAGAATGGTAGTTAGATAGAACCAATCTGCTGCTTCAGCTTGGGTCTCTTGCACAAGCTCCCTGAAAGGCAGATGGCAGAGTACAGTCCTTATCTGAGCTTATCCTAAGGATGAGGAGATTTTTCAGCTTTGGCAGTTCTGGAATAAACTAGGAATTTCAAAAGGATTTCTTGCTTCCCTTCCTTGAGTTGTATGGAGGGAACATAACAGTGTGCCTTAGAAGGAGATTCCTGGGTGATGGGTTAGTATGAACTGTGGGCATTACTCCTACCTGCTGTGTTTCCAGGGTGGATAACCACTGTCGCTGTGGTTTTGAACCAATGAAAGTCTTGCCTCGATTTTGCACCTCCCTGCTGGCTCCTGCAACACACTGCAACACTGCACTGTTAGAAATGAGCTCTTCTTCTTAGTCTGAGGTGGATTTGACTTTTGTTGAAAAAAATTGGTATTCATTTTCCTGGTGTGTTGGGACATTAGAAAGAGTCTTTAGCAGCTCCAGTTATACCAGCTAGTCCAAACATTTGCTAGCCTTATGAGAGATTAGTATTGTCCATCTGGATAGTTGGTATGACCAGATCTATGACAGCCTGATGAAGTCAACCAGGAAAAAAAAGTTGTATATCATCTCTGAGAGGAACGTGATAAATCAGAAGTGCCTTACAGTTCTAAGTTTAAGCCTCTCACATTGCAGAGTCACATGCAGCCATTTATAAGCTAATAGTGTCTAAGGTGAGTTAAGTTTCTTTGAGAGCTGTAAATCCTTCTGATTTCCAGCTTATTTACTTTCACTGTATTTGCTGCTGGTTTGCTGGCACAGGGATAGATATTGTTCTTTATCCCAATTAGATTTTCTTCCTGCCTCATGTTTAGTCTGGGTATATTTAGAAAGTTATGTTGCCCTTATTCTTCATATTGCAAGTTCATATAGAATTAGAAGAGTTTTTTCCCCATAAATAAGTTCCTTCGCATAAACAGCACTTCTCCTGTTCTTACACGAGCTGATCTATCTCAAAAAATGACCACCAGAATGGTGATACTCTGGACTATGTTTTACAAGGGCTATGTTGGAAATGCATCGAGCCAAGGTTGTAAAATTGCCTCCACTAGTTTCACATCTGCACCATTTTAGTGGCTTAGTCATCCCCAAATCACCTGATATGTATACATACATTACAGCAGGAATTTTAGGGTATTAATCCCAGAAGTCTTAGAGTAAAAAACTTCATGCCATATCTATTATTCCATGCATCAAAGTAATTTAGTTTTTCCTTTTACAGTACTTTTAATAATCTTTTTCTGAATGTGCCTGAATACTATTTGCAGATTTCATTAACGTGCTCTACTTTTTATTCTCAAGCCATTTGTAAAAGTATTAAAATTGGGTCTATTTATAGATTTTTCACCCCTCGACATGCCCCTTTGCAATGCAGTCTATGTGGCAGAAATACCATCTCTATTTTTCATTATCAGCCCCTTAGGGACTTCCCTGTAGCTTCCCTTAGTGCTGGAATCAGCTCTGTGTAGGGCAATTCACATAAACAACAATAAAGAAGTTCCTAATCCTTCTAATAAATTTGGAACAGGAATTAAATTTTTCTTGCAGGAGGGCCTTGGAAGTCTCAACAGGTGTAGACAATGTTAGATTAACCACTCTTTCCAAAGTTATACGCCCATCTCATTTATGTACCCAACTCCCATTTATTTACCCAGCCCTTCCTAGTGGGAGCTCTCTGAGACCCCCCCAGCCAACCTCTCCATCAGCAGTTTTGCTATCCTTGTACATAGTTAATCCTTTTGTGTTTCTTAAATTGCTTAGAGTTGTGCTACGTAGTACTCTCTGTGCAAATACGTTTCCTGTTACTAGTGCAGCGTGTAGTCTCCCTCAAAAGTTCCCCTTCTCATTTTGCTCTTTTCACTTCCATTAAAAACGAAAAATTCGAGAGAGGCTGGGTGAAAGGTACCATGTGGAGATATTCCGCAGATTTGTTTAATGTTGTTATATATTCCCTGACCATTGTAACATTTTACATGCTGTCATGGCTATGCGGCATGTTTACCAGAGGTATTCAATAAGCTGGCTATGTTCATACATAGGTGCTTTTCTTGAGCTCATCAGATGAATTTAGACCCTTTGAAGGTGTATGGATAGCTTACATTTTTGTCTCCAGTGTGTTTTGTATTTGTCATTGTTAAATTTTCATTTGATATCATGTTGTACATTCATATATTCTTATTAAATCTCTCTTATGTACCATGGCCCGCGCCTGGTTTTTTTTACATAATTAATTTACTTGTACAATCTGCAGATTTTTTATCTAATATTTCCCCTCCAGATGGTAGCATCTTAAACAATAATGGAATTAACACACAACCTTGAAGCACCTGTTCTTAATTTTTATCAGTTACAGCATAAATCTCTTTTAGGTTTTTGTATTTTTAACCAGTTCCTTTTTATTATATTATTTGAATTCTCATTTCAGGGCCACTTCATTTCTTAAACAGTCTACTGAAAAACTAAATAAATATAAATTACCTCCCCCTTTTCCATCATTTTATCACAATTTTTAAGTAATGCTATAAGATTGCTGGAACATGACTGTCTTGTCCAGAAAGCATGCTAGTTAAACATTAGCATAGCATCTCATGATTTTCTAGGCTTTTTTTGCCTAGAAAATCAGACACATATAATCAGATATATAAAAAAGGTTTACTGATCTATGCTTTTCAGGATCTAACCTAGAGTTATTTTACAAAGCAGGTACAATCATCACCAGCCCCTTTTAGAGCTACAGCTGATTTAGGAGATAGATTCACGCAATGGCTGGGGTTAAAGATGAGTACTTTGAGCAGTATGGCTATGAAGATTTTATGAGCCAATGCATCATCAGAATGTCCTCTACCTCCTTGAGGCCATCACGGCTTTCTCATGTCATGACTTCCCTGTCTTCTTTCCCAGTTAGCGGAGTATAAAAGAATGCATATTAAAAAATACTTCAGCAATGATTTTGTTATTAGTTGTCCATCTAGAATGTCAGTGAATTTCCATTCACAAGGTTATTCAAATAAATTCAGATAAAGTTGCATTCATTTGTTTCTTCAGATAAAGGCTTTGATTTATTTAATCACTGAGTTTTATTTTGTGATTACATTTGTATTGACCAGGAAAGCAAATACTTAATAATATAGTTAGCCAGTCAGAAATTGAAAAATTATGTTATGATATAAGGCATCGTATCTCTTAGAAAAACAGCCTTGAGTATTAACTTCTCAAAGGAATATTTATAGTAAACAGCTGAAATTTGCTGCAAACACAGATTCCCAAAGCTAAAAACCTGCTAAAATTGCAGTTTTCTTGTAAACATTTTGCGAATAAAGAAAACCATAATGTTGAATTTGTGAAACAATCTTTTTTCTTGGTGAGCCGCTGGCTTCATGTGCATGAAACCTCAGGACCTATTCCAGGCGTAATTCCCACGGCAGCCTCTGCACAGGGTAGGATCAGAGGTTAAAGCTGATGACCTGAAATCAATGTGTGATCTGATCCAAAAGAAAAACAGTAACGTGGAGAACGATGACTCATGACAGGCCAGCCTGTACTCATGAGTTTTCCTGCAGAGATTAGAGCTAGTCTCATTACGGGTGTTTTTCAGCAAGAGGGACACTTAAGGCAGTCCCAATCCTGCCTGTCCTGACCTCCATCCTTCCAGGACCCCCCCGCCCCGACACACACACACTTCCCTGTGCTCCTTCACCATCCCGGCACGACTGTCCATGTCGCCATGCACTGAAGTGGTTCAGAAAACCAATCCAGCTAAAATTAGCAGCCTTTGTTTTACTGGGTTCTATTTTGGCCTAAGCTCTCTGCTCTAAGTTTGCTGCCTGGTTGCACGATTACGCCAGCACAAGGGAGGGGGCACTGCAGGGGCAGCGGGGAGCAGCAGAACTGTCAAGCACAGCTTCGGCCGGCTTGCCATTAGCTGTGTAATCCTCACCTACACAACGCCAACGAGCAACATTTTGATCCTGTCATTGCTTCTCAGCTGCCTCCTGTGCTGTTCTAGCACAAGCATTTGTGAGGCTGCACAGTGATCCATGCTGGGGGAAACTTTCCTAACCGGGAGGAAAAAACAAATTAGCATTTCTGTTGGCTTATTTTTCAGCAAGATTAATTCCCCAATCTGCAAAGTCCCATGGTCACGCAGACACCTGTCCTGGGAAGAGGGTGACATGGGGCTGAAAAGTCAATGCAGTGTATTCAGATAGTACAGATCTTGAACATCAAATCGTAGCTTTGGTAACCCGACAGGCTAATTAAGCAGTCTAGTCTGCCCCTCAAAATGCTACCCATTGAGGAAAGAACAGTAACAGTCTTGTAATGGAGACATGTTTTGTATGTTACACATTTTGAAAATTTGCTTCCCAAATACCATGGGATGACAGAATCATTCTTACTCCTTGGGAGCTGGATTTGGTTTCGTTTGGGGATTTTGGGGGCATTGCTCTTAGAAGCATGCTTGATTATCTAATATATGAAAAACTATCAAGTTTAAAGTCAGCTTAACCCTTAATAAAAAAAACATGGTGAGCAAACAACCAATGTCAAATTTAAATATTGAGAGTAATTGTCCTATACAATCAAAAATAGTAGGTAAGGATCCTGCTTTGGAGAAATGAAGGCAGCAATCCTAATTTATAATCGGTCTCTACACATCATTTGTAAATGCTCTGACAGTTTATTTTAAAACTTTTAATTTAAAAAACAAATTGATAATTTATTGACAGTTTGCCATCAGGAAAATATTCCCAATTAGAATTTTAATTTAAGAAAACAAGACTATCTGCTGGATTACTCATCTTCCTAAGTAGAAGTTTTCCCTGTGCAAATCACTTGACTGCTTCACGTTATTCTTAGCTGTAGCATCTGCCAGCACATTTTTCAGTAATTCTACATGTCTTTTGAAAGTGAGCATCAGAGTAGACAGTCTGCCTAAATGACTAGAACTATTGAGATAAATAGTTTTGTTAGCCTCAAAGGCAGTATTATTGATTATTTACTCAGAGAATGGTTTCCCTCAGACTCCAATTGCTCAAGAGGCTGGAGGGGTCAAGTCTTCAGGATGGCACAGTAAAATGCAATGGAGCCAGATGTTTCTAAGGCTTGGAAGTGCCATTTTCTGCACAGAAATGTTGACTAAATTTTGTCCTTTACCTTGTCTTAAAGAGAGAAAGTGTATCATCCAAACGTGACTTTGGTATGGATAAAGGAGGGAGAAATGCCACCTGTGTAACAAGAAGGTATTATGTTGAGTTAGATTTGGTTTGTTTCTATTGGGCATTCAAAGGACTTACATGTTGAAAAAAATGCTGAAGGAGGTTTTCTGTTAGGACATTGTGACAGGAGTCAGACTATGACTGTGTTTAGTTTATTCTATTGCTGCTGTTTTGACTCCCTCCAGTCTTCAAAGTAGTTAGTACAGAACTCGATTTATTTGCTACCATAGGTATAACTTCTTGTCAGCAGCAGCATTTAGGAATAACCCATCCCGAATAATCTAAGTAAAATGTGTATTGGTGCAATATGCTGAAAAATGGGACTAAACACAACACGACAGGCAATAGCAGGCCTGTAGGATCCAGCACAGGAACATTTCAACAGTTCAGGCAACGCCACTAGCAGTAGCTCCCTTTGCTGAGATCCAGCAATGCAATGTCCTCTGTCCTGTTCCTTTGCATCAGGATGCGTCTAAAAAAAAAAATAAAACGCAACACCATTGTTTTGGGCTGGATGAACTCTGAAGCGGAAGGCCAAGGTGATTAAGGCAAATAAACTCTGAGACCGTGTTTATTAGCCAGGAAGTGGTTATTACCAAATTGACAGGAAATGCACTGGAGGCTGATGTACCAACTCCAACATAGTCGGTCATCTTTTCTCAGTGTTGTTGAAATCTTGGAATAATGATGGCAACTGCATTAACTTTGGTCTGAGAACAGGCAATTTCTTTTTTTTTTTTTTTTTCAGGCAATTCTGCAACTAAAGCCACCTTTATTTAGAAGGAGTGCATCTAGTTTCCCTACTCCAAATATTGTAGTAGTCCCCAGAGTAACGCAGTGATTGGTCCAGTTTCTCTGTCCTGAAGAGAAGATGCCCGTTCCAGGTGTCTTTTTCCTTCTTTTTTTGTACTGGAACTATTCGTCAAATATTTTGCTGTTGCCAGTTATTTGAAGCAGAGGATTATCTTATAGTTAATTCTGTGAATGGATGCTTTTCTGAAAATTGAGTATTAAACAGATAGGTAAGTGCCACTTGTTAGACATGGATATTAATTAAGCTGTAAGTAATGACCCAGCCTACAGTGAGAACAATATAAGTAATACGTAACATAGTTCAATTTCAAGGCTTTATTAGCAAAAATCAATAAATTAAAGCAAAACAAACTCTTCTTACTGTTTTTTTTAATATTTGGAAAATTCCAGAAGACAACCAGTTTACAACACAGTGTAACATTGTTTTAAGCACCTGTTGACGTAATAGTTGTCTTGGTTCTGCTGCAAAGGAAGCCGAGCTGCACATGTCCTTGCGCTTTGGCCAAAATATGCACCAGCGGAGCATCTCCATCACAGTTTCCAAGGTTATTCAGGTCTGACACCACTATTTTCACTTCCTTGACTGGTCACATGACAGTCTGCGATACTCTGCTCTGTCGTGAAGATGATGGCCCTGACTGCGGTAGCCTGTATGTCACGAATTTGTTATGGCATTTCCATGGAGTTGTCATAACTATAGTTATTTATTTTTAACAATTTTCTTGGACCTTGTTTTCAAAACTGCCAGGCAATTAAATTTAAAACCTGAGAAGTTTCTAAAATCTGCCTGAAAAAGATGGAATCCATTTTTCTTTCCAGTCCAGCTCAGCCCATTGCTGGGGCCTGGCTGTTGTTTGGCAGCATTTGCAGGCCCTCGTCCAGTCTGCGTTTAATGCAAATGCTTATTACAGTCAGTCATGTTAATTTTCGGGTTCCTAAAATTCTATCAGTAACACAAGAAGGTCAGGGGAAGCTCAAATTATTCTTTTTAACCTAATGGCATCTCCTTACGGACCATTTTAAAATGACTGTATGAGCAACTTACCACAAGATGGCCCCTACCAACCACAGCTCACACACATCTGATGGCTGCATGGCGGCAGGTGGAAATGCTGACTGTTGGCTTCTGCTTCTTACAGGGTGCGGGAATTATTGTCATTACATGTTACTTTACAAAATGCTTTCCCAATGCATGAAGCCTGTGAGAAGCGATTACCCTTGGGCTCCACAGTGACTACTCTAAACGCTGAGTACTCTCTGCCCAGTTCATGAGGTGATAAACATCACAAACGCAAATTCTTTACACAGTTAACTGGGTTGTAGTTACATGAAGATTAGATGTCTAAATTGACCAAATTTAGGGTGAGATTTTAGCACTGTATCAGCATGTTCCTCAAAGGTGGTGGCTGAGACGATCTGTGAGGAGATGCTCCAGCAGCGGGGATGAGGGTGCATGTGGGACGCTCGTCCTGAGAGATTGAATTAAATCTCCAGAGCATTTTTCCTCTCCTTGGCTGCTGGAGTGGGAATGTTCAGATCAGCAGTTATTAAGGTTAGCGCTTAATCTAGTGAGAGCATGGGGTGCTCTCAGCTCTCATTAGCATCAGTGGTTGCTGAGGACATCCAGACCTCGGTCTTGAAGATCACCAAGAGCAGATCAACAAACGGGACATCAGTGCATGAACTTGTGGTGTCACTTACCTTCTATAGCCTTATATTACTTAACCAGGTCCCATAAATAATTTTTAGGGTGAGCTGGGTATCTTATTAGAAGCTTATACAGTCCTTTGTCAAGGGAGCCACCTGAGAGAGCCAAGCGTGATACAGAGGAAAAGAACAACACTTATGTCACCTGTTTGGTACCTGTGGTCAGACATCTGCATCTCTTTGTGGACAGTAGACACCCAAAGCCCAGTTTTCTTACCTGTGAACAAATAGAAAGCTGCTTTCGCTTGAGCATAGTCAGTGGCCCCATGGCTGGAGGTGGGAGAGGGGCTCACATTGGATCTCTGCCTTTCCTGGAGCCAGAAGTTTCTCTTACCACTCTTGTAACAGTCCATCTCATCAGACCACTGGCTGTCATATCATGGAAGCTCTTTTGATTTCACATTAAAGATGTTTTATTTTGTATAAATAGCAGTATTAAGCTAGAAAGGGACTAATTCCAGTTAGTCAGACACTCCTTTAAAAACTGAATACACACACTTACCCAAAAATCTCTTGCAAAAAGCCCCATATAAATCAGTATAGATTATACAGTAGCATCTGCCTTCAGATATGGAAGAAAGAAACTGAAAAATCTTGCTCTGAAGCAGAAATTTCACCCTACACCCCACTCCAGTGCCCTAATGAGCAAGGCACAATTAGCCACCCTTTGCCCTAGAGATACCCAGAACATGTCTAACAAAATGGTCTCTGATGGTAAGGTAAGAACTCATTTGCCTAGGCTGAGAATCTCATTTTGTGCCAACTTGGCCTCAGCTTGAAGAAGGACCCTCAGCAGCTTGTAAGGACTGGGACAGGTTTTGGTGTTTGAGCATCTTTGTCCCATGAATTCAGGGACTCCATTGGATTTGGACTTTGAAGGGGCTTTTTGGTATCTGTGCAGCAACCTGAGAGTTGTCAGAGCTGTCTAAATGATGGCAAGAGGCAACTAAGACATCAGATGCATGTAAGCACCTTTTAGGAACTGGATTTCAGCTCATTACAAAGATATGACACATGAGACATGCATCTTTCAACCCACTGCTCAAGAGTCTGTTAGGAAGAGCCATGACGGAGAAGGAAAAATAATCCTAGTGACAAGCCTTTGCATCTCCTCTGCTTAACCCCAGTGATAAGAGTGAAACCAAAGGCAAAGGCAGACTGGAGGAATCACACAACAACACATTTTCTGAACCTGCATCTCCCCTCATTTCACTTTTTATCCACTGACAGCAAGTGTGAAAGATGAAGCAAAGCATGCCACCAAGGGACAGGCATTTCCCCCAAAAACCTCCACTGATTCTATACTGGCCAGCTCTTGCTTCTTCTCATGGGGGCTGATCAGCTATAGCTGGCCCATGAAGGGATTCAAAGGGAAATGTTTCACCTTTGACTCATATCCACGATTTGAAAATAAACTAGAAGTTGATCTGAAAAGGCACAGGTGTTCTTTAATGTCTTTTCCCTGGGCTTTAAACATCCTTCTCTGCCTCTACATTTCTACTGCTTTTGTCTTGGGACATTTACCAGTATGTGCACTGACAGATTCTGGTATCCCCCTTGTGACCACTTAACTGCTGTTATTCGCTTTAAAAATAAATAAGACACTAGGGGAAAGAGTCTTAATAGAAGCACAATATGTTCATGTTAACATAAGTTCATATTAACTCTGGGCTTCCCAGTGCAAGAGAAAGCCATCTGAAAATCAGG
This sequence comes from Burhinus bistriatus, assembly GCA_013397275.1. Taxonomy (NCBI): domain Eukaryota; kingdom Metazoa; phylum Chordata; class Aves; order Charadriiformes; family Burhinidae; genus Burhinus; species Burhinus bistriatus. The sequence goes on from VYXH01009551.1 coordinate 35,606, forward strand.
CTATGGAGACCGGATAAACCTACACTATTCTCCCCGGTATTCTATAAGCAATTAAAACTCTTGCTGACAATGAGTTTGTGATCCACAGTGTCCTGCAGCACAGAGTTGTTTGGTGCCCACAGGAACTGTAGAAGAAGAACGGGGAGACACAGAAACCATCACTGACTGCAGAAGTCCTTCATAGGCAACCCATTGTTAATTGTAAAGGAATGTACAAACAGCATGTGGATTTTGAGGTATTAAAGGATATTGGGCTGTGCACAAAACCATTGCATCACTGTGCTCCCAATGCTGAGACAATTCAGCATCTGTTAGTGGTAGAGTATCTCGACAGAGATGAGCCGTAATTATCCTACCCAAAAGAGGGCAGCAGTTAAACTTCTATTCCATGTTATATTAAAAAATGGGTTTTAGCAATGACAAATGTTGTTTCAAGTAGCTCAATAACTGGGAACCGTGCCAGAGCCTGACAGTAGAAGCTGTTATTTTATTGATATTTCTCAAAAGGAAGTCAAGCCTGATTATGTATGTTGACACTCAGAAAATGCAAAGTAACATCCAAATTCATAATAAAGGGATGAGGAAGCTTTATGTAAGAGTGAGGATGTTAATCATTTAATTTAAGTCAGTCATTTAGCTGCAAAGTGAATTTCAATGTATTAGCAAAGAGCGGAAAAAATCAGAGATCTGCAATCTGTTTTGGAAAGTTTCCTCCCTGTCCCTTGAATTCCAGCTGCTGTCACTGGGGTTGGCCTGGCTGTGCTGCACCACGACTCTTCTTTAGCAGGGAACCACAAAGTTACTCCTAAGCCCATTAGTCATCACTCTTTTCTTCTTCTTGATGGGTACAGCTATGCTTCATTTTCCCTGCTGGTTCTCAGCTGCTAGAAAAGAGGATTTTTCCTTCCAGATAAACTGGTTTCCATCTTATTTATTGGTCCTTTTCTCTGCTGCTGAGGCTTCCACCCTCTGGCCAGGGGAGCCTCTGGCAGGTCCTGGCCACCCTTCGCCCAGAGCCATAGACTCCTCTGGGTTGGAGGGGGCCCCGCAAGTCTCTAGTCCAACCTCCCGTGCTGAATTCAGACCGGGCTGCTTAGGGCAGTGTAAGGTCACCTCAAGGTGTCTTACGGCTGAGGTGGAGCAGGAACAAAAGCAGGAATGTGCTGGAAGCAATTTACTCTGCTTTGGCAAAACCACTTATTAAATCAGCTGATTCCCGAACCAGATGTTAAAAATCCCTCCAAGCAATCTCCACACCGAGCAATTATAATTTTGCAGCTTGCCACCAAGTTTCTCACCCTGTATAGGAGATTTTGAAGTAGACTCAGTTTAATAGAAATCAAACACAAGAGTAAAGCACTGTAGACACAGAGGCACTGCAAACACAGCTGCTCAGCAGACTGCCTCGCGTACATCGTCTCCAACCTGCCTGAGGTTCTTCATTTTACTGTGACTTTGAGTAATTAGGCTTCAAGGTCATGAGCGTATTAATTACCAGGGCCAAGCGCAAGCCTGTAGAGAATGTGGAATTGGCATTGGCTAGGGAGCTACATATGGCAGGGATTGCTTTTGATTGTCATGATTACGTGGGCTTTGTTTTCAGTCAAGGATGCCCCTCTGTCAAACACCAACCGTCTGTGGACACAGGGAAGGTGGAGGTGCCCCAAAACGCTGTTTCCTGGGGCCATCATGTGCCGTGCTCAGCCCGACATCTGCCAAGCACTCCATGTGCCATGCTCGCCTGTATGAGACTTACATACAAGATGAGGGTGTCAATTAAGTTCATTTTAATTCCAGCTATTACCAGGATTTGTTTGACCTCTTTTGTTATTTTTAGAGCTAGTTTAAATTGGCAGGTCCTGTTATGTAGGAAATTGAATGTTAAAAAAAAAATCCTTTAGGCCTAAATTGGAATGCACAGTTGGAAATTTCCATGAAATTGTATTTCCAAAATCTGTTCTGGAAACATCAAAATGACCTAGTCACAGCAGTTCATTTTTATTTTTATAATTTTGAATATAATGTGTTATAGACAGTACAAGCCCTTGGCCTTTTTATTACATTTTTTTTTCTTTGGTTTTTTTGGAAACAAAATATTTATATCATTTTTTGGAAGTATGATTGTAAACACTCTAGTAAGTTCCCCCAAAATATTTGCATTTTGTCAAACCAATATTTTCCTATGAGAAGCATTTTCTTTGGGGAAAAAAACCCACTATGGATTTGAATTTGCCTCTTTCCGCCCAGTGACTTGGTCTTCAGTGACATAAATAGAGTTCCCTGAGGGAAACGGCCTGTCCCCACCCAATCCCTGGGAACGGAAAGACGACTTTCTTCTGGGACGTACTTTTATTTAGATAATTCCTCCAATATTAAGCATCCGGGGGGCAGAGCACTGACTTGTGTCAGTGCTACAGTCCTACTGCACAACCAGGACAAGGCATACACTGAGAAAAGGCATTACTCCCCCCTGGTGACACACCATGGCTGTCCCGCAAGGCTTGCAGCAGATGGTTGTCATCCTACCAGTGCTCTGCCATTTGTCTGGCACTTCCATCTGTGAAATGGTGTCCAGTCTCTGGCAGTCAACCCATTTCATAGAATCATAGAATCGTTTAGGTTGGAAAAGTCTTTTAAGATCATCCAGTCCAACCATTGACCCTACTCTACCAGGTCTGCCACTAAACCATGTCTCCAAGCNATATATGGCTATGTGGGTGCACATTTTCTGAAAAGGATCCCTTTCAAGTGAGACTGGCTGTGCACGGCTCTGTTCAGTGGTGGGGAAAGGCTGGGGATGTAGCCGAGATGATCTATGCACTAACATCTCAACAACTTCCTAATCCTTCATGCCGCCCTTTAGCCGTACTTTCTTTTGACATCTTTTGGCTGGACACTGTCTCTCCATGCATTCTTACAGCCATGAGACAATACTCGGTGGTGATATGAGGCTTCTGTGCAGTGCCATGATGCCAAGAAGAACAACAACCGTGCAATCCCCACTGTCAGGCTTCTCTGAAGGGCTTGGAGAGCAGCAGATCTGGCTGGCAACAACCATCTCCTGCTCCGCTCAGCCTCAGCCCCTTGTGCTGGGGGATGTGCCACCCCCGGAGGCTTTTGCTGGACAAAGCGCTGGCCGGCCAGACCCAGTGCTGGCCATGGGCCCACAGTGAGTGGGAGGTCAGACCGGATCTCCAGAGGTCCCTTCCAACTGGCATTTCTATGGTCCTATTGTTTATTCACCCCTGGCCCTATCCAAAGCAAATGCAGCTGTAAAGCCAGCCTTGACACCCACTGCTGTTTCTTCCAGTCGCTGTTCAGTTTGGGTATCTGCAGTCTCCCCGGTTTCCACCCAAGTGAGTTCCTCCTTCAAAAAATTGCCTTTTGTTGGAGTTTCATCATAACCACACTATACGCAGATGCTTCGGAAACTGTTATCCTGTAAATTAGTCCTGAATTTTGACCCTTCTTATCTGTTAAATTTCATGTCTAGAAAACCAACCAAACCAAACCAAACCCCCTCTCACCAATCCCTCAATGTTGAGCTACAACCAAGCACTATAAATAGTGGGTGAACGCACCTCTAAGGTATGTATATATTCATTGGACAACTGAGCCTTTTGTAAGAATTTGCCAATGAACTTTTGCCTGTGTGACAAGGATCCAGTAGCAAAGTTAAGACACATAAAAAATAAATGTGTTCCTTTCTTTCCTTTTTGATGGTTGTATTATTCAGCACAATTAGGAATCTTTTTAGTGAAACTAAGTACTCTGAAACTGCCATCAGACCAACAAGCCACAGGCAGTTGTTAAGCTGAGCTTACTGTTGCTATTAAGGCCAAGAATGAGAAATGCTGTGGAAAGGAATTATCAAAAAGACAAAATAACTCATCAGACCATGAGGCTGAGCCTCGGGAGTGCTGATTTCATTTTCAGACTTTGCATTACTAAAGAGATCCCATCAGACTTGCCCCATTACCGAGTGACCTGCAGATCCTCCTCTCTAAGCCCCATTTCCCCTCTGGCCATAGAAAGCTATCAGCGCTCCCTTTGGAAAGAAGCAGGGCTGTGCAGCCAACAGTTGCCCTGAAAAAAAAGAAAAAACCAACCCATAGCTGCCCAACCGCATAAAAGTAGGGAAAAAAGAAAAGCTATTACTTATGACAAGTGTATTTATGGGACAGTTGATGGAGCCTTCAGAAGTGCAGTCAGGAGTTTAGGGGGAAACCTGACCATCTGTGATAAGCACTTCATGGGACATGGTGAGCTCCTTTGTGGCACGTAGCTGGACAAACCAGCAGCATCGCAGTGAGCTACTGCTCTGCGCTCCTTTAAAGCAGCCCCAGGACGGAGGCGGTGTGGGAGATGGGCGGCAATGCAGCCTCTTTCTTCCCCCTACAGCATGACCCAAAGCTGTAGGTCTGACTTGCTACATGACCCCGTGTGCAGGCTCTCTCCTGCCCAGCAGAATTTTCTGAGGAGGGCGTCGTGTGCTCCCAAAAAGTTTAAGACAAACAGGAGGTGCCGATATAAACGTTCTCCTCAACACACGCAGCCCCATGGGGTAACCGCTGCACTCTGCAGCAAGGCTGGACCATCTTTATCCTGGCTGCCACTCGTGACCTAACACCATCAGCTACCTCCCCTCACCCATGTGTACCCCTCACACATTCAACTCCCCCTTCTCTTAGAACAGCCAAAGCGGACCCAAGTGCCTGGGGCTTTCCTGGGTCATGGAGATCCCAGGACCAAGACCAGGAGATGAGGTGCGCCTTACGCCCTCCTATTTCTTGAGCCCCACTGAAGTTTAAGAAATACTTAAGATCACACAAGGCCTGCTTCATGAAGCCCCATTTTCTCCACTATCTGAAAATTAACAGATGCAGGCACAGGTATTTTTCATCTCGTGGAACCGAAGTAAAGGCACCTTCCAAACCACAAGAGTGCATCCATCAGTCCATTTGAATTTAAATTGTCCATGTCACCAGGCTCCAGTTTCCTCTGCAGGGCTTGGAGCCACTGTTGCATTTGCAGAAGGTGACCACAGAAGGTGACCACAGCTTTACAGATTAGATCCTCAGTTTATTTTGATAAGAATGAGCCAAGGACTTTTTACCAAGTGCCGCTCACTGCTCATTCACTGCTCAGAACAGAAACTAGAGGAAGGCACAACTTCCATGTTCTTGCTGCAGCACATTTCTTTGCCACGAGAAACATTTTTACTTTTTTTTTTGGTATGTGTGTGTGTGTTTTAACAGTTGCTATTTCTACATTATCTATTCCTGAGATTATTTCCTGTGGGAAAGATTTAATATTTTTAATTCCAATAATAATTTTAGTAACAGTTGCCATTTTCTGCCAATGTTTCTGTTTTTTGGGATGGAACTAAATTATATGTTCTAAATTATTCTTCTCACTGTAGTTTCTCTAGGAAAGCTTTTAAGGCAGTTATTTCATACCTCAAAAATTATAGGGAAAAGAGCAGAATTTTCTTATGTTTATGAGACTGATTTTCCATCAAGTTCCAGACTCTTGCCTGCTTCCTGCATAGTTAGGCTCATTCTTCCATTTCCATTTCAAAGTCAAATGCTTCTCTCCCTCATTTAGCTTTCATGTTGTTCAAGCTAGATACCTGGTTATAACTTCTACTGGTAGCTCTTTTGCATCCAGCTAGGGATAATTTGCTTATCAAGAATCATTGCTGCTTCTTGGCAAATCTGGCCACGCTGAAGAATACAGGTATGAAAGGCTGCAGGGGCCCTTTCTGTTCCTGTGCCACTGGCATCGCTGCATTATAAACTTTCCATTCTGGAAACAGCAATTACTTACATTTTTTGAGGCAATTACTTAGACTTTTTTTGCACACAGTAAGTGGTGTTACTGTGCATACATGCCTTTGCTGAAACCCAGGAATGAAATTCCTGCCTCGCGGAGATCAGCAGCAGATTCAACCTTGACTTAGTAAAGTTAGGATTACATCTCCAACGTCACCTATGGCCTTAACCAAGAACACTACTTCGGAATTAATAAATTCCTTACTTTCAGTCAGGAATAAATTTATCTAGAGGTTTCTTTGTTGTTTGGTTGGTTTTTTTAAAGGAAGAGATTTTTTTGAAACAATGCTGAATTAACATCTTGATTAGATGCTTTTTGCAGGAAGTTCAGTAGAACCAAGAATGCTTAGAGCCAGTCCTAATATATGGCACACTGTTTACTTGTCCAAATTTCACAAAATTTTCTCCAAGTTTCTGTTTACCCCTGAAATGTCTGCAAAGAATGTGAGCCTTCTAGAGACAGCACCTGCTAAGCTAGAAAGATTTGTTTTTCAAATGAGTTCTTCTCTAGGTGAAATGGGAGTTGGCTTCTGTTCCCTGCAGCATAGATTTTAAATGAGTAATATATTCGTTGTGGAAGCACCTGTTTCCTTCTGGGCTAGGTTCTCCTGTTTTGCTTAGTTGCAAAGATTCTGTATTTGCAGCTGAATTATCTACGTTTTAGAAATACGTCAGAGGCAACAGCCAGAGGAGACAAGCACACCGAGCACACCAGTTGTGGTTGCCCTGGCAGAGCCACCACTGCAGAAAGTGACTGTGTTCAATTTTATGCCACCTACTGACCTGGTCACAACAAAGCACGTTTTACCTGGGAATCTTGCCCCTTATTCTCAAGGGCCATGAGAACAGAAGAAATTGTCTTCATGTACAGAGAGATCCCACATCAAATGCTGCAGAAGAGGTGAGATTTGGGTCTTGTGTTTATAATTCAAACTCATCACTAACATTACAAAAACAATCCAATTAAAAATTCTGCCTTAAAATAGGCAGAAATTATCCTTTTCAAGAACACAGAACACATTTTAGATTTTGATTCAGATTTTTAATAAATTGTGCCAGTAGAAGCTTTCAAAGGCAATGATATATCAATAAATAACAGTTAAATTGAGTTCCTGAGAAAGAACCTACCACATGAATGTCAGATAGATGTAAATAACAAAAAAGGCATTACTATATAAAAAAGCAGTAATACTGAATCTTACATGAACTGTCACAACACAAGCACTGCATACCTCAGAACATTCCTTTCATACAAATGTAAACAAATACACAATCATTTTTGTTTAGTTTAGGCTGATGAATTTATATGTTGTTGCTTAGATATCTAAACAATGGATAGGATAGGATATGCTAAAACATTAAGGAATAATATGTGGAATAATATATGGAAAAAATAATGACGCTCCAGATTTAAAAATAAAATAAAGCAAAAACACATTAAAGGAGTGTTTTCCTCAAATGTTATTACGTCAATCACTTTAAATAGGACTGTTACACTAATCTGAATTAAGGATTTTTGTGTGTGTTTACTTATTTAGTTATATATAATATATATGCAAATATGTATGGCTTAATTATCTTTAGTATTCTGATATCACCTTGAATAATTCTCACTTATACATATATGAAAAATGCGTATTTTAACATAGTTAAGAATTGATATTTCAAAGTATGCCTATAATTGGACAGAAATGCAGGACTATTGTGCTCCATCACAGCAATATTTTTATCTATAGACAACAGGACAGAATGACCTATGAACAATGTGAACAGTTTCAGATGCTGGTGCCTAAAACATTAGGATCCTAAACGGATACACAGCCAGTCACGTGTAGGGATCTGATGTCTGGAAAAGCCATGTACCTCCAGGTTCCTCAGACGTCCGTGGAGCTGCACACACTCAACATCAGCCTCACCACACTTAGGATGTTGATGTGTTACAGGAGCCCAGCTTTAGACATTCTGTTTTGAAGACGCTGAGCTACATATGTTCGTATTGGTGCTCTGCATTACTGCCAGTATTCAACAATGGACACTGTGCTACATGCTATGTGAATAAGCCCAGTGTAGACTGTTGCCACAAATCAGCTTTGTAATAATGGTCTTGCTATTGATCCTTTGTGGGGAAACGTGTGTGCCGATGACACATGTTTACTAAAATGATCTATTACATCAGACCACAAAATCACTATTCAGTTATAACCTTTGCAATCTGTTTTACAAAATTAATATTGGATACAATCATAAGAGGAAACCACCCACACAATACATTATCAACACACGGTTTAAAACGGTCTAATTTTAGACCCTTAGTAAAAATGGATCCACAGGACCTGCCCGTGAATGGCAAGAAAAGGCCATTTCAAATAGAAAAACACTGCTCATGCAACATTCTTCACACACTAGACAATGAAATCACACCCAAATTGTCACTTGCTCACACTTTCTATTACACTCCAATAAGCAGAAGGAAATAAAGCAGCTTTAAGGTTATGTCACAATTTTGAAATGTGGAAAATACATATAATAAACAAAAATCACGGTGCGAATACAATGGCATCAGTAAATTTAGAAAATTAGAGAGCAGGTTTGGGGGGGGGTGTTTCATTTTTCTTCTTTTTTTCTTTTTTCTTTCTTACATTATTGCACAGAGACCTTTCATCACATGTTCTTCAGCTTTATGCAACTTCCTAAATGTGAAATAAGTGCTATGGATAAAATAAAAACGTAGAAAAGAACAGCAGCATGATTTGTCAAAGTTAATCCCTATAATTTAGTAGGAAAAAAACCCCTGCTATAAACAAAATATAAGTGCTCTTTATTCATTTAAAAAATAACGCTGACAGTTGCAGAAGTCTGTAAATGTTAATCTGAGTAGGGGGATGCTGACCTCAAATAAAAATAGGCCTAGAAATGACAGACTGCTGGCCTTGCAGATTTTGGTGAAGACCAGGATTTCAAGTGTAATTTTCACCAAAGTTATTTACAGTAAAACTGACCTGAACTTTCAAGAGTGCCATCTTCAGGACCTGGCCCTGCAAGCTTCCGACTTCCCAGGATGACTCCAGCTTCAGCTGAAGTTACATCTGAACAAGCACTGCAGGATCAGCTACTAAAGGATCAGTTAAAGGCCCTACTGGATTTGAGATTAGTCTTATCTGAAGTACTCTATACAATAATTTACACATATACAGGCTGACAAGCTCCAGTCTGATCCACGACACCTTTGTCTTCTGCATCAGATTTCTCAGACTGGCCAACTTCCATTCCAGAAGGTTTGGGATACCTGAATGGATACCCGTTGTCATCGAAGAACCTTCGGAAAGTAAACTCGTAAAAAGCATGTTCTGTGTGTTTGCTATTGGAAGAGGCTAGCGGATCCCATGTCCTGGTGCTGTCACCACTAGCATCATTCCAAGGACCTTCTTCTTCAACTGGATCAAAATTTGAAGTGTCCATTGGATGGCTGATCTTTGGAACATAGGGAGCTGGCTGCCTACGGATATCAGTAGAGAAGTCCATAGAGTGAAAGAAAGAATGCGCCTTAATATCATCTGCTCCATTTCTTCCAAGCCTGTCCTCAGCAGCACAGCAGAGCTTTGTGATGAGATCAGTTGCCTCAGGGCTTAGCTTGATCTGTGAGGGAATGTGCAGTGTGCTTTCCCAATTTATCACCTGGAGGTAAGAAAGGTATTAAACAACTTCTAATCTTGGAAACAAAATCCTTCTGATAGTCCCATTTAAGAATATATTCAGTTTAGACATGACTTCATGGAATGACTTCAAGGAATTACTTCGTTTCGTCTCCAAAACGTAAACTAGGAAAAGTGGTCATGACATAGATCCTTTCTAATAAAAAACTGCTCACTGCTTGGCTTTGAAACACATTGCCAACTGTAATTATCACTGGTATATCAGCCTACTCAAATGTGATAGGCACTCTAAGGAATTTAGATAGATGAGCTTGCACTGAGAAGACTCATAAAACTAACAACTATCTGTGCTGTTGGAGAAGTCAGCTCTAGACTGATATTCAGTATCTTCATTGATTGGGAAAGGCTTTTGTAATCACTGCTCCTTTCTCTAGTAAAACAAGAGGGGATAGGTCTGTGCATGGAGGAGAAGGGAAAGAAAAAGGTTAAAATTTTGCTACCACAGATTGGAATTTTGCTTCAACTTACCTTCAGTTGGGTTTCTGTGGGTGTAGGAGCCAGAAAAGGAGGCTGTCCCACTAACATCTCAAAGAGGATCACACCAACACTCCACCAGTCACAGAGCTGAGTGTATCCTGAAAGGCAAGTCAAAAGGTTGTCCTCCACCAACCAAGAAGAATGTGTATAGAGCTACTTGCAATTAAGTATCAAAACATACAGTACGGATTTCTGTCTTTTCTCAGACAAACAATTTGTGACCTAAAACCAAAGGACTCCCAATCCACCTTCGTCATAAAGTTGCTTCTGCTTGCTGACCTGAATTCTACTGCTGTCAGTAAAGATCTAATCCTGTTGTCTGGAAACTTTTCTGAATAAATTTAATTCTCAACAGAAGTGAGTGGTGAAATAATACAATTAGAAAGAATGAAGCTTTTTTTTAATGCCCTGTCCCACAGCTACATCACTACACAGCCCAAACTGGACCTTGAAGAATAACAAAAAGGTTTAGTCACTGATGTCCCCCCTAGGTTCAGTGGAGGTGACACCATGAGTTTGAAAAGCTGCTGAAAGACAGCCTGGCTCTAGAAAGAAGTCACAGATGACTTTTTGAGCAAGTTCCAAGCAGAGGAATAATTTCAATCACTTAATCGCTGTGACAAGACAAGTATGTTTGAGATCTCTGAAAAAGGGAGGATTTAAACACTGATTTCAATAGAGATTTATGTCATCGGATGATGTAGGGTCCAATGTGAAATCTCTCAACTTGAAAAAGATCAGGATCTGACTTGCAGACAACTCTGAACATCTAATCTCCTTACTACAGTGACCATGTCTGTTGTGCATGGATAGCTACCAAGCACTGCCTAAATTCCTCAAGCTGAGCTTTTGAATGCAGGCTGTCCAGTGTAAATTGTGGAAGACTTTTTGTTGTGTTTCCCCAAGATTCTGGCTGGGAATTTGGAGGACATGTTTCCCCAAGTTTACATCACCCATATTTAAGTGGCCTGTCTGAACTGGTGATTCAGAACCATCAGCTGGCTACTCACTGGTCTATGTAAACTTGCTAGTGGTCATAGTCATACTCCACGAGTACAGATAATCTGCTTTACACTTGAAAAGTATCACTGCCAACATCATCTGACACATTTATTAGCAGTCTCATTCAAAGGCCTCAGAGTGTAGATATACACAGACACACAAAGTATGACCACCACCACCGTCAGCAATGTGATGCTAAACAGTGGAGCGTGTAGAGAAATCTGTTCTCCTTAATCTAAGCTCAGTGTTTCTGGCCTTCAAAATGACAACCTTCCAAAGTAGCAAGCTTATTTAAGGAATAAAAACAAAAACAAAACCCAAAAAACCCCACAACTATTTCAAAGCATCGATGTTCACTTAAACAGGAGAAAAATACAGGTTATCTACCTTTACGAAGCAGGACTTCAGGAGCAATATAATTAGGGGTTCCAACTAACGAGTGGGCTAGACATCTCTGATGCTGCTTCTTAGCTCTTTGTTCCAATGTCTTCAGCCTATCTCCACATCTACAATTGGAGACATCATCCCAAAGATCACTGGGCTCCATGCTGTCTTGTCTGATATGGCTCCCTTTCAAATGGGAGAGAAAGTTTACATTCATGGTCATAAAATACAACACACACAGAGAAAAGTATTTATCTAGATCTAGTTGTGCCATCTTCTGCTCTCACTGAAGAACAGCATTTAAGCTTCAAACCCAAGGCATTTCCTTCTCCCCTCCCCTTCACAATTGGTCTTCCATAACCAGCAAATGCCTGTCTCAGCGCAAGGAAGTATCTTCCCATACGGGAGACACAGAACAATGGAGTACATTTAGATTAGCTATACCAATTGTTTATGACCTTTTTGCTAACAGACACCAATACTCGTCAACGGCACACACAGAAGGTGCATGGACTATTTAAATCTGTGATTAAATTATTTCGTCATCAAAAGAGACCCTCCAAACAAGTATGAGCTGAAAAACTGCTGCTACTGCAGTGGTCAGACAGATTACTGACAGGCATTTAAACAGTATTGGAAACAAAGGACTGGAAACAAACTAATTGAATGAGTTAGTGAGAGACAGACACATCATACTGTCATTGACTCTTTGTCAATGTACACACCTCTGTTTTCTGAGGTGGCATTTCTGCCAAGAGGTAGCTGTTTGTTTCAAAATAAATAATGCAATACCATCACAAATAAAGCCTAAGAACACTACCTTTCTGATAATATTTTGAATTGTGAGTCCACCTGAATCCAGTACACAGTCCAAAGTCAGTCAGTTTGATATGCCCATCAAGGTCTATCAGAATGTTGTCGGGCTTGATGTCTCGATGAATAAATCCCATTTTGTGCACACTCTCTATAGCCAAAGTGAGCTCTGCAATATAAAATCTAGCCAGACGCTCTGGAAAGACCTCCATTCTAATCAGTAGACTCATCATATCCCCACCAGGGATGTAGTCCATCACAAAGTACAAGTTCTCTTTATCTTGGAAGGAATAATAGAGTTTAACCACCCACTCATTGTCTGCCTCAGCAAGTATGTCCCTCTCCGCTTTGACATGAGCCACCTGGTTCCTGTTTAGCACATCTTTCTTTCGCAGAGTCTTCATGGCATACAGGGCGTGGGTATCCACTTTGCAGGCCAGGCATACTTCTCCAAATGCACCAATACCCAGAGTCTTGATTTTCACAAACATAGATTTGTCCATTTTAGCCCTTTTAAGTCTGTTGTAGTTGGACTCCTTCTGGTAGAGAATTTTCCTCATTTGTTCCTGTTCCGCTTCACAAAGGCCAGCCTTCACAAAAGAAAGCAAACCACAAGAGCTAGTACTGCTACATTCATAGCACGAGAACAATAAACTAGCATTCCCAAAACGCATTTCTCAGAAAAATTAACCAAGAACCAGAAAAGATGTGTTCATGAGAGATATACTGTCTTGTCTGTCTGTTGAGGTATTTCTGAAATACCGGCAAACTCACTGTGCCCTAACTTGTTACCTGAATTTGCCGTATCTCAGATTGGTCTGCCTTTCTCATGTGACTGAACAAAGAGGCATGGGGCAATACTGTCAGAGAGGGGAATACAACATAACAAACCTGATTATGGGATTTGGTTTACATCTTTCAAATGTGCACTTTGCCACTGCACTCCGCTATATGTATGTACACGGCAGTACACCTTAACTGAAACTTAAACCTAGATGCAGCAGTTCACTTTGTTCATGAATGGTTCTCCAGGGAAACTCACATTAACAGGTCCTACCTTTAGTGCTGTTTGACTGTTGGGTTTTGTGTTGTAATTAAGAAGCTGGTTTTGACCTACCATTCCTAAGTGCCTTGGGAACCACCTTCTTCAAAAACTGTTCTTCTCTGCCATATACAGCCTCTGCTTTCAAAGTCTGCAGATCTCCTGACCACCTGTTCTATAAACTTCTCTCTTTTCCCTCCCAAAATATGTGCATATAACCCTCAGCTCTGGCCTACCCCCAGCCACTGAAGCCCAGATCCTGGTGCTATTTCCCCTTTAAATGTATTATTTCCCCTCTGCACCTAAGGTTGTCTACCTCCTGTCCCCAGACAGCCTCCAAGTAACTGTAAGTAATATTTCACATGGCTGTAGGGAGAGACCTCCTGAGAAAGGGAGAAGCAGCAATATTGGACCAGACTTTCCTCACCCTTCAAGACAGAGTCTGCACACTGCCAACTCTGCCCACTTAGGTGCCTGTCCCTCTCCTGAGAGCCACTGGTGGCTTCCAACATCAGAAACCCATTGGCTTATCCCCAGGATTCTCTTGACAATTCATCCTCTGCAGCATGCCCCTTTCTTTTGCATACCCTATTTCCAAAATCCTGAATTAACTGGCATCAACTGAAGCGCTCTGAAAGGAAGATTAGTGCCTGGTGGGAAGGAGCAATACGGAGGAGGGTGGAGGGAGTTGAAGCTGACTGATTAGCAGGCTAGACACCCAAGCATACACCCACAGGGCTGCTGCTTAGATTGATTTAATTTCACATCTGTAGTCTATGTTTTTAAAGATGAATGTGGGCAGCCAGACTATGCAATGAGATCCCCATAGTATAAAAATGAAATCTCTATGAATAAAGGATAGAGGAAGTCTGCAGAAACTTGCAGAACAGGTAGGATGAATTTTCAGACTGAAGGCACCAGCCAAATCAAAACAAGTAATACTGTTCTTAAAATGTTAAGGCAAATACACCAATCCATAATAAAGGAAGTGTTTATTGTTTTAAGGTAAAATAATTAGTGTGTTGTGCTCTTGGTTAATTTGAGAATAATACGATATTCAGATAGTCAAAATCTCCCGAGTTCATAGTGTATTATTCCAGCCAGTGATGAAGTTGCTAGGGGAAGGAGTTGTTTTTGTTTATAGCTGAATTATCTCTGAGTTACGAAGTGAGGGAAAGCTGACGAGTCAGAAAAGAAGAACTAATGCAATTAGCTGTTTTACTTCTCTAGAGATCATTCCCTATCTCAATCTCAGGAAAATATTCACTAAATCCAAGCAATGAAACACAATCTGTACTTGCAGCAAGGACAAACTATTAACTGTCCCTAAAATGCTGACCCTTCAAGAGATTTTAGAAGCGTATTGGTTTAATTTTAACCTCAACAAACAAACTGCTAAGTTTTCTGGAGCAATATAAGCATCAAATTAACTGACTCTAGAAATTGACTGTGCTAGGGAAGATTGGGTGGTTAATTATTCTCCATTATGCGTTAATAATAGCTTTCCTTAGAGTTTATCCTTAAATACAAAAGTAGACTAGTCATATTCTAGTCATGCCTGGGAAAAAAACCTCTTCCACATTTAAAAATTAAAAACAAAACTACCAGAGCAACCATCAGAACTTGGCAGCTTTGTTTTAAGCAGCCCTATCAGTGAATCAGCTTAGGTTTGACAGCTACAATTAGGCATGAAAGAAACTCTCTCACTTAAAAAGTGCACCTCCCTGAGACCTGCTTCTAGAACAAGTTCCAGCAAGGGTCCCAGAATAAGTTCAAGCTGTCCAAGATAGGATTACTTCCATGATATTATTACTTACATGTGTTCAACAGACAACTTCCAGTCAAGTATTACATATTTATCTGAAAATATGGCACAGTGAATATACTGCCAAGTGGAACCATGGCTTTGGTGAATGAGTGGCTACCATGGAACAGGAAGAAAGAACTGGAGCAAAGAGAAAACCTTTTTCAGAGTTTTGCAAAAGCTGCCAAAATATTGCCAGGGTTATCTTGCCCCAAACCTGGCTTCTGAATTCTTGCCTAAACAAACCTAATACTTTCCTACTATGGGGGGAGTTGCTTCATTTTACTTTTCTGGTATGAAGATACATTATTTCACATCTCAGGTTTTTCAAATAGCCTCCCAGACCTGCATCCAGGCTTCCAAGAAAAAATAGTCTGGTATAGGGAGTTGTTGGATACCTACTACTTCCAGTGGAGTCTGCCTTTATAAGTTTTTTGATTGATTAAAAATAGTAATAATCAATTTGACCCCATTAGCTTTTATTATAACAAAACAAGGAGAATTACTTTAGCCATTTCTTGCTCCAACTGTAATCTTCTGTTAATTTTCTGCTGGTAGGTCTTTATGACATTTTCTACGTGTTGCTCCATGTAGAACTTGAAGGCAAAAGGTGAGTAGCTCTTTATTCGGGATTCTCGCTTTTCCTCATCTTTGCCATTTTTTCGCACAGGCACCGGAGATGTCTGAATCTGCTTTTTATCCTTGCTTGGTTTTTCAGCTTTAGTGTTCTTGCTGCTTTTGTCATTTCGCTCACTGTTCTCCTCAGCCTTATTGCACGTTGAATTGGGGACAACACGGAGGGTCTGCTCTACGCCCATGCATAAGCAGTTGATATCAAACTGCTCAGAACTACCAGGAAGTAACAAATGCTTGGGATATGGTGGTGGTGGACACCGCAGTTCCTGGTTACCATAATCCACATCTAGTTGATAGGCATTAGCTGCTCCAACAGGTGGCACGTGCTGCTCAATGATCTCCAAACCATCCACAGCAGGTGCTTGCGCAGGTAACCAACCAGGGTGGGAAGGTCCCACTGCAGTCTGAGGTTCAGGTCTCATCACTCGCATGCTCTTCACTGGCTGGAGAATATGAGCAGATGTGACTGCTGTGATTGTATTTGGAGACGTAATTGAAGGATCAGGTTTTCCTGAAGGTACCTGTCTTAAAGACACTGTCACTTGGGGCTGTTGCTGGTGGTTGTTAAAGGAGTTTGTTCTGCTTGGCACTGTGGCATCGGGTCTGAAGGATACGTGTTGCCGTGGAGATGTTTCTATTCCTGGATTTTGTAAAGAATCTCGGCGTGACGGTGTTGCTGCCTGCCACTGCTGAACTTGAGGATTACTCATGTCATAGAGGTCCATGTTTAGGCTATTTCTAGACGGAGTTAATAGATTTTGTGGTGGACTGTCTGAAAAATCATTAGCAAAGGCTGGACCTCTGGATATCACATGCATTTGATGAGAAGAAGGACTTGTTTGTTTGTGATGGGAATGTGATATATACAGGCTTGCCGGTGCCTGCTGAAATGCATGACCAGAATTATTCTGAACAACTGCCCCTTTATTTGGGAGACTGGTGTATCCTCCCTCCTGCTGCATCTTGTTTTGGAAGGATGGACTCCGCTGAACACCATACCCCATAGGTTCCCCCTGTACCATCATGTGCTGCCTACTGTAATGTTGGCTGTTGGAGCCATGGGATGCCTGCAGCTGCAAAGCTTGACTGCTGTGATTAGCCACTGGATAATTAATCACAGAAGACTCGATATTTGCAGGGTATGATTTCTGCTGATGGCTTGTTGGTGTGCTGTGAGTGCCTACTCCAGGGGGTCGCTGTGCAGGAGCATTCATAGCTGCAGACTGCGAAGTAGAGATTAAATAGTCCATGTATGGCCTTGGAACGTCAGTAAGCATATTTGCACCTTCTGCTCCAAAGCCTGTCCCTTCATAGGCTGCATTACTGATCTGATGGTAGGATGGAAAAGATTCGTTTGAACCTTCGAAGCTTGGCCTGCGGGTTACATTATTTGGCACAATACCCTTTCCTTTATAAAAAGAACACAGAAGAATGTTAGGAAACAATTCAGGTAAACCAATTACTTTGCATTACTCATCCACCTATACACACAGACATACTCACACATACACGCACGCACACTGTGTAGGGAGTATGTGTTATAAAAATCTAAATAAAGCACTCTGAACATTTAAAGTTATAGGTGCCAAGTATTACTACTGATAACGAACTACTGGCCCACAACGCTGCTCATGCCAGGAATCATCAGGGAGTTCTACCAAATCATGAAAATAGAAGCACGAATTCCTTAACTATGGAATCATCAGATTACACTACAGCCTGTTTTTTTAAAGCTGGACCAGTATTACCAGTCATTACTTACAGACAGGAGGAAGCTACAGAGCAGGGGGTTAAAAACAGCACCAACGGGAGAAAAAAAGCTCCCGGAAAGACTGTCAAAACAACTTAAAGTCAACATTACTATAAGCTACTAGGTCATCACACAGTCCACATCTTTGGCACAGTGAGCTCACTCCTCATGCTGGGGATCTGTTTACATCTCTCTGTTCCATCATTCTCCTCAAAAATCCTTGTTTCCCTCTCGTTCATTTGCAACAAAGGCATCACACAATTTGTCCTGTATTCTTTCCAATGTGTCGGACACAGAGTATCCCCTTATATTACTCATCTGCCATCTGTTTGGAAGGCAAATCTTTCAGGGTGTCAATATGTTAATCTTAGCTCGAAGAATGTGCAGAGACAAGATAGCAGCATTCCTACACTGGAAGTGCCAATGGCACTTTTCATCAGCTCTTTGACCTGAGGACAAATTGCAGGTGTATAAAGCGCTGGCTGTGCTAAAAAGACAAGGGGAGACTGTGCTGTTGCTATTTTTTTCTGTTCCCTTTCTGGTTCTTCAGCTTTCATGAAACACAGGACTTGGCCCATATATGCCTGAACAATTTCCTTTTAAAATCTTGACTTCACAAGGTCCACAAGAATAGTTGTATTGCGCCAACAGGCTTGGACACTGGATTGCAAGCTTTCCCAATTATTTGTATTATAGCATGTCCCAGCTGGGCCAGATGCAGCACACTTGAGCATAGCTGTCGACTCCTCACCTCCATACACACAAGCCCTACTACACACAAACACACAAGGATGTACACGTCTATGCACCATCTCTCCACACTGAAAAGCTGCCCCCATACTAAATTACACTTTAATAAACAATGCATTGTTTTGAAATGGAATCAAGTTGGGCAAATAATCAGTGTCCTTTAAAGTGAAATCTATAATCGGCAGCTCTTTTTCCTGTGCTACCACAAGGCCACGCTTACCAAAGTTGTACTTGTAACAGCACTCCCTCATAGCTCATCTGTTGTGACAGTGAGATGCACTGATGAGGCTGTGGCAATCCAAAACATCCTAAGAAGAAGCTACTCTGGCCTAGAGGTGGGAGGTAGCCGTAAGACCCATCTGTCCTCTCTGTCAGTAGGATTCATGCTGAGCCTCTAGGGCAAGCTGACTTTGTTCTTCGCTATTGGAGGCCATGAAGGAAAGTAGCAGCAGTAATTGGCATCCTTTGGGACACATACTTCAGCTGTACAAGGATTCTTGTTGATGTCAAGAGAGATATGGTGTCCACCTCCTAGACTGGTATACCAGTAAGTCTGTTCTGGTCTGATAGAGGAATGTTTGGATTTGTGAAGGTACCAAATGTGGTAGTTGCAGATGATTTTTTTCCACACATTCCTATCCAACACGGTAACTGTTATGACTATCTCTTGCCTGTGAAGGTTTTAGATCAGACTGTATTGTTAAGATTAATCAACTATACTAATGGGATCATCTGTTTTTATACATAGCTCTCTGTCCCATAGTAATTTCTGCTAAGTTTTATTTGAGTCTTGCCAGTATGCTGAAACTCGTTAACTTTATTACTAAAGTTAAAGCAGAACAAAAATTAATGATTTGAAAAATCTATTTCCATATACCAATATATGGAATTCAAAACCAGAAGATTTAAATTCTCAAACTGCAAATGAAAAGTTCCTAAGTAGCATTACATGCTTCCTAATCAACTACAGGAGACCTATACTATCCTAGCACAAACGATACCATACCAAACAATCAGTATGATTTTGTGGCACCTCAGGCAGGCAAGCACTAATTGCATGATATTTAAGTTTTGCGTTCTGTGTATACTAAAAGCAAAGGCGGGTCTTCAGCCTGAAAGGTTAAGTATTCAAAGCAGCTGCGTGCATTGAAATGTTAAGAAAGCAAAAACAAATGCAAATGAAAGACAACTGAGTAATTAAAATGTTACCCTGGAAAGATTTTGCAACCCTTTCAGAGGAAATGTATGCTCTTTAGGACTGGGTGTGTTCTTTCACTTTAAGCAAAATACAGTGCAGTAATTCTGTCAAAGTTATTTTAAATTCTCCTTAAGGCTCAGTTGAGGCCACATTTGTGCATGTATTAGGACAGAGCTATCCAAATATACTGGCCAGTACTACAGAATCACAGGGTTTGGAAGGGACCTCTGGAGATCATCTAGTCCAACACCCCTGCCAAAGCAGGGTCACCTAGAGCAGGTGGCACAGGATGGCGTCCAGGCGGATTTGGAATGTCTCCAGAGTCAGAGACTCCACCACCTCTCTGGGCAGCCTGTTCCAGTGCTCTGCCACCCTCAAAGGAAAGAAGTTCCTCCTCATGTTTAGATGGAACTTCCTACATTCAAGTTTGTGCCCTTTACCTCTTGTCCTATGACTGGGCACCACTGAAAAAACACTGGTGCCATCCTCCCGGCACCCTCCCTTTAAGTATTTATAAGCATTGATGAGATCCCCCCTCAGCCTTCTCTTCTCCAGAGTAAAAAGACCCAAGTCCCTCAGCCTTTCCTCATAAGAAAGATGTTCCAGTTCCCTAATCATCTTGGTAGCCCTCTGCTGTACCTTCTCCAGCAGTTCCCTGTCCTTCTTGAACCAGGGAGCCCAGAACTGGACACAGTACTCCAGATGCGACCTCACCAGGGCAGAGTAGAGGGGGAGGATAACCTCCCTCGACCTGCTTGCCACGCACCTCTTGATGCACCCCAGGATGCCAAAGACTACTTTGTCTGTCAGGTGGTCATCCTGCAGGGTAACGCTCCAGGAAGTATTTTCTTAGGGTTTTCCAGAATTTTCCCAAATAATATTACAGGAAGCCTAAGACTGATAGAAAGGGCAGAACCATGCACCCTTTTCCATCATATTTGAAACTCCATTCCTGACAGTGACTACCTGGAAAATGAGGTCCTACCCCTTTTCCATCTTCCCTATATGTGGCTACCCTCGGAGTCCCTCAGGAAAGAAGTGGCTTTACTGAAGACCTTCCTGTCCAGGTATTTCTCTTTGTAAACTGAACAGGCTTTCTCTTCCTCAGCTTCCTCATCTCTGGACATGCCTCTCTATTAAGTAACCCAAATTTAACACCCTTCCCAACACAGATTCTCAATTTGATCACGAGGCAAGGAGGAAGGTGCTGCTGAGGTGGCCAAGAAGAGAAATTTGTCCTGTGCAAGTCACTTGCACTCAGTAAACTCAACTTCTGACCACACTTAGAGGTCTGTACTACTGTAATCAGATTGATTGAATGGATTTGTTAGCTTCAACTAGTCCAACATGGACAAAACCTTTTAAGTCTAAATGTTGTCACTGACACAAGAGAAGTTCCTCGTCCAACGAA
Organism: Burhinus bistriatus; assembly: GCA_013397275.1. Classification (NCBI taxonomy): domain Eukaryota; kingdom Metazoa; phylum Chordata; class Aves; order Charadriiformes; family Burhinidae; genus Burhinus; species Burhinus bistriatus. The sequence goes on from VYXH01009551.1 coordinate 56,420, forward strand.
ACAGGACCCTGACAAGAGCTCTCCAATCCGCTCAACCCTTCATCCACTAACCCCTCTGCAGCATGTAACACTGTCTGATTGCACAGGTTTAGCCACTCAGAGGATGGTTATTTGTCTGCTTTTTGAAACTGAAAGAAGATAAAAGTAACAAACTCAATCCAAACTAGCACATTTCCCGATCACAGATCCAAAGCATTCTGCAGTGCTGTAAGTGCTAATACCAGAATGGAAACAACTTTTGCAAGGCCTTTTGTCAGCTGTGGTCTGATGTTTGCTCACGAGGCGTATGCAGGGCCCAAATCCTCTCATTTGCTAATTTACATGGAACAGAACTGAAGCAGATGAGCAGGGATGAGAGGAAAAGCTTCTGTTACCTTGGCCCAAGCTACTTCTGCAGTGTACTTAACAAGGATGTTAACATGAATTCCTGGGAAGTAAACTATCTCACAACTCCATAGCAATTACTTATGTGCAAGCTTTTACCTTGCGGTAAGCTTGAGATGATTGAGGTGATTTGCACTGAAGGATAAATAGCTTTGTGTTTAAGAAGGTGGACTGCGCGTGTGCTCTTGCAAAGCAAGTGAGTTGTGTCCAGCTTCCAGCTCACCTTGCAGGGCCATGTTCACGTCACTGTCTCCTACAAGAGTACTATTGAATACTGCCAATCCACTACTTCTTCCCAGCAATGACTCTACTTTAAAAAATAGCTTACTGCAAGAAAGAATAACACAATTTTTAAAAAAATTCATGCTTACCCGGTGAGGTCTGCTTAATTACACGTACTATCTGTTCATTTCTAGGATCCAAGTAGCTCATCTTGCTGATATACTCCAGAGCTGCTTCAATACTTCTGCTACCCGTCTGCTTCAGTGCTCGGACAGCCATCTCCTGTATAAAGCAAACAAGAATTGAATCACATTGACACAAAACCCAAGCACTGTACTGCAGGCTAGAAAGCAGTAAGCGTTTTTACATTTATAGAAACATTTTATAATTTACACCAGATCACAGCTGCCTGAAGCCAAATGGACTTGTATTTTGAAAACATTTGCATGCCTTATACAATTCAAAAATTGAAATATGTACTTTAACATTCCATAAATTTTGAATCAGATCTGGAAAAGGCAGCATAGTTCGACATAGGACGAAACAGAATGAAATATTTAGCTTTTGGTATTTGAGAGCACGTCTCTTAGTCACACCTGGACACAGTAAAAGCTTTGCCCTTTCACAGATGCCACAAGAAGCTAATTAGGCAGGGAGTGATTTCTACTGAGCAAATCCTGGCCCCTCTAGAGTCAATGGGGAAGAAAGACTGCTGTTTTCAGTACAGCTGGAATATCATTCACAATCTGTTTGGAAAATGACTAGGCACACCAAACTGCATTTCACATTGTTAGTCTTTTTAGCTGTATTTTATTGAGCATGCATCCACTACTGAGAAGTTAATATGGGTGCCAGACACACAACCTGAAAACTAAAACTGGGGAAAATATGAATGCTCTAGTTAAACTATTCTAACACAACTACGGTTAGCGTTCCCTGCTCTATAGCCAGCAAGTCACACTCTCCTGCAGTTTGTTTACACTTTTCCTTATAGTTCAGGTATATAGAATACCTTTCAACAATTACTCTAGCCTCTGGTTGCAAAGCAAAATTCACAAATCCTCACAAGGCTGCATGGTCTTTCCTGAAATGATGGAGAAACTGAAATCCAGAGCTTTAATGCTGAATTCAACTCACTGAACTTCACCCATCAAAAAACTAGATACTTGGTCAAAAGTAGTTGCTGAGATCCTTTCTATAATCATCTCCAAAAGCGAATTCATAAAAAAGATACAACAGGAGATAAACTGACCATTGGTTACAGAAGATTAGAGGACTAATTTGAACTAGACTCCTAGGTCTTAGATGGCTAAAGTTGGATGAAATGAATGTCACCATCAAGGACTTGCCTGCAAACGTCAGTATCCTATTATCTTGCCACTTTACTGCCATTTTTAGGGGAATTCTGTCATCACAACCTGCCCACTAAGCGCTGAATCAGATGGAGTTTGTGCCTTCTTGGCTTGGCTTATCGACTGCAGATGTGATGCCTGGGTTGGCACACGCGCACCGCTCTCCCACGGGGCAGTTCTGCACACTGGCTAGCAGTCAGGTAGCCCCAGCACGTATCCCCCTTTCCCATACCATCTGAAGAAATGAGCAACTTTGCTCAACTGAACTGCAAGTACATGTAACACACTCACTAATTGTTTACTTAGCAAGGGAGGATCATCTCAGATGACACTAATTCACACTTAGCACAGAGCCACATGCTGGCACTTGGCATTTCACTTCACTTAGGTCAGTCCCCTCTTACTCCCCCCAAAATGGCAGCATTTTCTCCATTACTCAGAGGTTCTGCTTGGGGAATAGCTATAGCAAGTTTGAATATTTTTCATACAATTTATGACTCATAATTCATAGAAAGGCAGTAGTTGGTTTCACATTTCCTATAGCTGAAATATTTCACTGGCATCAACACATTACTAAGGGCAATTTTAAATCAACAGAAAACTATTATGTATGAAGGAAAGAATTTCCCACAATGTTTTTTCCCCTCTTTTTTTCTTCTTCTGGATGCATTTCTAAAGTATTAGCAAATTTGTATCCTCGTGCTCAGCATTCTCATCATCCAGGGACTCTGGGCTTTACAGCCCAGTTCCACAGGGCGGCTGATACACACTGCCCATTTACACCAGCTGGATCTAGGCTTAGATTACAAGTCTTAAAGTTTCCTAAATCAAATGTGTTCTGTACACACATTTGGGCTGGCTTGGATGTTGGTGTGTTTTTTTCATTTTGTCTGCAATGGAGTACCAAGAGAATAAATGCTTGGTAAACAATTATCTTAATGATTAATAAAACAGTCCATATAATCCACTTCTCCCTCTCTTAGCTATGCTGGCTGTATACAATTCAAAGGGGCCAAAACGGGTTAGTTTTTTTATCATCAGCATAGTGATATCATCTCTGAAAACAATCCTCCCCCCCCCCTCCCTGCTGTGGCACTACTGTTCTATTTTTTTTTTTTTTTTTTTAACCATTGCCTATGTCAGAAAAGCAGAGTAAAAATGACACCGGTCTATTTGAAGCTGCATGTTCTACCTTCAGCAGGTATGTTAGGGGATTCATATTTAAACTTTAGTGGCAATAATGGGAGGAGAAAACTCCAATACATTTCACTGTGGACTGTATGACAAGCTAGGAGGGCCAGCAAGAGCTTGGGACTGGCAGCTGTGTCACTGGCAATCTCATCCCTGCAAGCCCCAGTGCAGCAGGCAGGCCTGTGCTCCAGCTCACAGTGTCTCATCTTTCATTAGGCCAGTTCCTACCCTCCAAAGGGTTTTCTCATTACATACCCTGTTTGCTTAGCATTACTGCTGGAAAAAATGAAGTAAGTTTTTTTGTGGTTCAAAAGAACACCTGCGATTCCCTTGTATACCATCCCATAGCTTTGGCCCTTTCTCTGTAGCTACCATAGGACACAAATAGCCCCAGTTTCTGATGCTGGTTCACAAAAGTCTTGTATCATCTCGAAGCAAATGGAGAGCAACCAACAAAAAAAATCAACATTCCACATACAAAAGGAAAGGGTTTTTCTCGGAGGCAGATCACATATAATCATAATTCTCCACCCAGGAGACAAATGCCTCTGGGGGCACGTGATACTCCTTAAGAGCGGAGGGCAACAAGAAGCTCCAGCACTGCTATAGCTGGCCTTTGGCCTTCCCTGTGTTTCCCTGTTTTTCCCATCACCATCTTCCATGCCCTCTGCTCTCTGGCAGTCACATGAAGAGCGGTCCACTCCAGCACCTTTTCATTACGGATGGGGGACAAGCTGATGCGTGGCTGAGACTCACAGAGGGTGTGCTCTGTTTCCGAGGTGGCCACTGGCTAATGGGGCATGGTGGCCTTCTCCTTCCTCTATGCAATGCAGCAATGAGCTCTGCTGAGCGAGGGAGCATGGCTGGCATAAGGCAGCAAAGGGCTGGCCTCCAGGAGCCTACTGAAGGAGAAGCTGGCTCCCTGCTGGCAGCAGGAGTCAGAGCCTGGGCTGCATTTGCTAGAAATCAATATAAGGACTATTTTGAAGGATGGGAGGAAGGGCAGAAGATGGATTAAGCAGTGTCAGTAATTACACTTGCTGGAGAGCAGAGGCTTAAGTGAGATGGAGGGTGTTTGTGAGAAGCAGCAGAATGGCTCAAGAAGGACAGAAATCAATGCCAAAATCTTGCAAACTGATACTGCAGACAGAAGAAGGGCTGAGGAAACAAGAGAACAGACACTGGGCAAGGATAAAAGTGCACAGCTACATTGACACAGATAGAGCTGTCTTGATTTTACACCAGGTAAGGTAAGTACATTTTAGAAAAAGAAGGGAAAAAAGACCAGAAATGAGACATGGAAAAAAAAATCCACTTGGAGACATATCCAACGCCAAAACATTCAAGTAGGCACAGGATCAAATCCAGCTTCTACTAAGGTCAACAAAGATTTCCATTAACTGCAAGGTACACTGCATCAGGCCCTCTGCTTCAGATCGTTTCCTTTTCATCAGGCCAAATGCTGTCAGCCACAGTATGGGTTGAGAAACCTGGCCTCTGGCTGTGTTCTGCTCACCCCACAGCCAGCTGTCAGGCTGCAAGGAGAAACACAAGCCACTGGCAGCGTGCACATAAACCACAAGGGAACAGAGCGGTCCCGGTCCCAACTCATTCTTTGCATTCTGTGTATTCCCTTTGGAGGATTCAAACATCTCTCTGTGCAGGGCTTTTATGCACCTTTTTGCTTCCAGACATGACTAGCTGTTGGTGAAAAAATAAACCAGAAAAAGTAAAGGTGAAAAGCTACAAGGGGAGAACGTGCTTCTACAATTAACTCTAATAATTTTGTAATTAATGTTACAGCTGTAATATTAAAATGAGGTTTCAGTGGTCAGCTGTGGTTCTGGACAGATCTAATGGAAAACCAAAGTCAGGCCATGAACCACGAAGCAGACTGAGGCAACTCTGCAGGATCCCAAATTTGTGGGTTCATAGAGAAAAATGGGGAGGGGTTGTTTTCCAGTTAGTTCCTACAGTGGGCTACCCAAACCAGACAGCTGCATGGTCAATATGCTGTCCATTATTTCCCCAGTCTCATGCTGGTAGAAGGCAATTTTCCAAGAGATTTCAAGATTTTGCTAGAAGAAAGGCCACCTTTGAGCTCAGATGCTCAACAGGGAAAATCCTTGTTTGATGATAAACAGGTATTTGGATGTGTGCATACACAGGCTTCATATCACTCTGTGCTCTGTAGGCAATGGGAAAGGCTTTCCCCGTTTTACCCTCCTGCCTGGCTGTACTCCACCAGCATTGGCAGAGGCTTGCGTTCTTGCTGTACTACAGGGTTGTCCAGCAACATTTTTCATTCAGAAAGCTCCTAGTTGCCAAGATGTATTTATCATCCAAGTGAAGATTGCAAAAGAGGTTACAATAAGCAAGACTTTTTCCCAAGAACATTGTGTCTGAAGGAGACAATAGGTCCTCCAAGATTTGGCAAGGGTAATTAATTGCTAACAACAAGAAAAATTAATTACTTGCTTTCCATTCACAAAGAAGGATGGGCGACAGATGCAGGAAACAGATACAGGTTCTCTGCGGAAGGGAAAAAACTAAAGCTCATGCCAGAAGAGATGATCCAGAATTGATTATGAACCGTCATGCGATAGCCCACCATTGTAGGAATTTTCATTCATGATTTGAAACATGCAAAACTTAAGAAATTCGGGAAACAATGCGTACAATATGCTCTGTCTGGATTGCTGCAGCCCCATAGAACAGAGAACCTTATTTTGTAATATTCTCTAGCTGTAATTATTCTCTAGTTGGATGCTTCATCCCATTTTATACTCTACTTTTGTTTTGCCTGTTTTCAGGTTGCTAACACCAGCAACCAGGGGTTAAATTTTGCCCACAAATTCCCATGCCTAACTGTAACCCTGATTAAAAAATTCTAGCCACATAATTAAGAAGCTATCCTGAGAATGATTAGCGCTCTTAAGTTTTAGTGTATCAAAAAAGCAGGAGGAAATCAGCGCTGGCAGAAACCTACTGACTGCCCACTTGTTTGCTACAGAATCACTTAAGTCCATTCCTAAACCATGTAACCCATTCAGAAACTATCGGAGATCTACTCCATGGCTAGTTAAAAGCTTTCTGCCCCCACTGCTCCTGTTATTAAGCTCCTTCAAAGCTATACTGCTTTAGCAGTGATAAACCTCCCTCTTACTTTCAGCCTAAATTACGCAGGGTCAGTTTATTCCCTCTGCCTTTAGTTTTGACTGACTTTTAACTTCAGCAGCCCTGCTGTTACATACAGAGAGTGAGCCCCCTTCATCCCAAGGGATGCTTGCAGCTTGGGTTCCTGGGCTAAACAAACCACATTCTTTTAGTTTGCTCTTGCAAAACAGGCTCTTCATTCTCTTTATGGCTGTAGTAGCCTATCTCTGTATCAAGAAAGATCAGACTGGAACATGGTTTTGGTTAAGAGCTGCACACCTGTTATTCTGTTATTGATGACCCGCGAACAGTGGTGGAAAAGTGACTCTAGTGGTAAAGTCATTCCTTTTCTTTGCTGATTTCAACATAGGAAGTTTGAGTTTGGGGCTTTAATCCTGGCTTTTAGTCCTTGCTTGCAGCATTTCTACTCTTTGTGCTCCTGAAGTTATTTTCAGTTCTGGTAGCACTGCAGTCCTTAAGGTCATCCATTATTTTGGTCAGATGCTCCAGCCCAGCTTTGCATTGACTGTGCATTCCCACTTCACATTGGCAGAGTTTTGGTTTTTTGTTGTTTTGGGGTTTTTGTTTGTTTGTTTGTTTGTTTTTTAATTACCAGACTTATTAATGGAAAAAGCATGCAGGAGGGACACCCTGTAGTACATAAAGTTGGGGCAGACAGAAAAGGAGTATGTATAGGTCACAAAATGTACGACTCACTAAGTTAAATCACATCAACTTATGAAAAAAGTAACTGAACTGCAAATTAGGAATGGGAATTACAGGTAAGAAACAACTTTTATATATTATTTCCAAGGGATATTGGAATTACTAACAAAGGTAGTATGCCCAAAAGATAGAAAGAGGATTTTGGAAATGATACAGTGCTCTGGTAAAAATCCTATTAGAAGAAAAAAAATCCCACGAAACTAACATGACATTTGCTGCTGTGACACCACTCATTCTGCTTGCCTGCTACGCCTTTTAGTCTTGATTTAGACAGTCACCTACAGAATGTAGACATCTTTACTATTCTGTGTTTGTGTAGCATCCAGTACAATGCTGCTATTGTTGTGTTTATGGCAGTATGACAACTTACTATTAAATTGAAGTAAGTCCAGCCCAAAATATTCAACTTGGAGTAACAGGCAAAAAGATGTTGGAGGGCTAAAGCATCAATTCGCCTGGGTCCCAGCATAAAAACCCTCATATCACTACTACCACAAACCAATGCTGAAATAAGATTACCTTAATCCCCTAAGACACAGGACATGGCTCGTTTCCTGTACCTATGGAAGGAATGAGGCAAAATACAACAAAAGTAACTAGAGATTAGAAGCATCTTTTGATGATCAAGATTATAGGTGTTCAAAGTGTTCCCAGTATCTTTTCAGATTTAAAATAGCTCTGGATGATGAAAAAGCAAACAAATGAACCAGACAAATGAAACCAACATTTGAAATTTATCACATTAGTTTTTGTATTTTACTAGCGCTAGAGCTAATACAAATTCTTTCACAAGTATCCCAAAAAACTCAGAATAAAAGGGCCATCATGACACTTCTGTACTGTTTTTTCCTAGCTGCTTTTCCTTAAGTTCATGACTAATCAAAGCTATTTAACGTCTTCCAAGAGGAAAAAAAAAAACCCCAACTCTGTAGACTTAGCAGCAGGGTACTTAGAAAGAACAACTACTGTAACACCTTCACCAACTTAGAAAGCCCAAGAGAGAAAAAAATCAAGAGCTGGTAACAGTAACTGGAAATATGGCATAGGTCCTTAGCAGGTGTCTCAAAAGGCACCAGTTATGTGAAAATACTTTTTCACACTATGCAACTTATATCAAGTAGCAGCATATAACTTCCTTTTTTGGATTTTTTTTTGTTTGTTTGTTTGTTTTTCTTTTAACTGAAGTAATAGTACATTCCCCCACCACAGCTCCTTGTAAGACACACTATGTTTGGCCATGGGTGTTTCACAGAGGATGCCTGCCATTTTACACTACAGTCCTTGTGTTCTCCAAGTTGCTCAAATATGGCTTTTTGCACGAAAAGGAGAGATACAAACTTCAGACTACAAGCCAATCTAAGGTCCCAAAGTTAAGACATTTGGAAATAAACCAAGCATGGCTGCTCAACATATTTCCAAACAAATGCTTGCAAAACGAAGGGATTATATATAACAAGGCATCACCAGACAAAGAGCTCATATGTAAACATTTCAAGAAGCTCTGATGAACTATTCAAGAGATGCAATTTATTTAAAGAAAAAAAACACACATGCACTGCAATGTCAATTTTCAAATCCAATCCGAACATTTAGTCAGAAAACTCCTGTTGATCTCCCAGAGAGTACGTGTGTGTATGTACAGACACGCATGCAGATATTATATAATGTGTGCACGTCTGGGTATGTGATTTTGTTGAAATTAATCTAATTTCAAGTAAGCCTGTGAGCCCTTCGAAAGCAATGTATTAAAAAAGACAACACCTTCTTTCATGAAGAAATAAGGCTTTTATTTATGTCACCAGTCAGACAAGACAAGTAATTTCATTATATATACATTTATTATAGCATTTCTGGAAGCACGTCAGGCACTCTGGAAAGGATCTGGAAAGCAGAAAGCCTGCAGGAAGCTGGAAGAGGTCCTGCCCCAGGCAACAAACCTGCACTCCACATGAAGCTCAAGTGTCACGAAAGAACAATGACAAACAGGCATAGAAAGAGAGGCCATGGCATTAACAACAATAATGGAAAGGGAGTGAAAATAATCAAAAGCCATTATGAATACCACCTTTTTTTTTTTTTTTCCTTCTTTCTTCCAAGTAGGCTGGGAAGCAAGAACACAGCTGAGCTGCTCTGTCCCAACCAGGACACAGGCATGAGAGAAAGTGGAGCAGAGAGCAGAGAGCCCCATCACGGAGGCAGCTTAATGGATAGACCTGAGGAACAGTGACAAAGGACCTGTTCTCCTTGTTCCCCCCAGCCTTGGAAAAACCACATCTGTGGCTGAAGAGCTGGTGGTAGAAGCCTAGTTTTTCTAGATATTTGGTGGAGAGTTAGCACCCAAGATAGGCGGAGACTTGCTGCCTACCTCAGAGGCTCTAACGCGCCATTCTGAAGGCACGCACTCTTTCCCTCAAGTTTTGAAGGAGCAAAGGCTCCTGATTTAGCAATCAAACTTGGCCAACAGTAATAGGCAGCATAATATCTCCCCAAGTACAGAAAATCCCCATTCTGGGAAAGACACACTTTGCTTCAGATCCCACATCAGTCAGAACAATCAGTCAAAACAGAATTCAGTTTTGAACACACATAGTACTCCAGGACTATCTATATACCAAAATTCATAGGCCAGGTTTGCATTAATGGTAAAACAAAAGAGAGGGGAAAGTGTATTTGTACATCTTCACTCCTTGAGGTATCTCCTAGCTGCACAAAATCCTTTCTACTGCGATGGCATCCAAAGCCTTCTGCACTGCGCTGAGCCCTCCACAAACACAAGGGAAGAATCCTATTCCAAAAAGGATTTCTAATTTATAACAGAACAAATAATTGTATATATAGCCATAACTGTTCCTCATTACTCTTTAAGTCTGCTCATTGGAGAGCTATTTAAACTATTTAGAGTTCAGTCTAAGAAAATGACCCATGGCGGGTGCATCAACAGACAGAAAGTTGTACAAATCTCTCCTAATCTTTTCTCAGCACTGGAGCAGAGGGAAGTCAAACCAGGAGCACTACTATGTGCTAATTCAGAAATCTTATTCTGAGGCCAAATCATGTTATATAAACAAAATTTATAAATTACTACATTTGCAGGTTTATGTTACAGAGCAGCATGGAAGAGTTTTGCTTACTTCGTGTTTACTTTACTCCCCTGAAACCCCCTCACTCTGGTTACAGGAACAGGGAACTTCCCACCCTCTGGACATAGTCTGTAACAGGTTCAGCCTTAGCTCCAGTCCACTCCTGTCCCTCCTGACTGGCAGCCACTGCAGTGACCTGTACTCTGTCACACAGTGCTTCAGTCATATGCCTTGCATTAACCAGTGAGACTTAAGAGTTTCTCCTGCTCCCACAAGTCAAGTCAAGCCAAGGCAAGCCACGGCACAGTACATCAATACTTTTAATATTACAAAGGTAACCTAACATCCTATAATAGCTTTTGAACTCAGAAGAAAAAGAAACAGAGGGCAATTAGAAAACAAATTCAAGTATAAGGAAATGAGTTGTCCCAAACCAAGAAGCATCATCATCTTCCTGTAATCTTCCTGTAATGTTCACTGAAAACCTCTTCCAGGTTCCTGTTGGCATTTTTTAATAACGAGAGGTGTTACCAAACATGCCAACCCCTTTTCATACCAAGCCCAACACTGGGCAAGCTCTGAGGCTTACAACTATAACTCAAAGAACACGAGTTGCCCATCTGGTACTCCAAATCAAACCCTTTCTACATGGCAGAGAAGTCCAAGACAGTAGAGAGCCTGTTACCAAGCCTCTGTATTTTGATTCAAGTTGCTAAAGTCTTGAATGCAACACCTCCCATCTCCCTATCTTCTGTTTTCTTTATCCTAACAGTAAAGCAGTCAAGTTGATGCAAAGAGCAGCAAATCCTTTCAGCAGCAGCACTGAGTAGCAGGGTTCACCAAAAGTTATTAGTAGACAGTATCAGGTGTTACAGCCTTTGTAACAAGGAGGAAGATACACATGGGCCAAGAATCTTCAAATAGTCAGTCACCATTTGGTTTGAAACCTTCCTCTGGATTGGTATGATTTACGATATGAATCCAGATTTACAATAATGAACCCAGAAACTCAATTTAAAGACAGAATTCAGCTTAAAAAGACAAGAACAGGAATCGTTTTCCTGTCACTTCTTCATATTGAAATCATTAGGAGAGCAGGAGAGGTGCTGTGCATCTCAGCAATGCAATCAGAAAGCTTTCCTACCCAAGAGAACACACAGACTTCAGCCAGACTAATTCCTCCTTACTTCACTTTTGCCCTTGTCTGACTCAGCCTAATGAAACGTATATTTGGCCAACAGTGCTGACATTAATACCAATGTAAGTGTTAAAGGCCAGTTTCAGAATATTAATAAACACTGCAGCACCCCGCAAAGAAGCAATACAAGTTCCTGGGGAAAAAAAATTTAGCAAGTTGCCTTCAGGTATTTACTAATTCCACTGAAATCTCACAAACTCTCAACACATGTAGAACACGGTAAAGAGCCTTGCACAGAAGGCATCTTAAAAGTTGAGGCAGAACTGGACCCAACCTTGAGGGAAAGGTGCACCACACTGTAGAACTGTTGTTTTAAGAAAGGCACTCCAGTACAGCTTCATTTCCAGCTGCGTACCAGGATCCTCAAGCATGAAATCCAGCAATAAATAAAAAATGGCATCTGCTACTCTGTACTCCAGGGGTCCAAGTCAGCATCCCTACACTCAAGGCATGCAATTTAAAAAAAAAAAAAAAAAAAGGCAAAAAACAACCTACTCCTGACATAAAGCATCCTAAATTACCGAATACATTAAGATGGCAGTTCCAGCAAAAGCAACACCTTGCTGTGCAAAGACCAGCTGCCATTTAAAAAGCACTATATAAACTCTTTTAAGTATTCTCTTGGAATCATGTTCTTTCTCTCAGGTGGGATGTTTTGTGGTCTTGGTTTTTTACACTTATTAGTAATCAGGACACAATTGCTGCAAGAGCAACAGGCCATCCCTGCTCTCCTCCAGACCCGCTTTTCACATACTGAGCTGTCAGAATGATAGCATGACTCCTTTCTACTAGCGCCTACATTCCACCCCCCCACCCCCACCCC
>VYXH01009551.1:68594-93710 GCA_013397275.1 Burhinus bistriatus
AGATAGCAGTTTCTTACTCTATCAGGGCAAGTAAATCAAGCTGGATAGAATAGCAGTTCAGTGAAGGTTTCATGATGAGCTTATTCCTCTTCATTAGCAGCAAGTGATGTGTTTGCTAATTTTATTGCTCACACGTTAGCCAAATATGCGTTTGGCTGGCATTACATTTACAATAATGCTATTTGTGTATCAAAGCATTTCTTTTCAGTGGCCACAGACACTAAGATCGGTGCTTCCTGTTGCTCTTCCTTCTACTATAAAGATACATACATATTGAGTTATGTATAAAAGAGGATTTTTACCACTATTCACAGAGCTTGCAAATGATTTCTTAGTTAAACTGGATACAAGAGGCTTGTAAACCGGGTATTCAGATTCAGCAAGATGAGTTATGAGGTTTGTTGTACAGGAACAAAGCCCCAAAGCACAGAAAAGAATTGTGTCAAAGACTGGAAGAGCTTTTGCACTGCCAAAGTCAGCTGTTCCCCAGAAAAATCACACGGTGCTGCAAATATGCTGTTTATTGCATTTCTCCACATTGAACTCTACCAACTGATTTTTGCACCTATTTCTGTTAATGGTGCCCCTGTCATTTTTACTGAGTGCTGCCTACTTAAGGCATTACAAGTTTTCTTCTAATTTGTAAGATTTTAACATTTAAAGAGTGATACTCCTCTCCCCTCCTTTTCTTGTAACTTTACATGCGTTTTTTTCAGTTTTAAACCACTAGAACTTTCAAGTGTTGTTTCTAAACCTCTTTCCCAAGACAAGACAAATTCAAGTAAAGACAGTAAAATTAAGTCGCCCGTTCATATTCAACATCAAATACTAACATAATTTTCCAAACAAGGTCCAAGCGTATTCCTGATACGGCCTTTATGAGTTTAGGAGAGTTTTGTCCCCCTTAATTTTTCTTTGGGGAGTACTTTAATAGAACTATAAAACCTCCAGGATATCTGGTTGGAATGCATTACCACTGCACTGTTCTGTCCTTTGAGGATTTATACCACAATGTGACCCCAACTGACATTGAGCAGTAACGCACAGTCAAAAAGAAAAATACAGCTCCATTGTGAGACAAATGAAGGCTACATCTCTCTCTGCCTCACAGTCCAAAGCAGCACATCTCACGTGACTGAAGAAACATCTGGGTTTTATCTTGAGATTCCAAGTATTTTTCAGTACAGACACATACACACACATGCAGAGTGCAAGTGTGCTGGGCAAGACAACTTGGCATATTTATTGTTCAAAGAATAGGAAGATGTGGAACTTTCACATAATTATTTTTTAAAAATTTCTTGGCAATTTTGAATTTTATGTATTGACTGTAATGCTTTTTTAAAAAATTTCCATTCAAAAATATAAAAAAGGCATTCAGCTTTTAACATTTGAAGATCAATATGCTCAGCCTTGTAATACAATATACTCAAACTCTGCAGCACTAGGGATCTCATTAGACGTTTTCCGGAAGTCTCCACACAGTGTTTAGTTTCATTAACTCTATCAAATACACATGTATAACTACAGGTCCAAAAGTAAGCATTACTAAACACCACTGACTGCCACTTAATGATTTTTAGGACTACAAAAATACCCCTTTGTACTAAATGCTTTGTACGACTGCTAGTCACTGCAGCTTTCTGCAGTTGCAAGATAAAACTCTCAACTCTGCCAGTGCTAGAGGCAAAAAAGAAAAAGAGAAAGAAAAAAACCCAGCTGGATAAAATATCTTAAGGTCAGGCTTTTTACATGTAAAGCAGCCGCAGCAAAATTATTCACATTCTTAGCACATAGCTGACCGGGACAAGATTCCACAGAGAGGTAAACAATTCCCCCAAGAGAGCAGCTGCGTCTTCTTCAGTCAGGAGCTACTGGGGGGAGGGAGAAATGCCCACTGGGGTCCCCAAAACCGACCAGAAGCAGGAAGAAAATGCAAGACTGCTTCTGCTCCATGGTAATGCTTCACATGACCGCTCCTTTTGTGTACTCAGTGAGAACAGAGAAGTCTAAACATAAATAAATAAATAAATAAAAAGCCAGTTGGTAACACACACTTGATTGATGTCTTAGAGGAACCTTGTAAGCAGACACTCAAGTCCAGTTCAACATGGAAGAGTAGGGGCAGAGGGAAAAATATTAGATAATATTGAACAGAACTGAAAGGAATAAAGTCACCCAGCTTTGCTTTTATTGCGCAATTATTTTCAAAAGTATCTTTTGAAAGTATAAACCCATTTCTTTCTAGGTTTCCACAATATTTCTCTTAAATTGTCCTTTTTTTACATGGTACTTCCTTAGCAGTTTCTTTAACGGTTTCACCTTGACATTATTTCTGTTGGCTACTGGCCAAGTGGCACACTTTAATAGCCAAGACACACAGTACTGAAGAAGCATTTTTCTTGCTCCGCTCCATTTACATGCAAAGGCTGTGATATGTATTTTAGGTCGTTGTAAGAAAAAAACCCTCCTGCAAGATCCTCCTCAATGCCACCCCTTTAACATTAGTATCTCCTCAGAAACCTGCCATTAGCCATCCATGAAATCAGCTGCAGCAACATGAAAAACTACCATATCACTACTTTCAGCATTCATAACTTAGTATCCACATATTAACTTCCAGCTGCAAGTGTCTCAGCCGAAAACTACTTCCACTTTGTCCCTGGCTGCCTGTCACTGCTCCCTGTGCCCAAGGTATCACCTGCTTCCCTCTTGCCTGACCACACTGCAATCTGCTCACTGCCAGAGACCGCTAGGTTAGCACAGGCCTATGACTTAGCTGTTGAAGCTCATTTTGACCCAAGTGAGCTAGGGTTAACTCCAGCAGCAGCTCAGCTGGGGCAATAAGACCTGGGTGAGAGGAGGAGTAAGAAGAGACAGCACTGAGCAGACGGCCATCTCTGGAGCACAGCTGGAAGGAGAGCAGCATGTGAGCGCAGGCAGAGCTTTCTCTCGGCATTTCCTCTGATGGTGGTTGACAGCCAAGGCAGCTGCCACTGCTCTCAACTTCTCTGCTCCTTTCTGTGCCCCCCTGCCATACCTCCTAGTTGTGCTTGTGTCCCTCCCACCATCCTCAAAAAGTTATTTTTAACCTGGATCAGTTCCCTGATCAGTCACCGCTCAGCTCCGCAAACACTGTGCTGGCACAGCTTGCGGGAATGAACCAGGGAGGAACCCCCACGAAGATGGTGGCTCTGGCAGCACCACCAAAAGCTGCTCTCCTGGAGCCCCAGCCCAGGAGTCTCCCCTTCTTCCTTCACACCAACCTATAAACTTCCCAGGTGAATGGAATATGCTTGTGATATCTCAGACCATAAGGTTTTTCTTTATTTTTTTTCCCTATGCTGCCTTAAAAAAGTTTTTAATTGCAGTATTTTGTGTATTGGTGTCATATTAAGTTTAACAAGCTAATCCCTCTCTTACTTGTGCAGTTATCACCTAATATTTCAAGGCAACAACAGGACATTTTTCAGAAATACATTTGATCATCTTAAAAAGATATAGCCAAGGGGAAACAGTCTTACATGACAGGCTATAAATCAACATGCTAGACAAGTAATTTTAAACCACAGGAGGAAGAAAAAAAAAAAATCTCACAGTATCAAGCCAATAAAAACCTTATAACACTGACTCTACAAGACATTGGGCCTATTTCATAACAACTATATTTCTTAGGAAAATACAGTATTTTGAACTCTAAAGAAGTCTGAACTTGATTAGACTGAAACAAAGGAAAGGGAGGAAAGTGGAGCAGAGGACATGATTCCACTCATCCTTCCTCCACAGTTGAAGTCTGAGGAGGAAGCTTGGAAAGGCTCAAGCAGATAAAGAAACCGTTCCCTTGACCAAGTCATTCAGTGTTGACACATCTGCTTACTAGTTCCCAGTAACCCTGGCAGTGGATCAATGTTCCTCACCTCCCTCCTTCAAGCCTATACTCAAACCTTGAGGAGACTGTTGTTTTCCAATGCTCCACTTTTTTCCATGTCACTTGACAGGACAACAACTGGCAATTGTTTTTAAGGCTTCAGGATTATTATTATTATTATTACAACACATGCTCAGTTGCATGAATACTATTCAAATACAGCAATGTTTCTTCTGAGATCTTTAAGGGTGCAAAATATTAAGAAACCAGTTAGAGACAAGTAATCACTTTTCTTCCTTGAAAAAACATATTCTTAAAAGTAAGGTCTACAGCAAAATCATGCTGAGCAAAATTCTTCCTGAATATTTCAGATACAGAATGAAACCTGGCCAATGCTTTGATGGGGTAACACTAGGAGAAACAAGCACAACACTACATGGCATGGAAGGGAGGCTTCATAATACAGAGTCCCAGAAACTAAGACCCAGCAATACGCAGTAGTGCACTGGTGAACATCTTCCTTTCTAGATGAAGTAAAAAAAAAAAAAAGTAGTTTCTATGCACCTGTTCAACAAAGCTGCCAACGGCAAGGATATATGTCTGGTTAGGCAATCAAGTTCCAAGTTCCTAAATTTTCCCTACGAGAATTGGGTGGAGACAGTACTCCTACTGGTTTCTAACCTGTGTATGTGTTGCCAAGTACTGTTAAATAGATGTCATTGCATCACACCGCCCTGCAGGTTCATGAGAAGATCTGTGTTCATACTCTCCGAGCATGCCAAGCCCAAAACAAAGCTAAGCCTCCATGGTAATGATACATGGAGATGGTCCCTGTATTTTGATTATTGAGTTAACGCTACAGCGGTAAGCTCCGAGAGGTCATCTTGGAGTAATTTCTACAGCTCCAGAGAAACGCTCTTTCCTCCCTTCTACCGTGTGTGCATCTTACTTGGGCTCCTGTCTGTGTGTACGCTGCCTTGAATAATGCTGTAAGATGCAGAATTACAGATGCAATGATTCCTGAACAGCAGTGTTCAAGAAGACACTCTGCTTCCAAGGTCAACATTCACTTCCTGTAACAAGTATTGCAACTGTCTATTCCTTTTCTCCAAGGCATCCATCAGCTCTTAAAATTGTTGACATTATGTTTAATTATTTTTAATCAAGCTTTCCAGTATCTGCCACCACCTTCAGAGACTAACCACAGAGGCTAGCAATAAGAAAGCTCAGAAGTAGGTGTATATATATACACATATGGAATTATGCCTGAAAACATGAATTAGGCAATTTTTTCCACAACTGAAATTTGTAGGATTTATGTTTCCACAACATGCAGTATCTAAGGTGTTGGAACTATCTGAAATACTGCCATGCAAAGAAAACCGTAATATAGTCACAGTAGTTCCACATGCAGCCCATTACTTGAATGACTATAATGATTCTGGTATATCAATTTTAGTAGTCGGTTTTCAACTTTCAGCTCGTCTCTGCAAAAGGGTAGAGCTAAGAATCTAGAGTAGAAGCAGCCTAACCTGTAATAATCTGGCAGCCTACATCTTAAACAGGATCTATATCCTAAATGTCAAATGAGCTCTCAATGAGTATTACATTACTCCCATCTAAGCCATCTATCTGCCGAGGAACTTCTGCATTCTTTCTAACCTGAAGCATATGGGCTGGAGCATCCCACCAGCTGACTACTCATTTATTCCTGCTCTGAACATTTACCCACATTTTCAATACAACCTCAAGCTCTCCTCTCAAAGAACATTAAGTAAGCAGACAGTAAGAATGACAGAGGTTTCTATGTGAACAATAAAACCACTAAATATCATTATCCTTTTGTCTTCTCTCTGCTGCAACCTTCCTACATCCCTACCCTAGGAACACTAATTCAGGTTGTAATGTCTTCTGGGTAGAGACCTCATTTTTTTTGCAATGATGTTGCACCACACAGCAATGCCAATATAACAGTGGTTTTATAGTTGATTATCACTGTAACAGAGCAATGCAAATGTGAAACCCAAGGTGAACAGTAAAATTCTTGTTAGCAATTTACACTAGTAACGCTATTCATACCACAACAAGCTTTTCCCAATTTCTAACACGCAGGTCATAGACCAAAGATTCTGTTCTGCCAGGAAAGGTACCATCATGTTTTCTTATAATGTCATTACAAATGCTTAGAAACCTCTGTGGACACCAATATTGTAATTTAGAGAAGAAAGAAAGAAAATAACAGGTATGCTTCAAATTACAGGAATATCTTAACTGGTTATTAATTATCACATACAGCTGGGTTTAACTGTCCATGTAATCTGAAATCCAAGCTACTGATATTAAATGGATTTGAACAGATTTCCATTTAAGGCCAAAATCTGTGCCAAAATGTAAGTCTAAGTAAATGGACTTAGCATGTGTGTGTACTGGTGGAACATGAGGACTCTTTTACTGCTCAAAATAAGCAGTAAGCTCTGGCTTGATGAAATCAATAGGAATTTTACTGCTGATTTCAATGACGACAGAATTTCAGCCCAGAATCTTCACCTTCCAACATGGTGGGGCTGGGGATATGGTCCCAGTCTAGGTATGCACAGTTGATCTGCAATCCCAAACACACTACTCTTCCCAACCTTCTCATCTCACCGCATTCTGTGCAGCAGTGCTCAGAGAACCAAGCCAAGTTCTACCAGAAACTCAGATTGTGCAGACTCTTCACATTTTGTCTTCTGACCCAAGCATCCAAGGGACCCTCTGTTGTTGCAGGTGGGGTCTGAGGAAGGAGAACGCTGTTACTCAGTAGCTGATGAAATGAAAAGGCCTCCCCACCCACCCCAGCACTTCCTGCAATGCTCCATACACTAAAGTCATATACCACTACAAGCTGGATCGCAGCTCAGTGCATTCCACTGCACTTTGTCACGCTTCCTTGACCGATACTATGCCAAAAATGACTAGCTTTAACAGTTCTCTGGTGAATAAAAGACTTTTGCAACTCTGAAACAGAGCTGAGTTTTTAATTCATGTTAAATCCGCTTTTCTGTTCTGAAGGAACATTTTTAATGCTGCCTGTAATTCCCCTTCTGTGCTTTTTTCTTACTTCTGTAGTGACTTTTGTGAAGATAAAGGGAAAATTCAAGCTGACTAGTTTTTAAAAGCCTTAAAGGGACCTCTAAAAAATGCCTGAAGGAAGTAAAAATATGAACTAACAAAATATGAACATGAAAAAGATCCACATCATGTTCATATAAATCTAGAAATACACGGCAATGAGCCAGAAGACTCACAAGACAGCTACCACAGAGAACAAAATCCAAAGTACAGCTGGACTATCTAAACAAGCATAGAGCAACATTATCCAAGATTTGCACATTTACTGTTTATTTACTCAGTACCCAACTGAGCACAATCTTGTGGAATAATACAGACTGCTCCTGCAAACATCCCTTCTACTCAGATACTCTAAGCACTTGTAGTTACAGACTATGCGCTAAGAAACTTTCCTTCGTAATCTTTTATTCAAAATCCATGTCTACAATTACCAAAAGAACATGATTATGAGAAAACTGTAAAACTAACCTAAGTACTTAACAGAGTGAAGTGCTCATTATATCAATGCTTGGCTCCCCTCCACAGCAGAAGAATACCAGCACGTTGCATCTGCACCCAAAAAAGGGATCCCACTTCTCTCCAAGCCAGTTAGCTTTGCTCAGCACATCAAGAAGTGTTGCTGGTTCCAGTCCATTTTTGGAACAGAGGGTTTCACTATCCATCCCCATCTCCAGGCTGACCTGGAAATATGCCTGCCCCAATTGCTACTCACGTATGGAAATAATAAAGCTATTTTTACATGAAAAGCAAATCCTTTATTTTCCCAAAAGCAAGAACAGCCATTGCAACAAGCACAGAAGCCAGGCATTTAGAATAGAGGAGGGTGTTACCTACAAGTACAAAAAGCAATTAAGCCTTGTGAACAGAGCATGTGGGCAGGATGAGGGGTTAAGCATGACTTTATACAGCAAGCACAGAAAAAAGACTGAGAAAGAGGGAAGTGGAGGAGGAAAGCAAGGCAACCTGGAGCTTCTAAATTCAATGGGCTGGGAAGGTGGGGAAGACACCTCTCCTCCTCTGCAGTGCCTGCCAGCTAGAGCAAACAACAGGCACTCGCTGTTGGGGGACACTGCTGGGGACCCCATGATGCTTTCCCTGGTGTGCAGGGAGCAGCTCTGTCTCAGGCTGCTGTTTCTTCTACACTACAGAGCTGAAGAAAAGAACTTTCCTAACACCTAAGCACAAGCCCTTGCTGAACATATTGCTGGCTTCGGTCGTGCAGGTGGCTTGAGGGCTGAGAGACCAAAACAGCACTTCAGTGTGCATGATTAGGGTTTTCATCCTCAAAAACTACATCCAATTTTCAAGGCAGATACTTTATTGTGCTAATGTTCCTCCAGTTAAAACAACCAGTTTGCTACTAATGGCTGAACTTGGGCACTACCAGCTCTGTGACCTGATTGCCCTTCTCCTCAAGTAAATGCCAAACATCATCATCTCTGCTCACCCATGCAGTTCCTGCTTTTTAGCAGCAGCTTCATCCTTGTTATACTTCCCACTTGCCCTCATGACTGTCAGTGATCACTTTCCTGTCAGAGTAATCAGCAGTAATATCTCCTCTATCCCCAATTCCCAGACTAGGAAACTATAAAACTACCATGTGAAAGTGGCAAAACAAACCAGATCCATGGTCTCGTGGCAGGGTTTTCCCCAAATTCATGGACTCAAAACTTTGTGTGCAAGGAGAGTTGATGGTGCCCTGTAAGTTTGATTTAGGGTTTTGCCTAGTGCTGGGCAATGGCCCTATTTCAAGGTAATGGGAGCGAGGAAGGGAAGGAAGTTTTATGCATAGCTATCTAGGTCTCCCCTAGATAGTCTGCTAATGCTATGGCTGCTGTTGCTTGGCTCATGTAGGGCAGGGTGATGACTGAGATCAAACTCCAGTAGACAGGTAAACTTGGGAGCCCAAACCCTCCTCCACAAGGCAAGAGGAAGAAAATGGCTCTCTGCAAAAAAAACAAGGAATCCTCTTAAACACATAGCACTGCTATTTGCCCAAAATGGCGCTCCTGGAGACACTGAACACATAGCAGGACGTTCTGACCTTCCCAGGAATCTGGAAGAAGGCAGCTCTGCCTCCAACACAGGAGCTCTGCCACAGATTGTGCTGCAGCTCAGACTCTCAGAACACTCAGAGGGGTTCCAGGCTCCGGAGGCAACAGCTTCTTCCTGGCAGTAAATCTGAGCACCCATTTCTGCATAAGTATAGAGCAGCGCCTGCAACAGCAAGTTCTCAACCTCCAGCAGTTTCTAACACTTACAAACCACATGGAAGTTCCTGGAAAAGTGGAACTGATTTGTTACAGAAGGTTTTACAGTACCAAAGTAGTACTGAAAAATACTTTTTCTAGGTTACTTTCATGTGGCTAAACACCCTGAAGGTTCACTTCTCAGTAAACAGAGAAATGGGGGCGGGGGGAGGCACACCAACGCAAATGAAAATTCTTGTGGCTTGCTTTTGAATTTGCTGGCACTTCCCAGTGAGGTCCTGCTTTTGTAGTACGGAGAGCTGGCTCGCCACGTGCCCTGGCAGAGACTGGTGACTTTCACCTACTTGTAAACTCCTAGGCTCTAGGTCTTCAATTTGCCCTGTTGAGCACTGCACCAACATCTTCTCTCCACTACTTGCATGACTACACCACCACACGTTTCACAGGTTCTTCGTAAAGCACCTTCAGGAAAGCACTCAATGAACTTAGTGCTTGCATTAGAGAATATAATAAAAAGATTTTCAGAATGGGAGGGATGGCCAAGGTGCAAGAAAAGATCACAGGAAGGAGATGGAAGTGAGTTTCCAGCATAGTAATTGCTGGAGCGCTTGAAAGAAAAAGAGGAATTCCACCTTGCTCCAGCACACAGCCAGCTAGTCGCTACCATGTCTGGGCAGCACACATTACACAGGCAATCCAGGGATCATCTAAAAGCACAATCAAGAAACTGCGCTGGACAATCAGAAAAAACAGGCTCCAGGAAGGTGGAATGCATGTCTGGAGAAAATTATTCAGCACTCGCTTGGAGCCAGGACAAAAATAGCCCAATATGGAGTGGATTTGTCTTGATTCAAAGATCTTTGTCATATGGCCACAACTTTTTATATTTAAGTGGGACAGCCAGAGATCTTTTTTTTTTTCTTTGTAAACGAGGATACCCTGCACATATTAGCTGACATCTGGCAGGAAGGTGCCATGAACATAATGACTGTGGTAAAGCTGGAAGAAAAGCATGAATGGGGTAGGTGGCTAGCTTCAGCACAGACTACACAGTCCTGACACTGAATGGAAGAAAAGATGCAGAAATGAAAATCTATGGGGTGCGCTTCAAAGTCACATGACAGTTGCATCTACCATTTTTTAGATTGTCACATCAACTCTAACAAAGTAAGGTTGAAATCTATAAAACGAGTTCTTTCTTAACAGTTTGCAATTAGTAAAAAAAAAAAAATAATTCATTTAGGGTATTCAGAGGCACACAAAGAAAAGCACGTAGGAGGTGTTGAATATTAGTCATTCAAACCAATGGAGCAGAAAAAACAATGCAATAGCACAACAGGTAAAGGAAGGTACAGACTTGAATAGCCTTGAAGGTATTTAAGAGTTGATACAGTGGAAGAACAAAACGAACAGGGAGAGAAGGAAGCTGCAGAGCAGCAACAATGATCTCCGAGCCTGCTGACATTCTCTTCTGTTTTGAAATGACCCACATCCAATGGATTCATAAATGATGGCTAAAATCCAAACCTAACCATATAAAGATTTACGCAGGAGTAATTTTACACTGCAAGTTGTCCTACTGAAGTCAATCTCTTTGAAGGGCAAGAACTTAACTATATTATCACCTAGCACCAGCAGTCTTCTTTCTAGCATTTTATTTATGTGAGGAGTAATACACTGCATCTTTGCATGCTTCAGATGAAATGAGTAATTTACAAATCATGGATTACAGTAACAAAAGATATAGAAAACATTTGCAAAATGCTTGGTCATTCAAGCAATCTGCATTTAAATCTCGACATATTTACATTGCGTTTATATTTCTCTAAATGCATAGAAGACTACGTGTTGCACCAACAGTTTCACATATGGATGCATACACTGATAACAATTAAAGACAAAGCAGCACAGAACATAGTTATTTTCACAAGCTGTCCCTGCCATAGCCATTACCTGATTCACAACATTATGGGTACACAGTGTTCTTTGGCTTCAGTGTTCTGAAAATTAACTGACCTAGAAATAATTTTTTTTAAAATAAGTACTTTCATATCCACTCCTGTTCTCTTCATCCTTCACCTCCCTGGGGAAATATTTTTAATTGCTTGGATTCAGCTAAAATGAAGAGCACAAGTTTCTCATCAGGAAAAATCCATCTCTTACACTGCAGGGAAGGAGAACACAGCCTCAAACATTAGAACCTTGTTTACTGAGACTGAAAAAGAAACCTTCAGTGCAATACCAGATCCTATAAAGTTCTTTGCAAACAGCTGGTACCATGCAAACAGTGCAGTCGGCATTATACACATATGCACACATGCATCTCTTCGGTGAAATCTAATTTCTATGTGCCAATTTGCATACGAGAAATTTCTCGTGAACTGCCAGTGACAGTCCATATGGTAAGACAAGACCATTAGAACAACACCAGTTTTGCTGTGCTGCAACCATAGCTGGGTGAACCCATCAAGATCAGAGCTGACAGAGCCACGTCAGCAGAAGCCACATGGTATCAGGGAAGACACATCAGCTGCCAAGTAACATGAAATAGAAAATATTCCAGCAGCACCAGTATTTTGGGTGACTAGTAGCAGATGGGTAGAGTAGGCAGACAGCAAGAGCTTGGTTGACTTTCACCAGGCTTTTATTTAAGCACCTTCTGAAGATGGGAAATTAGGGTCTGTCTCAAGTCTGGACAATACGAGCCTCCAGCTGCTATGGTAGGATAACACCAAAGACCACAATGCCACAGCAACTTCAGCCTCTATTTTGGTAATTGGAGGCATTTTTAAATTTAATTTTATTTTTTTCCAAAAAGCTAGGGAATGATGAAAACCTAGAAATAAGGACTAGCATTTTCCACTCTAAGCAACATAAAAATGCCAGATCTAAGCTACACTCACAATTAGGTTACGAACATAAGCAGAAAGAGTGAAAAGAGTTGAATGTATTTCACATGCTGTACACATGACATATAAGGATAACGCCCAAATTAACACAAACATCTGTAGCTTTAAGCAAACAGCCAGGGTGTCTGTCCCTCCTTGATTTTACTAGTGTGAACTGCATTTGTTCCAGCAGTACTTGATGGTAAAACTCTAGAGTAGCTATATCCACAGTGAGGCAGCTTGCAATCTAGTCAGAATTCTTTCCTAAGTCAAATAAAGGAAAACATGGACCCACTCAACTGTTTGTTACGACAGATTTTTTTTTTAAAAAAAAAAAAAGGCAATGGTGGGGAATTAATGGACAGACCCACTAAATGAGAAAAACAGCAGCTTCCATCACCAAGAAAACTCAACTTGAAGGTCTCTTTCATGTCTCTCCTTGTCTATTTCAGACAGCATTGTATATATGCATTTTCAAGTCACAGAGACGGCCAGTACCCAAAGAACAAAGACTATATGTACTGAAGCCGGACTTATGGTAGGTTGGACAACACACATGGGACATGGACATTCTGTAGAAGTCACCACCACCACAAGGAGCTGCTGAGCAGTGTTTGAACACTGTGCCCAAGGGAGCACCAACAAGCTGTGGTCTGCTCAAGAGTGACATGATCAACCTCACAACCAAAAAGCACTTCTGCTGTGTTTTGTAGCACATAACCATTCACCTTCAGAGCAACAGCAGTGTGATCCTCAGTCCCTACCTCCTGAGCACGACCGTGCTGGTCACTGTTTCTCCTTCTAACAGTGGTCTGGCAAGAATTCAGCCAGCATCTTGAATACTTCCAGAAAACAGACACACAGTTGTAATACTGCCATGCTTGCAGAAAATGCAGTCACAGTAACTTCATTCTGCCCTTGGGCAAATATAACAGCATTTGGCAAAGATATTTTATAAATAAAATGGAAGAAAGAGTAGCTTAGTTCCCTTCAGTTTATCAGATTATATTATGCAATTGAACGCTTGGCTACACTCTTGTAATTTAAATTACTATGAACTCACATTCCTGGTGACAGTATTAGTATTTCCACACAGGGTACAGGTGAAATTCCCCCATTTTTTTTCTTCCTGTTAACTTAGTTTCAGTTCTGCCGATAAACTAATTTCAAAATGTCTGCAAAATATTTTCTCCTGTGGGTACAGCAAGAAAAAGAGTGAGGAAAAAGGACTGCTGCCATTTTAAGTTACTCTATGTATATCTGGCCATACTTTAGGAAAAAAAAAGATTTAAAAAAGCAAGTATGGCACATACCTGTATATCACCTAAGAAGTAGTCATGGACTTTTATTTGCATTCTACTGATGTTCAATTAGCAGCTTTAACACAAGCTTTTATTTAGTTTAGCAACTATCACAAAAGCATTCCTAGGTTGAATTAAATTAGTTCTAAATGCAGCTCCTGGATTACCTCTAAAGCCTGTAGCATGCAAAAGCCTTGTATCCAGTCCTTCTGCTGAAATCTCTGTGAGTTTAAAAGTGTCACTCCATTTTTTTGAGAAAGAAAAAACCCCATAAACACAACCAACAAGCACAACCAAAAAACTACCCCCCCCATCTCCATGAAGAGATGCTATTTTTCAGTCTCAGCATAAAATCATACTGGTTCCTCTCAGATGCAAGCTGAAAAGAACTGCAGAGATTTAGGCTGAGAACAACAAAAAAATGCAAAAGGAACAGTTACACCCTATTACTATTGTGATATCAACTTCCTGTTATAATAATGGCAATCTTCACTTTTGGTCACAAGGGCTTTTTTATTCAGAGACTGAAGCTAATGCTTATGTAGAATTTTTAGTGACTGTGATAAAGCCATTTCCTTTTTTATTAAAAAAAAAAAAAAATCCATAGCTCAATCTCCTCCTGGCAATTAAATTTTAATAAATACAATTTAAGTATCCAATGCAAGTTAATCCTGCACCCTATTACAGCAATATATAATTTCAGACTTTTATATTCACTCCCAAGCTTCTAGAATGATTATCTGACATGAGGAATAAGGAGCATTAGTTTAACATAACTCAATATTCACATTTATCTGCAACTGAAGTCTGGGATCTGATTCCTGTTCTGTCATTTCAAACATAATTCCACCACCAAGATGCAACTTATTCTACAGTTTGCCAAAGAAGAAAGGAGATTAACAAGAATAAAGTGCAGAGTTTAAAACATACTTCAGTCTCGTTCAGTGCCGTGTTATTGCCCAGCTGCTAAGAAGCCACATCTTGTCATGTGAAGGAGTACATGCAATCACCTACTACTGCCAAGGAATATGTGAAAATGCAAGGGAAAATAAAATATTCTTTTTCTTTCCTCTGCAGGACAAGAGCATACTCTAAGTCACACTCACGCAGAACAAATCCAAGAGCACCTTCCCAAACTTACTGCAGGAACTGCATCATGACACAGAGGATTTAAGTATATTCACTAAGACACTGTCATCAAGGAATGACAGCAACATATGAAGACTGGAGATAAATGGGATAGAAGAGAGAAATGTCGGCAGCTATTGGCTCAAGAGCAGTCCTTGCCTCTTGCTTTCAGCCCCTGGAAAGCTGTAACTCACTTTTTTTCTGAAGCAGCTAAAAACTGAAATGACTTAAGGGGCTAACTTCAGGTGTGTTGGTGGGAAAACACATGCCTTGATGGAAGAACACTGGATAATACTAGAAATTTCTCAGAAATGAGAAAAAGGCTGAAACCAAAAACGGAGGTTAAAGAAAAAAAGTATAGAAAAAGGTTATGAAACAAGCTCTCAACACAGCTAGCAAATAGAAGACAGAGTGAACAACTTACCTTCAAATGAGGCAGGAAAACGAACACACAAGAGACTATTGGCCTGAATTATCAGATCTACTTCAGCTGCTAAAATAAAATCCTTCTGCATTGAGTAGTGAGTGCCCTCATTTGAAGGCCCCTTTTTTCTCCTTGTAACCCAAGAATACTTATTTCCTTCTGGCCTGCAACATAGCTTGTAACGACTCTTGCCACGTTTAACATACGTCCCACAGAAAAACTTAGGCAATCTTGTAACAGCTCATTCTTCAGCCGTTTTTCACCAACAAAACAATCTGGACCCGAAACACACATATGACAACAAAGATGTTCATCCTCAAGGTTTTGGTACATAGCTGGGCAAGCAGAACTCTTAACGCAGGTGAAGTTTACCCAATCAAAAGACAAAATTTTATTATGGGACAGGCCAATGTTATGAAATTAATTCCTCCATTTGCTTAGGGCTATTACAAAATTTGCTGCCCTTCACCTTGAAGGCAAGCTGTCTTTTTAGAGTTGTCCTCATAACAAATACATCACAACAGATATTTTCCTGCAAGCAAAACTCCAGCCATGCATTGTCTGTTACCAAAACAAAAGTTTGCATTATATCTGCTTCCTCTCATCCCTCCAATGATAGGATGAAAAGTCATACTGTGAACAAACATGACCTAAAACCCTATATAGAAAAGAAAAAATAGAATACTAATTCCGTATGCAAAACATAAAAAGGACTTTCTGCCTAAGCTCTATTTGGCATAGCAGAATTTCTCTCAATTAAAGACGTATAAATTGAGATAAATACTGTATTCCCCATTCTCAAAGTTTCCCAAAATCAAGCGGTAGTTCCCAAATCAGGGTAGAATCTTTGCCAAATCGGTTAAATAAAAAGGATGTCACCTATGATGAAGAGATCAAAAGAATCCTGGAATGCAAGGAGGAGGAATTAAAAAACCCAAACAAAACAAAACCCCAAAACCACCCCACTTCTACAAAGTGAATTCCATAAACTCAGTGCAACACAGATGACAAGATGGTCAGCTTGATATTCTTAGACACATTACAGTACCCACAAACACCATTCCAGTTCCTTGAAAGACACTATAATTAGTGTCCAAAGGACAGATCTTCCCCTTTAGAAAGTTCTGATATTGGTACAGGTGGGGTGTAAATGTTTTATTACAGAAATATTTACAAAAGCCTCTAGAAAAAATGAAGCATAAGAACTTCCCCGCTTCACATACTCACATAGTTACTCAGTGTATAGTACATGATGCATGTTACTGGAGGTACATAGCCCGTAAAAAATCCTAAAACTTAATTTTTTTTTTAAAAAGAGCTGCCCAAACAAACCATGTCTAGAAATCTTCCCAGAAAAGGCACCCTTGATCAAAAAAGTTTGCTTGAGGGAAAAATTAAAAATGACAAGTGTGTAACTTTCCACAGTTCATCTAGAACTGCTGCAGTAACTCTAAGTTACAGTGTCAGTGGCTGTTTATGCTCTAAGGAAGTACAGTAAGTACAGTACAGCCCATTCAGGTTGCTGGAATGTCACTGATCATATGCTCAATTGCATCTATTCATTAGAAAAAATCAATCCACAACAGCAGATGCATTTACCACCACACCCCAAACACCATCCAGTTGCCCCAGGTGATTCCAGTGGTTTACCAGCCCACAGGATAGATGCTCCACGCTCTTGTCCCCTGCAGGGACTGCAAGTTACACTTCCAAGCCCAAGGAGTTGTATTTACTAAAGAACAGTACACTAGCAGTGCTTTTGGCTTCAAGCTTTTGCAACAAAAAAGGTCCAGCCTTTTGCAGTCATGTTCTACAAATTTCAAAACAATTTATGCTGCACTAATTATTTTTGATGGAAACTTGCTAAGTAATTACTGTTGAAAGGATGACTTAAGCAAACAACAGACAAGTTACTCCATTTGTTTGAGAAGAACTATGGCCAATTATGTGTATAATTTTGTTTTTTATCTCGTTAAAAAAAAAAGTTTGTAATCCTGGCTTCTTTCAGGTCAACAGCAAAGTCCTCAATTTTGGGGGGCGAGATTTCACTACAACATCATAAGCTTCACAATGGCTGAAAATAAATCTTTGTGAAAGAATGTGGGTCATTTAAAAGGACATTGGCAACTTCCTAATAAATTAAAAAAGTTTTCACCTGTAACACCCATGATGCCTGTAACTGCAAGACACAAGAATTTGGTATTTACTTCATGAATTACACACCATTTTATATACTTGTTAAGTTTACCAACCAGCTGATAAGCTATTTCCGGTCTGTGTGAGTCTTTCATAGAGGAAGAATAAAGTAATAAAATGTTATAATGTTTCCTTTTTATTTAACTAAACCAATTTCAATTTCATCTTAAAACTCAGAGTCACTTTGGCAGAACAGGGAGCTACAAACCCTACCTCTATGTTACCTAATATGCAATATCTCTTGTAGTATGTAAAACAGTTGTTAAAATCTCACCATGCTACAGATAGGCTAAATGAGTGGAGCTAATAACAGTAATAAATAGAAGTACCCTTCCTCTAAAGGAGAGGGCCTCTAAAATTTATATTCCTTCCTTCTTGTCACTGCTCCCCTTCACCCTCACAAAAATCCTTACTCTGGCCCAATAAACAGACTGAAGAATCCTGATCCTTGCATGGTATCCACCAGAACAGATTACCCACAAGGTTAGCATTACTTTCCAGTGTTCCATCTAGGACACCAAAAAGCATCAGCCCAAATCCAACTTGAAAATGGAGTTCACCTAAAATCAAATTGAATAGTGTTATAGCCATCTATTAATTCTTCACAATTTCCTAGAACGCCCATGATTAGAGCTTCTTTTGACAAACTGCCAACTTCAGGACACTTGCAGCCATTGAGCAGCTGATTAGTCTACCATAAAGCAGGATCAGGAGTTGTAAGATCTTGTACTTTGTAGGCTTGCTGTAGGGGAAGGCTCAAGTAGACCATTAGCTATTCATGGACTGAAATCCTTAACCTCTAAACATTTGCTCCTGGCATCTGGGGTGAGCTTCAATGCCATTTACCAACCTCACACTAGCATTTGGTCCAGAGGTAAATAAAACCATCCCCAAAGAAACTGCAGCTGACTTCATTTCTCTGTTAAATCAGAGATCTGCTAGCTGCCTACAGGACTACAGAAGATGCCCATGCGGTAGGCGTTTAAAAGCTTTGATTCACAAGCAGGGACAGGGTAGCTTGGGGTGGCTGATTTACTACACATCATGCTCTGGAACAGTTCAGCATTTGATTCAAAACAGCTCAGGCACCAGGAGAAAAGGAAGAATCCAGCGGTAGTAATCAAGTCTGCCATCCTACACCATACCATCCCCAGGGCCAGATACCATTCACACCATCTCAAGAAGCTCCGTTCATTCACAACCCTCCAGGACAGCCAGCCTTCATATGGCCTTGGACCCACAATAGGAAACCCAGCATTTTTAGCCACAAGACTCCAGTTTTGGAACCTCTGTCTGGACTCTAGCCAAATGTGATGCTGCTTATGCTTAGGTTTGAAGGCCAAACACACTGAAGGGATAGGCCAAATAATGTTGACTCCAGGCAACGAGTCACAGCTAGGGAAAAAAACTAAATGTGAGGATGGAAGGATCATGGCCAATGAGGAAAAGAAACATCAACCAAAAACATGCAGCCAAATTTAAGGAGGTTGCAAAAATCTCTGCATCAGAGTCAGAACTGGGGTCATTCTCAATGCTCTATAAGAAGCAATACCATTGTATGAACATTGAAGTCAAAACAGTTAAAGATATTAAAAACTTTACATATATAGTGCATTCCACTGCCTTTAATACCAAGACAGTTTAACAGGTGCTCAGGTATTTCTGTTTTATACATTGGCTTAACATTTCTGTGCTGTAGTGTGCTCAAAGTACTTTCCAAGATTTCAGTCCAACAAGCCTGTTCTGTGTGTGAATGATCTGTCTATGTAACCTACCAAATGCGCATTTCCAATCCAGAATCCAGCTGTGCTCATTTAATCTTGGCTCATATGCACAGGGAGTGTTCTCATCCTAAACAGCTAGGGAAATTTAGAGGGTAGAGTTCTAAAACACACTGTGTTTTCATGGCATGCTTAAGATCAGAGAAAATCCTTGGTTCCTCCAGTTAAATAACTCAGTACAACATCTTCGTTCACTGGACCAGGAGGTGTTTAGTTGTACTGCAGCACTTCTCATTGGATCTGCAATCTACTCTATCTCCAATCATCTCACATAGCATAAACTCTTTAGAATAGAAACATTGCTAATTAATGTCTACATAGCTCCAAATAAATGCAGACTGTTTATAATAATGCCTGATGTTAGCATTGTTACACAGATTCTGAACATGGTCTAGGAGAGTCAAGAGACTCACGCTCTGTCATGAGTGAATGGAGATTAAGTTTTGAAATCAAGGAAATGCCACTGAAAGCACTTTTGTTTTAAATTTCTCCAATTTATATCAAGGCCTATAAATGGAAATGTTTCAGCTTGTCAACAACTGCCATTCGATCACAAGGGAAAAAAGTTGTTTCTACAACAATCAGAATCCAAACCCAAAACAGCAGTTTGTCTCTAAAAAGCAAAACTTTCACCTCTGTCCAGGAATAGTTCAAAGTCAATACCAACATTGGAAGCACACGCAAGGTGAATGCAGCTCAACACAGAAAGACCATGTTCTGCACCAGGTGAATAGTCTTTGAATTAAGAATACGTTCTACTGTCAATGTTGGAATGACAAAAGCAAGCATCTCTGTGCCAAGTCCCTTATCTGAGACAGGGATACCACCTCTTCATAGAAGCAGAGAAGGTGAGGAAG
Source organism: Burhinus bistriatus (assembly GCA_013397275.1). NCBI lineage: Eukaryota > Metazoa > Chordata > Aves > Charadriiformes > Burhinidae > Burhinus > Burhinus bistriatus. The sequence continues at coordinate 88,359 of VYXH01009551.1, forward strand.
AAAAGGTGTGCAACCAACCACTACTGCTTGCTGAACATCCAGCCAGTTCCACCTGCTTCTGGCAAACAGCAAGTGACCTTCTTCAAAGACCATGTACTGTCCCTGTCACTTCTTCCTAGTTGCTTCCGACAGTGAACTGAGCTTAGATGTGGTAAACAAAATTCCACCCTATTACTCATAGCTAAGGCTTGTTCCAGTATTGAGGGGAAAAAAGAAGAAAAAAAGACAAGCTACCCAGTTTAGCCTTCTACATCAACTAGAGAAATCGTAAGGGAATCCTAGAGGTCACCATGACCATCTTTAACATGAGTTAATCCCATACTAGGCACATCTCTCAACAGCAAGTCCATCTACTCTGCTAGCCATACAGCAACACGACTGCCAGAAGAATCAATGCCTTTTGTCAACTGGCAAGCTTGGTAACTTCCATCAAAATCCTTTCTTCAGTCCTGAGTATGAATGTGTTTTGAAGGCAGTAACAATCCCCCCTCCAAACTCATACGTACCTGATCACAACCTGCATTCACCAATTCCTGGAGCATCTGTCTATTTACTTCAACAGCTGCTGTAGTGCTCGACTCATTAGCAAAAGGCAGCAAAGAATATCTGATTTCTCGCAGAGCTTTCTGATATGGTCCAAACTTAGGCGTTTGTCTCATCTGCTGCTGCCTTGCAGCATCCTTCCCTATTAAAATCTTAGGGTCCAGAGAAGCTTCACTGCCTGGTCCAACAGGTAGTCCCTGACCTGAAGATTTGGATGGTTGCTTTAAACCTTCTCGAATCTCTTGTAACCTTTGTCTGCTGTTCCCAGAATATGTCGTAGCAGGAAAAGTCTTTGGCCTCATTGTTAATCCAGTTTTCTCTGAGCATAAATACAGCTTTATTCTTAGGTTTTTTAAATTACTTTTTTTTGAAAAAGTGTCACTTGATGGTATCAATTTCTTGTAAACATAATCCTTCGAAGAGAAAAAGAAAAGGCAAAATTCTCAAGAAATTTCTGCCAGCGTTTTACTTCAGCTCACGATCTTCACGTTTCCTACAGAAAACAAAAATCCTTGGAATCATCATTTTGCAGACTGACAGTGTCTGAAACAAAAGAAAATAGAAAGTACATGCAATTAAGTTGATACTGTAAATGCCTCTGAAGGGACAGCATGACAATTAATCAAGCACAAGTGAATCAGTTTAACCTATTAAGCTGTCACAGCTGGATTCCCTTTAATGATTTTCACTTTATCTGCCTTCAAGAATAGGATTCCAAAAGGCTTTCTCAACACAATCAATAAATAATCAATTTTTCTTTAAAGTTTCACTTTCAAAATAAATGAAAATAAAACCCTTAGAAACTACAAAGTTTAAGAATTTTATGGTACCTAACTGCGGCAAGTTTCCCACCCAGTTGCATAACCAAATCCTGGACAAGCCTATCCTATTTCATAATTAGGGAATAGTATGCTCATGAAATGTTTTTCCCCCCACTTAAGATTTTGTTTGTTTTACACTAGTTGAGCTCAGTTTCAGAAGTTTATGAAAAAGATTTATAATGGAAATATTGATGACTCTAACCATAGCAACTTCTAGTATTTCAATAACAAAGTGAATAACAGAACACAAGATATTTTGCCTTTCCACAGGAATATCTTAGCAAAGCCTGAAGGTAAGAATTCTCCCCAGAACTGGAAGGAGGGGGTGGGGGGGTGTATATTTCATTAGCTGTGCCTTATAGGGAAGAAAGAGAAAAGAGGGGTAGATGGAGCTACTTAGTAACAACAGAACCAGCTCAGTTAGCATCTCAACATAGAAAAAAAGAAAAGACTTTGAGACAGCTTTATGCACCTCTTCTGACACACAGCAGAGAACAAAGATGCAGCACAGATGAGTTGTTGTGCAACTTGCGATCTCTGTGCAGCATGAAGTTACAAGAAGAATCCTACCTTAACTAAGTCTTTGTGGCATCACCATAATAGAAATATTAAATAATGGTGCATTTGGAAGAGGATTAAAAAGATAGCTTAATCAGAAATGTCATCTCGCTATTGATGCTGCTTGCAAGTTCGCTTCTGCTGCTGTTACTAGCACTTGCAAAATGACTCCTGAATGGTGCTCAAGCCACTTTGTTGGGAAGGTTAGAATTTTGTTCACTTGTTTTCAAATCGCAAATACAGAAGACGGCAACACATTGTGTGTTCTTCTCGGTCACTTGGAAGATGACTGGATTTGTTGTTTTGTTTGTTTGTTTGTTTTTAAAAAAGGCACTTCACTTCTGATCATAGCTCATTTATCACTGGAAAGAGTTTCTCCAGAAAGTATTGTTCTTTCTTTTCACATGGTCACACTAAAACTCAACTCATTGCAACAACTCTTCCTCTCATAGCTATATGATTTCCCAACGAAACAATCATTTCCATACATTTACCATCACTTCTCACTGCCAAGCAAACAGCTTACTACTGTGAAGGCCAAGAGAATCTTGACACATTCAACTGTGAAGCCCATCACCACTTCCTCATTAGTACAGAGTCCACTACAAGCTTTCCTCTACAACCAAGGACTGAAATGCAACAGTGAAGTCAGATCTCAGACTCTTATGATGGTTCACCAGTTTGAAACACAGGAGCACAAATTAATTGAGATTAATCCATGTCAACCTCTTTTGCGAAGATTTAAATGCTCACATAACTAAAAGACACCTATAATGTATTTGAGGTCTTGAGCTCCTTCACTTGGTACTCTAAGGATATCCTATAACCCTAACTCATACAGGACTAAGAGTGACATAAATGCCCACACCCACATTGGACAGGGTTTGTCACTTGTTTTAAGGGAAGTGCTAAAGCTGTTCATTTACATTTTGATATTTCCACAAACAACAAATCAGCTATTAGTCAATAACAGATCAAGTTTTCATTGTTCTCAATGAAGACAAAAGCAACTGAAGGATCCCAAGAACAGAACTTTTTTCTACTTAGACATAATATAGCAAAAGATAATACATAGCCTTGTTAAAAAAAAAAACCAAAACACCACATAGTATCGCAGCCTTTTTAGGATTACATCATAACCAGCTAGTGCTTAAAAGATACAGAGCAATTAATTGGTCTATAACTGTCTTTCTTTTCCTGACAGCAGCAGGCACCATATGTCTGGGTTTGGGAATCTGGGTTGTTCTTCCTTTTCAGTCCCTGTGCCAATCCTCAGGCCTGCGACACGCTGGAAATACTTGCAACCCCCCCAACTTTTTGCAGCAAAGGACCACTTTCCCACTTGCACACATGCTTCACATAAAGAACTTTTGTGACCTTTAGCCTAAGCTCGAGCCTAATAACGCTAGGTCAAGCCAGCTGGCAACTTCCTCAACTTACATTTACAATACTGCTAAACCAGAAAGAAACGTTTATCGTTTATAGACAGCATGAATGAGAACAGCAACAACAGTAAGTACTGGAGCTAACTGCAAATGTGTTTCGTATTTTGCAAAAGGGTTTTTTAACTACATATGTAAAATAAGCCAAGAAATTGGAACATTAAATATTACAGATTATTTACAAAGACAAGCTGCCTGCTTTTTAAAATCTTCCTGTGATTTACATTTTTAGAAAAAAATAAAAGGATTGTATGCTTTAAAAGATACGTAGTGTGTCTAATTCTGTTCAAGTATTTCTGACTGTAGATCTGGATTTGTATAGCTCCAAATCCTTCTAATCTGCACCTTGCTTACAGAATAAATGTATCAATAGCCTTCCTGCCATCAGAGAAATGATTTTTCAGAATTATTTTTGAGCTTCAACCCATTCTGACTGAACAATCCTAAGGTTTTTTTCCAAAATGTTATACATTCTGCACTAATTAGAACCTTGTCCATTATCCTGAAGATGTAATATTTCAGATAAGTGCAACATTACTCTAATTGCATCAAGGTACAACAATTTTTTAATAAATGATTATTTTTCTTCATTTGAGGAATACCAATAATTGGTGCTCTGGCAGCAACCAACCAAACCACACTGAAATTATATGCCGATGTCTGTCGTCCCAGCAGCACTAGCTATTCACTCTCCCGTTTCTTCATTCACCAACAGGCTGCATGTACTAGTGGCTCTGTGGAGCTGGGACACAGGCAAGAAACTAAAGCTCAGTTGTATTTCAAGAGCTAGGTCCCAAACCCTGAGCTGGTAAGCTGTTTCCCTGTCTATAATTGTGCAGGCACTGTGGTGAGCTGAACTAGCAATCACTGCATAAGGAGTAAGTAAAGTTTTAAGAAACAGTTACAACTACCTTCTCTCCCTCAATTTACAGGTATTGCTTCGGGTTTTTTGGTTAATGAATTCATGGAAGCCGAGACCCTCCACCTTGTATTGGAGGTCTAAGATTGTCCGGGGAGGGGTGTGGGAGGATGGGATGGAGTGTTTCAGGAATTTCATTATTATACAAACCGTGCTCCCCTTTATAAGCAGACACACAGTGAAAGTGAAAAGAACTGAAGTGATGACTTTCCCCAAAATCATTCCTCCTCTCTTTCCGCCTGCTAATAAAACTGCCCAAAAGTAACTCTGTGCCCGTGTCCCGCTGCCAACCACAAGCACTGGCCCAATCCAGCGCTGTGGGAAACAGCTCACCTTCCGCATCCACAGAAGACCAGCAGTAACTGACCGCAGACCCTGGACACTACAAGTAACCTTTTTTTGCGTCATTTGCGCGAGTGCCTTTGCCGGGGAAGGGGGTATTTCAACACGCACACCACTCACGAGGCAGGAGAGAGGGTGGCGAAGTGCTGAATTTTGGCAGTGACCTTCAACTGACTGGGAACAGCAGGGCCCCCGCGGCAGCCAGATGGGACCTGGCGGGCTCTGGATGTCCCCGCTCGGCTCCCCCCAGCCCTCGCCTCCAGAGACACCCCCCAGCGGGGTCTGGCTCAGGCTCGTCGCCTCCAACCCCTCTGCCGGCCGGGAGCGCCCCCCAGGGAATGTGGGCGCCCCAACTCCCTCCCCGCCAGCCCCAAACCCACTCTTTTCGCAGGCAAAAAGCTCCCAAAATAAACTCCAGCCATTTACCAGTAGCTCCGACCTGCTGGCGCACCCCGCAGAGCCGGTCCCCATGGCGGGGGAGGAAAGCCGGGCTGCTCGGCCGGGGGCAGAGGCCTCAGGCGGGCGGGACCCNTCCATCTTCCCCCTTGGCCGTCCCGGACGCCGAGTGGCGGGGCGCAGTCGGGACATTCGCTACATTGTTGGCATTCCATTCGCGTCACGTGACCCCGCGGCGCCCGCGTCATTCCACTCCCCCGCCCCTCCCGGCGCATACCAGCGGTGGGCGGGGCTTCTGGGGCGGCGGGGCGGGAAGGGCCGTTAAGGGTTG
>VYXH01009551.1:94522-120332 GCA_013397275.1 Burhinus bistriatus
TAGTTATTTTTCATGTATTTTATTGTGTCAAGGAGGCTATGAGGTGCTGGAGGAGGGCAACCAGGGAATTAACATCTGGAACAAAAATGCAGACCCAAGCTGCAAAGGATTCTTGGATGCAAAGCTTGTGTTTGACCTCGTTATGGATGGAGCTGCCTGGATCTGAGCCTGTTTTTCACGAAAGCAGGAATATTCTGATTGTAGATATCTCTATGGTCTTTAATAAAGATAGTTATTACTGAGAAATAATCCCCACACACTCAAATCCAGCAATATTTGGATCTGGGAGGCTGGCTCCGACCCCTGAGCATGACAGATACACATGCTGGCCACAACCAGGAAATACTAATACAGGGTAAGAACAATAAGAAGTAAGCTTTCCTATATATATGCGTATACCTTTAGATCATTAACATGGAAGAAGGCTTCAGTCCTGAAATAATACTTCAAAATTCTTGAAATCCTGTTGCAAAGCTGGGAGGTGCTCATTGTAAGAGTGCTCTGTTTGGCAGGGAAAATGTCAGTCTTGCAAACACTTAAGACACATGGTTGTCTTTAATCATGCGACTAGTCCCAGTGTCTTCAACAGGACTGAGAGCACATATAAAGAGACCTCTGTGCATAACTGTCTTTCCAGGATAGGAGCTATATTTGCAGCCTTTTTGAAGCCATGGGGACTATTTTTATAAGTAATACTACTCATGGACAGTCCTATCTAAGGATATTTCTATGAGCTTGTTTGTCATAATCCTTTTTTTTTTTTTTTAAATGCCTTCCATGCAAACTGTCAATAGTGCTTATAAATTATGCTGGTTTGGGAGAAGTGACTGCCAATAGAGTGCTACATTTCATGAGAAAAAATGCAGCCTGGTGCACAGAAATTGTTTAGCTTCTCATCTGAGGGCAGCCCGTTACTGTGTATAAATTACTGTCGGAATTGCAATAGTGTCATTGACTGGAATATATTGCAGGGGAGGAGGAAACGTCTGACTCTGAGGAGCTAAAGAAACCCATTAGGTACAGAGCAGATTCCAATGTTGGCCAAATATTGCAGGGTAATGTGGTTCATTTTGCAATCTTCAAATACCTGCAAAACTGAAGTAAATTTTAAGTGATATGACAGATGCAGCATGGCTTCATTTTCTGAATTACTGCTGTGCTTAACCAATGAAGCATAGCAACATGATTGCCCAAACCAGAGATTGCTCAATGGCTTGAGACCTTTTCCCAACAAAGTTCAGGCTGGTTTAAAGGAACAGCATCAAGATAAAAATTGCTTACTCTGTGCTAATATGCTCTTTCGTAAGATTTGGTCGTCATCCACATTCTTAAATCTAGGTAAAACAGATATTTTCATTTATTTTTTGCTTTCAGAATGGTTTGTTTTCTTTCTGCATTCCAATCCATCTGGGAATGAGACTCAGCTGCACTATTTCACCTCCTGTTTCCAGCCAGCTGCACTTTCTGAATTTCATGCATTTGCACAGATTTGCTGCGTTTGAATTCCCACCAGCAGAGCATCAGGTACAGGAGATAAGTGTTGAATCCGCTATCTAGAAAGTACCCGTATTCGGCTGGTCCACCACAGACTGAGACTATTTCTGCTTTTAGCCTTTAGAAACCCAAACTATTAGAAATCCCAGTCCTCAAAAATAGTAAGGAAATGGAATTCAGTTGGGTTGTAGCATGATACAACTCTGTTAAAACGTGATTTAAGCTCTGTAAGTTTTTGGAGATTACTGTGTATCGGTCAAGTCTTTCCTCCCAACTATGTTCTCCACAGTTAAGGTATGTCCAGGAGGAAAGATGCTACATAAAAAGAACAATACAGTTTGTCAGTATGAGCAAATCCGTTCACACAGACTAGACCATGAGATAATAATCTACCATGAGTAAGGGTCAATGTGTTTATTCATGGCTCCGCTTCAGTGAGTGACTGCTGGATCTGTGGTGATTACAGCACTCACCTCCTGACTTGCCTGAGCAGCTGTCTGCCCCACTGTCTGAGGGGTGCAGTGGGAGGGACCACAGCTACACCATTTCATGTTCTTTCTCCTTCCACCCACCTGAGGCAGCGAGGGAAGCAGGAGCTCTGTGCAGCTCCATTCCCTTGCATCTAATGCTGTGAATCGCCTTGCCCTCTCCCTGTACTCTTGTTTCACTGCTAGCTGGGCCACAGTGTGACTCTTTCTAAACTATTGTATTTGGAACCCATTACCAAATCGTGCTGCTAAAAATACTCCTAGCAACCAAATAATTGTGATGTGGGTGGATGAACTTTTTCTTTACACAGTACTGGTAGCCAATAAAAGCTTGAACCCATTCAGAAAACTGGAAAGGAAAGCAAGAATATCATCAGCAATGTCTAGTTATCTGCTAGTCTTTTTTCAACAAGAGGAACACACGCACATGTGAAACGATTATGAACATGTGAACATATGTGTGCACGAGCATACAGTCACAAAGAATTTGCTGACAGTGACATCTGTCAGTAGGACAACATGTCTAGAACAAACCACTGTGACACAAAATGAATGATGTGCAAGGAAAGAAGACTGAGGTAAACATCACTGAAATGTTCTTGTTTTAATACATTTATTTTCTTTGCAGAATGATACTGGGTAATCATTGTTCCCAAATTACCAATGCAAAACCAGATAGAAACAGGAGTTCTGAGTCCTCCAGCACAGTAGACAACACAACTTATACGAATATAATGTATATGTTTAACCGTGATGCAAAATAACATTTGTGGCAGTTAGGCTCATTGCTTCAATAATTGAGTGGGTGAAAAGATAAACTCTAACCAAATTCTAACTATGGTTTAGATATGCTCTTTTTTTGTCAGGATTATGTCTATGAGATCTATCCCAGCATGCTTTTGGGGCGGCAAAGGTGTAGCAAACGTAAAAGCTGGTACTTCAGAAATACATTTGATTTCAGCACAAAGTAGGTGAAATAGGACAAATCTGACTGGGAAACTGCCTCAACTTTGCAGGGGAAAAATGAACCCAGGCTCACGTTAACTGGGTAAGGCATTCTGGATGCTCAGACTGCCTTTATAGCCATCATACAGAAGGTGCAAAACTCTGAATTTCACAAAGACCCATGTTCCTATGTACTCTGCCCCCAGCCCCACGCTTTGTATCAATCATTGACTGCAGCTGGAGCCCAGGCAGCGCCTGAGAGGACTGCAGGAATGTCGGGACTTTGTGTGGAATTTCACCAGCGTGAGCCAGTTATGCTCTCCATTTGGGAATGAATCGGCCAAATTTTCAAGTCCCTGCAATCAGCTTGATGGCATCACTTTGTTCGGATGCAATGCAGATGGCTTTTGAACATCACAGCCAACCAATTCAAAAATTTTAGGAAAAGTTTTTAGGCATCCGTAGGCAGTGCCCTCCTGATCCTGGAGAGAATGAGAAGGGGGTAATGCAGGACACATGAAGCCCTGGCATCTGGTGAGGGCATCCAGCAACCATCAATCTGGCCTGTAATTATCTTTTCATCAAAGGCTTGGCACAGTAGCTGTTAGCATCTCCCAGCATAACAATACCCCCACCACAGCTCTGCCCTTCCTGCTGCAGACACCCTGAATGATTCACCTTCCAGATAGAAAGAAAAGGTGTGGGAGGAACACGTGCACATTCAAAGCCCTTGGCTTGGTGCAGAAAATGAGGGACTCTGGAACTGGCGAGGACAAGGGTAGCCTCCCAAAATGCCAGTGTGGGGAGGAAAAAAATTGAGGGAGCTGTGAGGAACCTCTACCCTGAGGGAACAAATGAGGCGCTTTTCTCCTCCAGTACTCTGGAAAAGAAAATACCAAGGAATTCCCAGAACCACTGGTACGGAGGTGAGGGTTTGGGACTAGGAAAACTCCTAGAGGAGTACAGGATGGGAAAGCAGCACTGGAGCATGTGGGGAGGATTGAGCCACATGTGTAGCCTATGGAGACTACAAACTGCCCCGTGCCCCTCACACACACATATGCATGCCAGTGCAAGGGCATTTTGCAACCATAAGAGACCATCCAAGGCTTCAGGATGGTGATACTCCACAAAAACATTTCACGTTGATTTGGAGGAGGGGCTGGTAGCCAGGTCTGTTGTGCCAAAGATAGCACAGATCAGCTTTTCTCCATTCCCTGTCCAGCTTTGGGACTGTCAGCAAACCATTTCACTTCTTCACCTCAGGTTCCCTGTCTGTGAGGAAAGACGAATGATTCCCATGTCTTGGAAAGACTAGGAAATTTCTGGATGAATAGCACCTTCTGTGAGCTACCATTATGTTAAATTGATGTCTCAAAGCCCAGCATCATAATTTAGCATTAATTTAAAAGAAAGCTGTGTTCATTTCTCTGATAATTTACTGTACCTATTTAGAAGGCCTGGCATTAAAGTCCTGTGTAGCTCTTCCCATGAGAAAATTATATATTTTTTAAAGTATCTATCAAATTTGCATCTTGCATTAGACTGATCTATCAATTTAAAAACTGTTGGCTGCTAAGGAATTTGTATTGTCACTTCTACAATAAACAACACATATTTTGAAGCGAGTTTATCGAGGAAATGATGTCTTCAATATGTTTCAACTGTTAACCTGAATCCAGTGTTTTGTTGTTTTCTGTTACCAACTTTGAGTGCCGGAGAAGAAATCTCTTATTTCCTGGGATACATTTGGTTTATGGAAAATCTGAAGTCTGGAAAGCAGAAAAAATGGTGTCTCATTTCACTGAGAATACAGAAAGAAGTTATTATGTCAGTATAAAATGACACATGCTTTGTCTACTGAGTAGCTCATACATAGGGGAAATCTGAGATTTTTTAGATAAGACCCTGGAAGAAGAGACAAAAATGATTCATGTGACAGAGACTGCAATCTACTCAAATGAAGCCCAAAATAGCAGTGAACAAAACTTTCTTGAAAATGAGTACTTTCAGTACCCATTGCAGTATCAGTACCTGCTTACAATTAATGCCTGGTCACTAAAGCTAAATGTCACATTCCTCAAAAGCACCAGTAGAAGCGTACCTACTAGACACCTCACCAGAGAAACCTGATAGATAAGTGCCAATAGGGAGACAAAATGTGGTACAGATGGAGCAGTCACAGCAGGGGGATGCACACAACTCACATCCTCAGGGTCGGTTAGGAACCCATGCCCATTTGGTTGCAAACCAGACTAAGTAACAAGCATTTTACCACAATTACTCCTAGCCCTTCTCAGAGCAAAAATCAAGACCATTTCAGAAAGCCTCAAGGTGTCCACATCTTAGAAACTTATCAAGATCTTTCTTGTCCTTCCTTAGGACAAGAAGGTATGGCTAGAGAGAATAAATGTGCTAACAAAGGATTTCAACAGCACGAGGTCTATCCTTGGAAAATAAAACTAGACAGGCTATAACCATCTCAGCTTACAAACATATAAATTGTTCTCTCCCAGCTAAAGGGTAGAATTGACTCAGAAGTTAGTACTTTTAATAGACTGCCTTATCAATCAAAAGCAATACGAGGAAAAGCGATACTTCAGAAAGGGATAAGAAAGTGTCAGATTAGATATCATTTGAACACATTTTGGGTTCCCAACATAATGTATGGTTTGGGCTAGATGCGGGACTCGGAGGAAACCATTCCTCTTCTGAGATGCTGGATCTGCCAGAGTCTGTAAAAGCAGGGAAGTATAGTTGGAAGATTATCAAAAAAATAGTGACCATGGTAATGAGCTTTGGATCAGATCTTTCAACAAGACTTGGATCTTTCCCCATAAGCCTTGTTATTATGACTAAATCAGCTCAAAAGGGAAAAAAAATAAAAGCAACAAATTTCAACTGATGAAATTCTGAGAGAAAACTGGACATGGAACAGAGCAGAGGAAGGGATGGGATAGAAAAATGGGCACTGGCATGTGTTCAGAAGCACTATTAATGTGTATTCAAAGACAATTAAAATAATAGTACAGATGGGCAAGGAAGTACAACCACAGATTAGAAAAAGACACATAGTGCAGAGGAAGAGAACTAGACAGATCGCAGATTGATATCAGTAATGCTCAAGGAAAAAGGGTGAGCCAATATAAAACATGGAAGTCAAACTGTAAGAGATTGAACTATGTGCATTCATAGATTCTAGATACGCTGAATAAGACCACAGTGGAAACAGGGGATACGCTGAATAAGACCACAGTGGAAACAGGGATAGATGTCAGCTATGAACAGAAATGGTGAGCTTTTAAAAAAACTATTTATACCTCTGCTTTTAAAAAGTCTGCTTTTGTATCAAAGAGTGTGGGAAGTAGGTGACAGAAGTGGCCACAAATTAAAAAAAGAAACAGAAGTAAGACCATGCTAACACAAGGCAACCACACGTATGGAACAGCTACTAAACGAGAACATTCCAGAGAAGCATGAGGCAAGAATCAGTTAATTTTGCTATATGTGATGGTGCACTGGAAGGCGGCAATTGGTCTCAAAAAAAATACATAATAAGCGACCACCTCTTCCATCTCTACAGATAAGATGGACAGAGAAGCTGAACAGAGAAATGCGGCTAGGCTGCATGAATGTTCACAAGGAACACAGCAATTCAGCAGCAAAGCTAGGACCAGAATCCTCATCTCCTGAATCATGATCAGCAACAAGATCACACTGTCAGTAAAGAAAAATTAAAAAAGGATGCAAAACGTGAAGAGTCAGAGGGGATGTTTAATTTCTTGGTTCCAGGCTATTGCCTGGACACAAAGTTCTAGGGGAAGCCTGTAAGACTTAGGTCTTGCCATAGATAGTCTGCAGAAATTCAGATCCTCACTGCTTAGCCTCTCTTTGACACACAGTAATTTTCCAGTGGTGCTGTAAAACTATTGCTGCGTCTCAGTTTCCTAAATAAACTGCCTTTTCATGGTGGCTGTGCCAACTGAGCTGGCCTTATGTTGGCACACCTGCCACATCTGCGGGACGGTGCTGAGCAGCCCTATGGTGCAGCAGGGCGAGGCGGCAGCCGCTGGCTCACAGCATCTCCTGAGCTGAGAACACAGTGGGGTTGCAGCACTCTGCTGTTCAAGGTCTGCCCACAGCAGTGGCATGTTCTCAGAGCTCCTGCTGAGCCCAGCACTCAGCCACCACATTTCTGGTGCTGTAAGAGAGGGCCAGAGAGCTGAGAGGTTGTGTGGTGCAGTTGCGAGAGGAAGGGCTCCAGGGGAAGCCTCCCCTGTTTGGATTGCCTGCAGGAAGGAAGTGGGATAACATACAACTTGGCAAGGCATCTCAAAGCAGCATAAGAAGGTCCAGTCAATAAAACCTCACATATTTTCTTGGGGGAGAGAGAAAGATACTGAGTAGAGGAAAGACTACAGTCACACCTCTGTGTATTCTGGGACCTGAGATCCTCTGTGCTTTGCGCTTGTTTACATACCTTTATCAGCAAAGAAGGACACCAGAAAACTGAGATAAGGTATTTACTATTGTCTGAGGTAAGTGACTTGCATAAGTAAAATAACTTGGCCTGAATCCTACAGATCAGTTGGTATAATCACAAGCAGGGTGGATGGATGGGGATGACTATTGCCTGGCCTTTGCAATAGAAACAGAAAATTCCATGTTGGCACTTGTCATCCATATGTGCCACACGTCCATTTTAAAGATAAAGTTTTATGGGAATAGAGTTCAGGACTACAGTCTCTAAAAAGTTGTTAGGGGAAAATTCTGAGAGACCCCTGCATAGGAGACGGTGAAAAATCCCTAACTGCCCATAATACTCTACTGGAGTATCATCACAGAATAACATAATGTGAAAACAGCATACAAACTGAAAGACTTTCCACTCTAAAAATGCTTCACCACCGCATGTTCCCGTTTGATGACTATCATTATCACCACGTGTCTCCTGGTCTTCCACACAGTCTTTCAACCTACATCTATTTGGAACTTTCTTCCCACACCAGCCACTGCTTTTAGCTCACTTCAGGAATACACACTTGCCTGTCTGAAAAGCTCCACAGCAGTCCTAAACATACTTTCAATTTTTAGCTATTTTCTTTCAGTCTCTGCCGTATGTTACCTTCGCATACTGTGCTAGAGCTCATAAAATCTCAACTCTGTGATTAAAGAAAAAAGGCTGTGAATGTCAGGGGTAGCTTTTATTCGTCACCAGTCACTGAAAATGCAGGGTGGATAATACGTGATTTGCAAATAATTAAAATACAGAATTTGGTTAGAATGAGAATCACCATTCTGAGTCTATAACTTAAATGACTAAAGTCTTCTATAGGTCTTGGAATGTGATAAACACATGAATAGTAATATTATTATACCATATATAAAAGTGAATAGAAACATAGAAGTCACAACAAATTGTTTTAAAGTGGTATCTCATGACAGCATGCAAAACACCTCAAGTAGCTCTTGCTTTTCTATCACCATGACTACAAATCTTCTCTGTGCTCTGGCCATTTCTTGCTTCAGGTACTGTAATTTATTTACAGTTACTCTCTGTGTTCCTTCATACTCCCTTTAGCCTAACAAAATCTGTCTAATTGCTCTTCCATCTATTTTCCACTTCTCATATAATCGCATATAACTCCAAATGCTCTAACGCTCGCCGCCATGCCAACTCCTTGGTGTGTGTTTGTAGCAAGAGGGCAGGCTCAGGCTGTCATGAATTTCTACGCACACCAGACCTATTTAGCCATCCCCTGTGCACATAGCGATATGGGTGTGCAAATTTATAAGTTACTTTTTAAGAACCCTTGTGCAATGTTGTGAAATGCAAGCAAAGACCATGTTTGTGTGTGACAAGTGTTTTCTTGGCCACTTGAAATTTAAGAGTTATTGCTGTTCTTCACTTCGTGTCCATTTGAAATATCACAGTAAATCTCAGCAAATGAGAGGTGGTGTATGCACAGAGTGGGTGACACCACATGGCAGTACCAGTGCACTTGGAGTTGTTTGTCTGGTGGCCTCTGAAACATGGCACTGCTGATCGTTCCACCCTCCTCCCCAATGCACCTGATCATTTCTGCCTGCACCTTTTTAGTGGGGAAATTATTTTCTATTCTGTCCATGACTGTCCAATTTCATATCCCTCTGTTTTTTTTTAATTTCTTCTCCTGAAGTCCTTGCTGCTATTACATATTCATTCTGGCTCAAATCGATGTTTTCCAACATAAAATTATTCTAACTCTGCTTTCAGTACTTCCTCTGTTTTTTCTGGGTTTGGGGAGGGTTTTTCTCTTCTTTCATTTTATTTCATATAACCATTCTCTCATTAAAAGCCTAATCTGAAGCTTTTGGTTTCTCTCTCAGTATCTTCTTCTTCCTGAAGTGGCCCTTGCTTTTTTATCACCATGACTACAATTCTTCTCTATGCTGTGACCATTACTTGCTTCAGCTCCTGTAATTTGCTGACAGTTACTCTTCAGGCTCTTCTGTAGTCCCTTTAGCCCAACCAAAAGGTTGTTAATCTACATTCTCCTTCCCGACACTTGAAGGATACCATCTTGTTTCTTAATCTTATCTTTGGCTCCCTGCCTCCTCACTCTTCAGAGGTTTTCTCTCCTTTTCCCCTGTTCCTTCGCTTGCTTCCCACATGCCTCCCGATGCTCTCCTGCCACAAAACCTCTCCTCCCAGCCTCTGTTTTGTAGCCTGCCTTTGGTAGCTCCATGAGTTGTAGGAATATCAGTTTTACAGGGAGGAGAACTTGTGCACAGATTCCTTGACTCCTAAAGGTCATCTACAAGGTCCATGACAGATTAGAAAAGAAACTCCAGTGTTTCTGAGTGGCATTCAGTCATTCAGCTGCAGGACTCACCCTCTCCAGATCTGTCCTGCAGACCTCCTGCCCTGGTGATTCTTGGTCTCTGCAGGATGCAATTTTTCCATCAAGACAATTGCCTCATGTTTTTTCTTGACCATGTTTGAATTCTTTGGGAATCAGATTAGTGGTTTTGTATTTGCAAAGCACCCAGTTCACCTTTATAGCGCCATATAAATGCTTACCCCATCGTAATTATAGTAGCCGGTGGCTTAGACATGCTGTGCTGTACTCGGGGAGGAAGCAGACAGGTTTCTGTGCGTCACACAGAGGAAAGCGACAGACTGTGTTTGCTCGTTAATTAAAACATTTCAGTGACTTTAGCTTGAGCAATATAAAACTTCCTTGGATAGCCTAAATGTGCCTCAATTAAGATTTCAGATAAGATCTCCTGCCAGAACTGAGAAGATGCCCTGGTAACAGTGATGGTGAGGGCAAAGTGCTGGCTCGGAAGCATGGGAACAGAAAGCACGACCCTGTCTGTCCCCTTATCTTCTGGAGCTCAAGGGACAAATATTCCCAGAAAACTCTTTGTGTCTTAGGGGACGAAAAATCTCCACCATTTTTTTGGATTTATTGTTGTGACAGGTTGAAAGGCCCTTGGCCCTCCTTCTACTAAATTAACACAGCATTGACTGGGGTAATAGTTGGTTCTGTTCTGAACCAGGAGTGTTCCCATGGGGCCACAGAGTGTTAATCCCATGTGGCACCTGACCGTCTCTTTGACTGTCTTTTTTATCATCATTAAGCAACCGGGTAAAGCATGGATCAGCCTTGGCCCACATCGTTATACCTAGCCGCACCAGAACCAGAGTGAGTGAGTGAATATCAAATACATTTATTAAGGTTGTACTTTTACTGAATAATTTACCATGAAGGCAAAAAAGTACCAGAATGATCAATAATGACATCAGGTCTCTGGTCGTTGCCTGTCCAACAGGCTGGAACAGTTTGCCCAGAGAGATTGTGGAATCTCCATCCATGGAGATATTCAAAACCTGACTGGACATGGTCCTGGGCAACTTGCTCTAGCTGACTCTGCTTGAGCAGGGGTTTGCACTAGATCATCTCAAGAGGTCCGTTCCAACCTCAGGTATTCTGTGATTCTGTGAGCTGGGCCCTACCAGGTTTGTATCACCTACATCCATATGTTCATCCCAGGCAGCAAAGAGAACTCCTACATGGGATGCAAAGCCCTTTGTCTGAAATCAAAGCAGCGTGGGGGGAGGAGGACCCCTATTCATCCTGTAATGAAAGTTCAGCTGGAGAATTGTTCCTTGCCTAACCTTATTCTCCTATTCACGTTTTTGTTGACTAATGCTTGGGAACCCAGAGTACAACAGGCTGAATTTATTCACAGCCCGAGCATTATGAAAGCACCCTCTGAGGCAGTTTCCTCTCACACTGCCACACCATTGAAGGCAGCCCTGACCTTCGGGGACCACCCTCTTCAGGAATGGAGGGTTATTCAGCCTGCATCCTGTTTGAGAACCACACACCCCTCCTGAGCAACCGGCTCACCGCTGGAGCGGGGGCCTGACTGTTTGTTTCACAGCGTTCCCGCTGCGGAGCAGCGCTCCTGAAGCAACCGGTTGTGAGAGTGTGACCCACTCTTGCCAGTGCTGGGTCAGAACTGAGCTCCCTCTGGGTGTACGCAGCTAAAGCAAGACTGATCCCACAAACGTGCAGGCAGAGGTGTCAGCAGCTTGGCTGGCATCAGAAGGAAAACACACCCTTGGGGTATAGCCTTGCATATCATTTAACCTCAGCTGAATACGTGTAGGAAGCAGTGATCTGGCTCCCGCTAATCCGTATTCAAGATAAGCCCTTTGAAGTCCGTGTATGCTGCAGGCTGGGCCAGCTTGGCATTTTTGCCAAGTCGGTGAAACGTTTTGACAGGAGCTGCTCTCCTTTTCCCCAAAACAACAACTGGCTCTTGTTCTGCTTATTTCAATCCTGAAAAAAACCTTCATCACATTTCCATCTTGCTCTGCATTATGGTGAGAGAACACCATTGCCACCACAATTTCTCTCATGCATGAATACAGAGACTCATTGCATACAAATCTCCCCTTTCTCAGTGCCCAGCCCTGTTGGGTTGAGCCCAGCGTCTGTCCTGGGTTTCGTGCTGGTCCCAGCAAGAAGCTGGAGAAAGAGAGACGGGTGCACAGCAGAGAACAGACTGTGCTTGCCATTCTTTGTGCCGGGGAGAGTCAAACCAGTCCTTCCTTACAGGGAATCACAGGAATGTAAGGCTGGGAAGGATCTCGTTTAGGCTATCCCTCTTCACTATGGCAGATTTTTGTCTAGTCTTAAAAACTACAGTGCAAAGATTCCACGCATTTCTCTTTGGCAGCTTGGTGCAGTGTTTCATGTCGTGTTGGAGGCTCTGACTTCAGGCTACCCTGCATCCAGATTTGCTAGGTGGTTTCTTTTTCTGCCCAGAAAAAATTGCCTGCACAGATTTTTGAGGATTGTCTGTGCCGTAGCTTGGATAGGAAGGCTACACATGTGGAAAACCTGGACGTATCCCCACGACCCGTGCTGACCTATTGTACAATCTGTGTGCAGGAAACTGGACCAGGAAGCACTGATCTTATTCTGTGGTTGGGATGCAGTTGCTTGGTGAATACACAGTAAATTCACAATGTCCCAAAAGTGTGGGATTTACTACATATAAGCAACATCTCTGATTACAGAATCGGAGAGGAAGTAGTGGATTTACTGCGTGGGCACTGCAGAACATGACAGAAGTAAGCAACGT
The DNA here is from genome assembly GCA_013397275.1 of Burhinus bistriatus. Lineage (NCBI taxonomy): Eukaryota > Metazoa > Chordata > Aves > Charadriiformes > Burhinidae > Burhinus > Burhinus bistriatus. The sequence continues at coordinate 107,092 of VYXH01009551.1, forward strand.
GCTGAAACTGATCCTGAAGATACGCAACAGCAACTGTGTGATGCCCAGGGTATTAGACACCAACATTGCTGCAGTATCTTGGGTCCTGCTTTGAGTCGCACCCATCCTTTGTGGCCTGGCCTAGCCTCCTGGGCCTCGACCTTCTCATTCTTCCCCAATTATTATTTTCCCCCCATATTAGGCTCACTAAGTGAAAATATATTTTGAGGGGACACAGCAGCCCGATGACACAGTGTGACACACTCAAGCTTATCTTAAGCATCCTGAGGTGCTGCTGCCCTGTGCCCTGCTGCAGCCTCAGTGCTGCACCGCAGGTGTGGGGTAGCAGAGCACTGGGGTGAAGAGCGAGGGGAAATCAAAAGCTTCCAAGCGAGATACTCAGAAGGAACACGTAATTTTGGGGAGCAGTACTTCCCTTCTTGTCTTCCACCACTCCTCACAGTCATGCTTTTACACCAAGGCACAGCTGTTTGCATGACCACAGGGTGACCTAGAACCTGACCTAGAAAAAGGGAAATTCCACACAATAATGTTTTGGGTTTTGCTTGGGTTGTTTTTACTTCAGCCAACAAGCAGTTGTGCTGGTCTGACTGAAGCTGCCATTTGACTGCCTCTGAGCAGAAGTGAGCAGCAGGCCCAAAGGTGCCATAGACTGGTACCGTGCTGAAGACCACGGCCAAGGTGGCACAGTAGCAGCAGTGATGCCTGGCCAGCTCCATCATTCCCCCTCCACCATGTCCCCTTTCCCTTGTCATCCTCTCCATTGCTGCTTGGGTATGTCGCACAGTGCAATGGGTGGCTGTTTGGTGAACCAGCCCAGGGAACTGATCCAACTGAAAAATAATCCATTAGAATAAAACCAAAAGGGACCATTTTCAGTGCCATCCCTTCCTCAGTGGGGTCCACTGCATGGGTGGAGAGGAGCAACCAGGGAACAGCTTGGTTCACCCCACGCTGTTGCCAAAGATCCCCCACGACCCTCAGCCTTTGTCATGCAAAACCACAGCCTGAACACGAGCAGTTTCCTCATGCCTAAATTAACTGTATTCTCATAATTTGTTTCTTAGCACAATGTTCCATTCTGAAGGGAATGGTGGTAATTTTTCTTGAAAATTCACATTGTTTTGTTAGCAAATAAACTCATGTTTGACACAACATCCGTCATGTCTGCCAGATCGGCAGGGTTTTCTTCCTTTTCTCTGGCTCTTTTCCTCCTTGCCTTCCCCCCCCCCACCCACCCCCCCNNNNTTTCCCCCTTTCCCCCCCCCCCCCCCCCGCCCCCCGCTTCCAGTATTCTCTTAATTTAGACTGGACCCTCCTGTAACAGCAAGTCAGTGACTTGCTTTGGGCAAAACAATTTGTACACTAGATTTATTGTCTTCCTGCTTGGATGTCCATCTTGTAATGTCTTCCGCATCCAAGCCCATCCAAGTTTCTTTCTCTCTTTTTTCCTCTTTACTTTGAGCTTAGTGTTTTGAAGGAAGTTGACCAAGCTGAGCATTCTTGTGAATTTGAGCTTGGTTGCCAAGAATGTAAGTGATTCATCCCCCTGTAAGGAAAAGTGCTGGCAATAAAACATTCCCCATTCCCCTTTTTTTACATGCAAAATACTGTTACTGCTCAAAACAAGCAAATCTTTTTATACAGAACAAAGTGTTACGCTATTAATTGCATGACAACTAGAATTCTTAAAATACCTTTAAGCTCTATTCTTAGAAGAAGGAAATATTACCAGCAGAGACCTTGAAAGCAACAAGATGTAAACTACAAGCGCTAGTAAAGCACAATGAAATGGTACCTTGCCTCATATCCTTCATATTGTTACCTTACCCTCAGCAGGACTAAATTCCAGCAGTTTTTCCTTTGCGCTTTGTGTGGCAGATATTTTAAGAACCCTTCAGGGAAATGCAAAATAATTTCAGGGGGGAAACATGTTATTTACTTGAATTAAGGCAGCACAGGAGCTCAACGGTCTATTCAGTGAGGAGAGTTTAACGTCCTGGTTTGTCCCCTATGGTGGTGCTGGTGCTGGTGCGGCAGGACAGGCACATACCTTGGTGCCACTTAGCAAACTCCCTGGGCACCTGCCACAGCCACATTCCCTGCGCACAGACACCTCGCCAGTGCCATGCCCGTCTCACCCCTCTTCTGCTATGGCACTCTGGCAAGCGAAGGTTTTTGCACATCAGTCAAGCAGAGCGCCTGGCGTTCTGCGCGCTCCTCCCAAAGAAGTCAGAGGGATTGTTTACAGTTTGAAGTTAAAAAAGGTAGTTTGGCATTAAATATGCATTGTTACAAACGGGAAAGCAGGACTCATCTTTTCTGGGAGTCTTACTAATAGCATAGCTCTTAAAGAAAAAGATTGCATTGCTGTTTGTCATAGCTTTGCCTTAGCTCCTGGCTGGGCCAGGAAACAACATGCACAAAATATGATTTCCCACATTTCAGCAGTGTCCCCGCAGCCTTGTTCATGCTCCGCCAGTGACACACAGGTAGGACCAATAATACTTGCACCTGACATTTTTCAAACCTTCCCAGGACCAGCTGCTTTCAAGTACCTTTTACCATCTATTATCTCTGCCAGCTACACTCCGATAAAGCCACTCGCAACCCTCATCCTGATGGCCGGGATCATGGGATTGCCATCCCAGCAGGAAGCCAGGACTCGTTCAAGCAGCCTGAAGAACCTGTAAAACCTCCTGCAGTTCAGCTGTCAGCATCCAGTGTGTGCAGAGCTAAAGGAGTTGTACAGCTCACACCCCACAGAGAGCAGGAGGAGGATAAGCTTCAGAGCCCCCAGAAGCAGGTACAGAGCCCATTCCTGCTGGCCTTCCACCACTGACACCACCAAAAATTACCAACTTAAGAATAAAGGCTCAAAGAGCATGGAATGAAAAAGCGTTCATCCAAATCCAGGCATCCCTGGGTGCAAATGGAGCGAGAACTTCTCCATGACTGACCAAAGATTTCATCTGGCATCTAAACACAAAATAATGAAAAATGTGTAATTCCTTCGTACACCAAATCATTTGCATCTGCTGGCCGTAGTTCAAAGAACTACAAGCTATGTTAACACAAATACACAAAGCTTCCTGCTGCATTTGCAGCCCAAGATGGATCAACACTCAGGAATCTCTCATTCTGACTAGTCTTCATGGTTTCTAATCAGAAACCTATTAGTAACTTCTACAGTGTATCATTTCATCTCTGGTCTTGGCTAAAATCCTTTCTGAATCTCCTTCATGTTCCTGGCTGAAACATGTTTGAGCAGTAGCTCCATATTGGCTTGGGTGAAGCCAGATCAGAGTCTGAAAGAAGTGATCGGCAGCCAGACTGCTGTACTTCAATGGCATTTTATGATCTGGCCCATACATCAGGATTTGTATGTAAGAATGTAGCAATAACTGTGCCCTGTGTTCTTAATATTTCACTTTTATATTTTCAAACCTCCATGCTTAGCTAATCGCTTGTCTCTAACAGATAGGGAATCTATCTGTACCTCTAGTAACAGAATTTTTGCAATTCTTGCATTTGAGAGTTTCACCTCCTTTTGTATAATGGTGTCTCTTTTTCTAGTATTTGTTTCATTGACATATCTGAGATCTTTTTTTTTTAGAAGTAACATTAAGTGACAATGGTCTTTTAAAAATCTGAACACCTGCATTAAATTGGTGTATCAGCTGGTAATTATTAAGCCTTTGCATTTCTCAAGCCCAAATAAAATGCCAGAGCATATTTTATCTTGCTTCATATTGAACAAATCTAATCTAAGAGGTGTAGAAGAGCCATTTCTCTTGCTCTTCTATGCCATGACGTTTTACAGAAATGAATCGGAATTATTCTTAGCTTTGTAACAAGGGTAACAAAGCATAAAGCTGACTGTGAAGTAGTGGCAACCTAAGGTCTTTTTTTTCCCAATCCACTTCTTGTTTCTTTCTTTCCTTCTCCTTCCTTCATTTGCAAGAATTTCCCTCCAGCAATCCTGTGAGGCACTTATTTATTTTTTGGAGTGCTGCACTTTCTTACACATCTTGTGATCACAAAAAAAGAGCACTGCTCACAGCAATCCGAAATGTCACAGTCTGTCATGCTGTTACATAAAATGTCACATCATACAGCTTGTCATTTGAAAGCACCAGGTTATGGACAGATGAACCACTGCAAGAGGATGCCCTTTATCACCATCCTCTCTGGCCCGCTGATGTGCCAGCACAGCTACTTCTGTGAACCCTTCCTTGCCCATTCCAGGCAAGAGCAACGAGATTATTGTAAACAATTTAAGTATGAAGTCTTTGCTAACCGGTTTCATTGTAGTAAGTCTGTGGAAAACTCATCCTGACCAGCTCTGCCATGGGAGCTGACAGGGAAGGAAGAGCAAGAAATGTACAAGCAATGACTTCTTCCCACTGCCCCCCTGGCTGCAGTGTGCATCTCTGTCCGTGCCCTTAGGATTGCCCATCTGTAGCTCCAACGTGCCTCCGCTGTTCTGCAGCAAGACTTCATAGATTTGCAACGGAATGTCCTTTAAATTTCCCCAGCAGCTTTTGCCATGTGCAAAATGGAATATAACACAGCTGATAACAATAGTCACCAGCACATACAGAGATTAGCCTTTCTTGGGCAAAGGAGTAGGCGTGCACAAATTTTCTATCAACTTTTCTTTCAAAGCTATTGTGATCAGGGGAGCCGAAGTGATTCTGCCTTACATTATGCCTACAGGACATTCTGTTTTACTGGCACTATTCCCGTCACTATCGTTAAGATTATGTCAGTGTTTCCACTAAGCACTGTGTCTCTGAGGAGCTTATGGTAACCAAGCTGTCAGAATTCATTCTGGGCTCAAACTTCACATATTGTAAATTCCCAGTGATGGACATTTCCTTTCTTTAAAAAACATCGAGTTAATTGATATTGCAATACTCAGAAAAGAATTTGGTTTTATATTGCGCTATTCAAAACATTGCAGGTAATTTATCGCAGCCAGAACATTTTGGTCATAAGTGGCCACTCAGGCAAAAAAAATAAAAAACAAACCCCCCAAAAGTTACAGAATTGTGTTTTCTGACATGCATGTTGAGCCATGAAAGATATTTCTGTGATGTATCTGGGCTGTCTCAGGGTGCTGAGGCTTTGCTTTGTGCTTGACAAGGCTTGCCACATGGAACTACTTATTTTGGAGGAAAGTTTTGCTCAGCTCTTTATGATGCTGCTTCTGGAGGCAGGACGCATGTAATGGCTTACACGACATCAACCTTTGTTACGAAGTATACGGCAGTGCTCTCATAAACCTTCTGCAGGGCTCTGTAAGCCCCAGAACAAAACCAAATAAAACAGGACTCTTGCTGTGGCTGACAAGAGAGGATTTATCAACAGCTCTGTTGTCATTAAAGAATCAATGTGAAATGCCACAGACACGGGGAGATTCTTTGTGTTAAGACCCATCATTCTGGGGCAGAAAACAGAGAAACAAGTATCTGTTCTGGGTGTGCAGGATCCATCTTTATCTATCTACTGTTTTCAATAGGAACTATTTGTGCCAGACTGCAAACTTGTAGAAATGTATGGCAAGCTGAAGAGCAGCATAGCCAGGGAGCTGCATATAAAATTTATGTTCTTTGGTATACTCAGTCAGATCTCCTAGAATTTTCTACTTTAGGAGAAAAAGCTTTAGTCTCTTAATATTATTCTTCCATGGGAAGGGAAAAGGAACAGGTATTTGGGGGAAAATACTGGAATAACCATCAACCTAATCTGTTAACGCCTATTCATGGAAATGTTCCCACCCACCAAAGCATGAGCAGGACTGTGTCTATCTGAAGCAGATACTCGCCCCCTTCTCAGCCTTTTGTGTCACATTCAAGGATGGGATCCCATTAATCCAGGAAGCAGCCAGGGAAGGGATTTGTCTGCACAGGAAACGTGGAAGACGATATTAAGGACACCTCTTCCAGCCGATGATGTCGCAAGGGGACACACTGGCTTTGCCATGCAGGGTGTTTTGAGGATAGCGCTGCTGCCCTCAGAGCAGCCGGCACAGGGCCTGCAGGTCAGGCAGCCTCTGTGTTCCCAGGGCAAACTGGTGGCAGCAACACCCACAACTAGGAAAAGCACCAACGATGAAAGTAACCTTCACATCGGGTTTCCCACTGCTGCTGTCAGTAGTGGAGCTGCCCCAGAGTGAAGGAAAACCGGGAAACAGAGCAACGAGGGAACATAGGCAGGAGCCCATGCTGCCGACCTATTTGCAGTGACTTACTGGCTGACAAACTTCTGCTGTTGGTTATCCTCTCTATAACACACATCTCGTGCACAATTTTTAAAATTTCCACTTATTGCAGTGACAACCCATGTATTCCTTCCTTTCAGTGTATGAACGTTTCTGTACTGAGGTAATTTAATACAAACAGTAGGGGGGAAATCAAGAATCTATGGTAGAGTATTACTCAAGTTATAAAAGCAGTTTATTACTCTATTGTGTGTCTAAAATTTCTGGAATATTGTAGCAGATGTATTTTATAGAGAAATGACAACACGTTTTAATGAAATCCAGGTTTAGATTCTGGCAACATTTCTTCCTTAATTTTATATTTTATAACTGAGTCTACTACCCCACCAGGAAAAAAAATCAATAGAATATTTAGTACATCTCACCATCACACCTTCACGTCTATTTGCATACAGAAGAAAACAATTCTATGTGACAGACCAGGGCTTAGTTTTTCTTTACTGGAAACTGAATTCTGTCTTCCTCTGCTGACAATTACAAGTTCCAGTTTGTTCTGGTCTCTTCCAGGTGAAATTCAAGCAGTTATTACAAATTTTGCTGGGCCTCTCTTGCATAATACACACCCTGTTGTTGATTTAGATTGCAAACAGTTTTGTACTGGGTCAGCCTGAAGTGCTGTGGAGCTGCTCTCCAGCTCTCTCCTCTCACCGCTCAGGGGACGCGGGCAGGGTCACATCCTGCGTCCCTTATCGGTGCCCGCTGCGGGCAGCGGCACTCTAAGGAAAAGAAAAAAAAGAGCCCCACTGTTCCCAGTTCCCATGCCCAGGCCTGTTGCAGAGCACAGGAGCACTGTGGACATCCTTCTGAATCCCTCGCACACCAAGATGCATCAGATACAATCTACCTGGCCAGCATCGGTTTGTCTTTGCTGAGTACGGATAAATCGCAGTTTCTATAAGATTATAGTTCAGCCAAATACATTCGCTTTATGAGAACATTTCTGACACAGGAGTAAGCATCTCTGTCAAATTGTGTTTCTTTCTCAAAAGTAGGTGGATGCTGCAGGTTTTGAGACAAACTGCTGTAGGTATTTAAAATGAACAAAAATAATAGAAATGTGAGTGATAATGCTCATCTGCCTAAAATATTATTCTTGGAAACATTTTTCCTGAAACTGAAAGAAAAGCATCCTGAGGATGCTCTTTCAGGAAACACCTGAGGTGGAAAACTTCCATCTGAAGGCCGGAATTATAACATTTGGCAACACCATAAACAGGGTCTTACACCGGCAAGCATGAGGCAGCTGGTTTACAAGGCACATCAGTGGCTCTGCCTTGCGCATGACGCCTGGGTCCTGGAGCGTGCGCAAGGCTGTGCAGACTGACTGTTGCTGCTGTCACGTTAACAGTTAAAGACCAATTTTGCAATGTTGTATAGTAATGAATCACCTTCAAAGCGTTTTTATCAACTTGTGGTCCTTCTGATGACTTTAGAGAGAAAGAAGAAGGAAATATATATGTAATCTATGTGCAAGTATAGATTCTTCCCATGCAGTCAAGTCTTGGTGCTCCTGAATTAGGATACTGCCTCCGGGTCTCTGCGCGCTTTACACATACAGTGAAGAGTCATTTCATGCATGGCAAACTAACAGCCCACTCCTGCTAGCCTTTACCACACTGACTCACTCACCTGCTGGCTCACGTGCAAGTTGAACAGGACCACAGAAGCCCAACAGTGAGCCTGTATTTTGTGAGCCCAATCAAAATGAGACAATGAAGAAGAACCAAAGCCTAAATTAAAACAGTGTAATTTTCTAGCAGCGTTACAAGGTTCTTGAAATTTACACTAACTTTGGTACAAAATACAGGAAATGAAAACACTGTAACAAAATCTACCGCACATGAAGCATTGGGAACATAAAACGGATCTGTGATGTTACCATGACACAAAACGTAAGAAATACCAGCAACCATGTTTGCAAAGAAAATGCGACGGTGCTCTTAAACCACCAGTTAAAGCCTGCGTGCAGTAGCAGCTCCATCCAATTTAAGACATTGCTCACTAGGCTGATTGTAAAGATGCCTGAAAGATGATTGTGCTGTTGCCAGAACAGGGTAGTTGAACCTTCCACAATCAAGATAAAGACCAAGTCCTCTGTCAAACAAGCTTTATCAGATGCACATACAACCATGCAAAACTGAGGAGTGCTATGCAGACCTGGTTAGGAAGAACTCACAAATGCAGCCAATAAGCCAGAAGTCCTGGGAGCCTTGGGAACCTGAAAATAGCATGCTGCAAAGAGTGAGGCTAATTCAGCTTTTTTGAACTGAGATTCAATATACTCACGGGTCTGAAATGTTCCAAGTTCCTTGTTCTGGTCATCTGTTGCAATTTTTTCTAGTTCCATGGAGATTTACCTCAATGGCTGATATCCCAGGCCCAGTTGTGCCATTCCTTTCTTTATCTTCCCAAGGACACTTTATATTTACTATAATCTTCCCTGTTCTGCCTAGAAAGTTTTAAGTCACACAATATTAACTGCTCCTTTTATTTTCCCCTTTCAATCACAATTTACTTATACTAAGTGTTTCATAGGCCAACAGGCTACCTGACCCACAATGTTCTTCTCTAAATGGCTGTGGCAGCTTTGCCCAGTTCCATATCCTTATGGCACCGACACGCCCTCTCATTCATACCTTTCCTAGATCATAGAATGGTTTAGGCTGGAAGGGACCTTAAAGATCATCTAGTTCCAACCCCCCTGCCATGGGCAAGGACACCTCCCGCTAGACCAGACTGCTCAAAGCCTCATCCAACCTGGCCTTGAACACTTCCAAGGATGGGGCACCCACAGCTTCCCTGGGCAGCCTGTTCCAGTGCCTCACCACCCTCAGAGTGAAAAATTTCTTCCTGAGATCTAATCTAAATCTCCCCTCTTCCAGCTTGAAGCCACTACCCCTCATCCTATCACTACATGCCCTTGTAAAAAGTCTGTCTCCAGATTTCTTGTAGGCCCCTTTCAGATACTGGAAGGCTGCTATAAGGTCTCCCTGGAGACTTCTCTTCTCCAGGCTGAACAACCCCAACTCTCTCAGTCTGTCCTCATAGCAGAGGTGCTCTAATCCTCTGATCATCTTCATGGCCCTCCTCTGGACCCACTCCAACAGGTCCATGTCCATGTCCAGAGCTGGACACAGTATTCCACGTGGGGTCTCACAAGAGTGGAGTAGAGGGGCAGAATCACCTCCATTGGCCACGCTTGTTTTGATGCAGCCCAGGATGCGGTTGGCCTTCTGGGCTGCGAGTGTGCATTGCCAGTTCATGTTGAGCTTCTCATCAACCAACACACCCNGTAGATGACATCTGTTGCTCTCCCCTTATCTACCGATGCTGTAACCTCATCGTAGAAGGTCACTGAGTTTGTCAGGCACAATTTGCCCTTAGTGAAGCCACTTTGGCTGCCACCAACATGCTCCAATAAACAACTAAAAGTTCACTATTTAAATAGCCACTTAAATAGGAATGTGTGTTAACAATTCTTAAAGAGGCAGTTAACACTTCTGAACCACTTGTCGCAGTTCTTTACAGGCATTCATATCTGAAAACGTTTCATTCATATTTTGGGTATCTCCTTTAAAAGAATAAAGGCTAGAGCTTGCTTGTATATAGAGTCTTACCCTGCCTCACTACCACAGTGAGGAGCTTTCATTTTCTCTATAGCATACACTATATATACATATTTGCACATATATAAACTGTTCACACAGAACAGTGTCCCCTCAAAACCTAAGAAACCGTGAAGGGAGGGTAAAGCCATCAACTGCCTCACTGCCATTGAAGGGATAGACCCTATCCCATTCCTGTCCTCTCCCTCCATCTCCCAACTACTCCTGGGCGTGCACTTCCACCATTCATCTTGCACCAGATCCAGCAATAATGGAATCAGTTTAGAAAGCGTGGAGTGCAACAAGCTGACAGAAAACCAGCCCCCAAGTGGATAGTTTTATCTTCAGTTAGGGAATTTAACCTATTCTTGGAAGCATCTGGCAGAAGGGAGGGAAAAACCCGTCATATGACTGGGAGTAAGGACAGGCAGCGGGAAGCTAAATCTCCCTCCTTTGGCAAAAGCGAGCTGTTAGACTAACTCGGGTACACATGGGACCTCAGCCTAAACTGGTGGGAATCCAGTTTACCATGTTATGCCTTGTTTAACCAGACAGCACCGTCTCCAGTAAAACCTGCATCCCACAGTCCCGGTTAAAGATCATGTAACTGCATTTTAATTTCTGAATAATTTCCAACTTTCTCTTCCAAATACGTAACATAAGAATCTAAGATTTTAGACTGAAAATAAATTCTGATTGTTAATACAGTTCATTAATAATAAATTGTCATGCCTGAATTTACTTAAAACTCAAGCACACTAGGTCATTTTTCACATAAATAAAGCATTCAAAAAGTTCTACCAGAAGGAACCACTTAGATTCATAACAGAGCTGTGCTTTATTTGTTACAGCTGTTCCTTTATGATACCTGATCCTAGACATAAATTCCTTTGTTTTGGAAATAGCAGTTCACATACTGAGCCTGAAGCATGTATTATCAGGGCAGATATAATTAATTTTAGCAACGTAATAAACTGTATCGTTGCCTGGGAAATAAAATCTTGCAAAGGCTGACTCATTCCCTTTGGTAATAAAATGATGATATGCTATAACTTAATGTAGATTAAAAACTGTACAATACGACCCAGGCTACCACAAAAGGAAGTTAATAAAAGCTGAGGGTGAACTCTAATAGGTTGTTGGTTCTCCTGTCTTGTATTAGGTGTGCCATAAATCAACATTTTAAACCAAATGCTGTTGGTTATACTAGAGGTGAACTGCAAGAGCTTTTTTGTTTTTTTAATAGTATGGACTCATAACTCTTTTTCTTCTTTATAACGTACACAGAAACCTCACAGGTGAATATATTTTTCTAATTTTTTTTCTTCCCTACATATTTTTTAAATAAATAATACATAGAAAAGATACATCTGCAGTGTTTGGAAATGTGAAATCAAACCACATCATCACCCTTAGAGCACAGGTATTTCAACAGTTGTAACACCTTAACAAGCATATGCTTTTCATGGTGCAGAACTTATTGTACTTATTTCTCTCTGATACTATACTTGTACTTGAGAAAGCAACCCGGCACAGATGTAAATTCACCCTGGATCTCCTTACTCAGAGAAGTACATTGTAGAATGGGGACACAGCTTCAGTGGCACGTAGTTCTGTGTTGTACTCTGCTGCAATCATCAACAGAAAATTTTATGAGCAGTATAGGAACACTGTAATAATATAGCATCAAATATAGTTTAATGGGATGGTTAAGGGGTGGGAGCATCTGTCACGTGAGGACAGCCTGAGAGAGCTGGGACTGTTCAGCCTTGAGAGAGACGGCTCCTATCACTGTGTATATGACGGGAGGGAGTAAAGAAGACAGAGTCAGGCTTCTCAGTGGTGCTCAATGACAGGAGAAGAGGCAATGGGCACATATTGAGATACCAGAAATGTAATTTAAATATAATAAGAAAAATAAACTAACTTTTTTTTTTTTTTTTTTTTAAACTGTGAGGGTAAGCAGGTTGCCCAGAGAGGTCTCCATCCTTGGGCATACTCAAAACCCACCCAGACCTGGCCCTGAGCAACCAGCCCTTTCTGATCCTGCTTTAAGCAGGGGTTTGGACTATGCAGTCTGCTCCAGAGCTCCCTTCCAGCCTCAGCAATTCTATCAGTCTCTTATTTCGCACCTGTAAGCACATACATTTCTGCACCATTTCACAGAATAATTTAATTCTGTTTTACTCTTGAAGTAAGAAATAAATTCACAGCACTTGATGAAATAATGTAAGTGTAAATTCTGTGAAAACAAATGAACAGCCACTGATTCCAATATGAGCAACAACCAACCCTCAACATTTAAAAAAAGTTATCACATCAGAAACACAGGTCTCTTGCCTACTTATTTTGAAAGACACCACCACACTCAAATTTAACCTAATACAGGATTCTATTCTTGGAAAAACAAGAACCATAAATGGAAAGCATATGCATTTGGTGCTTCCTGAATATTAAGGGAAGCTAAATTCTAAATATGATTTATCCCCTTTCTAATTCGTTTTAATCTACCACTAGTTACAGCAGTTGATTGTATTATTTACCTATGTTAGACATCCGTTTAAATGTGTCTCCATATATGAAGAAGTGGCTTTTTTCCAAGAGGCATCAGTATCAGTAGCTTATTGAAAGCTTTTCTAAGTATTAGAAAACCCAGGCAATGAGTCAGAGAACATGCGAGGACAACACTGAGCAGAAGGAAAGAACCGCGGGGCAGCAGTTACCCCTCCCACATCAGAGCCTGCAGACTGCAATATTCTGCTCTGATCAGCGACTCTATCCCACATGTTTACGGGTTTTAAGAAGAAGCGCGTCAAGTCCTGTCAGGCAACTACCGAGCGTCCCGCTGCCGCGGAATAAGGCAGCTGCCAGACCCAGCGCAGCCTCGGCTACAACCGGCTCCCCGAACCGCGCTCGGGCAGCCCGCGGCCGCGCCGGACCGGCAGACGGCTGCACCGCTCTGGCAGGTTGCCGCTCGGTGGCGATGCGCGGGCAGGCAGCGGGGCCCCGCCGCCAGCAACCACCCCCCATCCCGCGGGCGGGAGGCTGAGGGCCGCTCCCGGGCAGCGTCCCCCACCCTTCTCCTCAGGCCCCGACGCGGGGAAGGAGGGACGCACGGCTGCAGGCCGCGTCTCGTCTCGTCTCGTCGCCTCCTGAAAACCCACCCTTTCGCCCTGCAGCGGCCTGCCCAGCCCCGCGCCCGGGCTCCAGCCAGCGGGGCCCCACAGACGACGCCGCCGCCGCCGCCGCCGCCACCGCCGCCCCTTCCCTCCCTCCCTCCCTGCGGCCGGCAGAGCGCGCGCGCACCCCCCTGCCCTACCCCCGCGCGCGCCTGCGCTGCGCACCGCCCG
>VYXH01009551.1:127212-157737 GCA_013397275.1 Burhinus bistriatus
GTTCCAGGATCTTTCCTGGCACTAAGGTCAGGCTGACAGGCCTGTAGTTGCCTGGATCCTCCTTCTGGCCCTTCTTGTAGATGGGTGTCACATAGGTGCTGTCTGGTCTTAAAGCAGGCTCCAGCTGTCCCTGGGCTGTGAGCCCTGAGCATCCAGCTGGTCCGAAGAGAGTCAGGCCCTTGTTTTCTGCATGTTGTGCCCCTGTGTGCAAAGAGAAAGGCAAGAGCAGAAGTAGTAGCTGTAGCTGCTCCTTAGGGCCTTCACCTTCCTCACTTAAGGCCTTAGCAGAGCAGAGGCTAAGACTGAAGTAAGAGTTCCTGTCTGCTGGGGACAAGGCATGTGCTGTGATTTTTTTTTTTTTTTGGTTTTGTTTTCTTTTCAGGAGTCCCTCAGTGCAGTATAGCCTGAGGGATTTTAGGTTCATTTCTGCCCATAGTTCACCCTCTTCTGTCCCCCTTCTCTGGCTTCTAAGTTAGGGAGTTGTGATTTCAGCCTTCATGAATGACCCTCATTTGCAGAATCACCTCCATCCAAGTCACTTTTTCCCCTAAGGCTGAGAAGGTTCAAAAGTGCTCCCCACCTTTTTTTAAAGAGAGCTCAAGAAAAGAAAACTGTTTTCTGAAGGACTGTGAGCCTGGAAACTGGCAATGGAGCTAGTCTAGCATCTCCAGAGGTGGGACGGGTGGGATGTTTTTTCAAGGTGAAGTCAGCCACCTCTGGTGCTCGGGGAGGCTCTCCATAATACTGCTGGTGTGAGGAACCCACATGTCATAACAATTTGGTGACTTCTGTGTCACCAGGGACAGGTGAGGTCAGGACCTCTGCTGCCTATATACTGGGTTGTGGCCAGCAGATCAGCTGTCTGTTTTTTGGCACCTTATAGACCTGGGCAGATAGAAAAGTGAAGACCACTGCTAAGTGGCCTGCTCGCCACAGGGCATCACCCATGCTGCAAAATGAGCGAGGTGAGTCCTGCAGTAACCAGCATGTAATTACAGAATTGCACAGCCTCCCACCGAAGGCAAGGACAGACCTGCCATTAGAGGTACACAGGAATATGGGCATTTCCTCATTTTTGTGTCCTGGTTTTTTGCTGCAATTGCATTTAAGGATAATCCTCAAAATTAAATGTCAATATATAAAGCAATGGCAGTAAATGAGCCTATGTCTGTGACTTACCTGCTCTGTGAGGTGGCTTGGCTTTGCTGCTGGAATGGGAGATGTGGCCCAGTGAGGGCTTGTGCCTGCCCAGCCTGGGGCAGTTCTTCATACACTTCAGAAAAAGAGGAACGATGTACTGGCTTTATCTTTGGCAGACCATGAAGCAAAATAACCCTCAGTGGCAAATCCTAGAGCTTGACGCTTAGGTGTGGAGTTCAACTTCGCGTGACTGCCATGGAAGTATAAACCTCAGCTGACCTCTTTCCCAGCTGCTTCGGGCTAAACATCCCTCGAGAAAGAGATTTGCCCTCAAACACTTGCACTTCACACAGAAAGGTAATGCAGAAGTGAAGAGAGTTCAACTTTCTGTACCTATTTTTATGGAAAAAGACAGTTGAGATCAGTGCAGTTAGGGTTATGGGTTCCCTACATCAAAAATCCACTATGCAATCAAGGCCAAGAGCAGCAGTTTTGAACTCAGACATCAGGATACAGTGAGCAGCTGTGCAAGCAGACAGCACCAGGGTACAACCATCCAGATGCTGCAAGAGGTAAGTGTAAGTTGTCAGCTGCTAAGCTTCTGCATAGGAGGGAATTTACTTGCAGTAACAAGGTTATGTGTCTCTTTCCAAGCTACTATAAAAGCTGAAGGATGTCAGTCCCTAAAAAGAGCAAAATATGTACAGCACTGTGGTTCGGGGAAATTAAAACATGGTCTCAAAACTCAACAACAGTGAGCAATCCCATATGCTTGGGAAGCAAAGTCATGTAGACAACACTACACCCAGATCTGTCAATCCATGGGACTTGCTTTGTATGCAGAAATTTCATGAGGAATTTTTTGTCCCTCATCAAGGCAGCTGGATGAGATGATTTTTTTTTTCCCCTTTCCTTTTTGGATGCTTAAAACCCCAAAAGACACAACTCTTCAGTTTCATCTCTACACTTTTACCAGCAACCACGCTCCAAAGCTCTTTTTATCTCCCAGCTGCATAAGGCAAAGAACTAGGATGATAGTTTCCACTGTCATTTCTTAGAGGTAAACCCCATGCACAGTACGCAGGAAGGTCTTGGCCCCTGCCCAGGCCCCTCAAGGGATACCACATCTGCTCCCCCCCTTTTGTAGATGACCCTCCAGGCCTCAGCATATCCCTGTCCTTCCTCAGAGGGACTTGTTTTTTCTCTGCCTTTAACTGGTGACAAACACCTGGGCCACTCGTGCAGGTCTCCTGCCCCTGTGAGTCCCGGCCCCTCTGGCTGCAGCAGTGAGCCAGGTGGGCTCCCTTGGCAGGGCCAGGAGAACTGCCCTGTGCTTCTCGTCTATGGGGTGCAGCACAGTCAAATGGACCCAGCTACAAAACTAAGGCAATTTCCCCTAATTTCTCAACTTGAATAAGACAAGATCAAAGAGATTCACGGACCTAGTCAGCTCCCTACCATGGCAGCACAACCCCTTATAAAAGCTTTTCTGCAGTGCTTTTGGGAGCAGCTACCTGTGTCTTTGGTAGAGGAACTGGTGCCTGGGTTAATTCCCCTCCCTAGTTAATTCTGGTGGAGGAACTGGTGCCTAGTTAATTCCCTCTCTCCCAGCGAGGACAAGGCTCACGCACACACTTTGTCAATAAACTGGGGTGCATTAAGACACACTCCCTGCTCCAGTGCCATGTTCTCCATCTGACTGGAACAGGTGTGAAGACTTAAGTTTTGCTTTACTGCTCTAGAGAAAGCAGAAACAGTCCTGATGCCAACAGGAAAACATTAAGCATTATCAGCACATTCTCACTCTTGCGATGGAAAACATGGAAAAATGAGAAGGCCTCAGAAATCCTGTTGTGTCAGAACAGATGAATAACAACAGCTATGGTCACGTTCAAAGAACAGCAATGTAAGTAATGTGACAGTTAAGACATGACCTGCCAAAACCAAAGCGATTCAATTACCAGGTGCTCTTGTCTCAGCCCTTGTGTCTAGACATTACAGCAGATCGGTTGGGTTAAAAAAAAAAGCATCAGTTCCTCCAACAGAACAGGATACTGAGGAATGTGAACTGTAAAACACTCGTGTCACGTGGTGCACAGCAGGTGCTGCACCTGGCCACGAAGACCTGTCAGCAATGAGGAGGTTCCTGGCTGGCATACTGGGCAAGGTGCTGGAAATAAAAAACAGCTGAGGGCTGGGTCCAGAGGGGCCAGGGTGTTTGGGACCCTTCCTCGGGTGTCTCCAGTCTCACAGAACTGAGAAGTTTTAAGTAGAGACATCCTGGCCCAAAAACTCACTTGACCTTTTCAACACTCAGCAAGAAAATCCAGTGAATGCTGCAAGTGACAACAGCTTCAAGGGCACCTCTGGGTGAGCTCCTTGGTGCTGGCTGGGGCATGAATTCCGCAGCCCATGCTTCAGGCATACATGAGTTAATGTCTTCAGGCTTGAAGAGACCTGGAGGTCTTTTAACAGGGGCCAGAAATCTGCACCTGCCCCAGACAACTCTGCTGTGTATGCTGTTTGGATCCAAGTATGCCTTTCCTTGAGTCCTCAGTGCATGTTTGGGAGATGTAGAAGACCTGCCACCACTCCATTGCTGAGCAAGAGATAGGAGCAAGCATAGCTGACCCTTTTCCTTCTAGTCTTCTGCTGAGGTCTTCTAGCTGAAAGCCGTGAAGCACATACCCCAGGCTTCAGAGGTCAAGAGGGGAGAGCCCAACAGTAGTCCCAGGTAGGGCATTTGAAGAACAGCACAAGCCATGCCCCAACACCCCTCGCTACCTGCCTGCTCAGCTGGGGCTGCGCGCCATCCCATGGCCCTTGCCTAGCCTGGGGCCTGCAGGCAATCATGCCACACTCCTGCTGCCTTTGGTTTAAGAACTGCACCAGAAAGCAGGAGGCTTATGCTTGAAAGAGAGAAGGGAAGCACATACATATAAAAGTACTAAAAGTTTGAAATATGGTCCCACCATCACAGCAGCCTACACGGCCAGGAACAAACCATAGCACCCTGCACCCACAGAGCCATCTTCCAAAGGTGAGGTTTGCCATAGCAGCTCTGTCCCCTCCAGTCTAATTCATGCACAACCACCCAAGCAGTTGCCCTGGGAAGGGGAGGGGGATTTGGGAGCAGGAGTGATGGGTGGTAGGGTGAAGAATAGCAACTGCTTCAGCTGCTCATGGGACAACAGCCTCAGGAAACCTTACCAAAGCAGCCAGCCAGCCAGGATAAGATTCCCCAAGCAGCTTAAGCTGCCTGTGAAGTAGGAAGTCCTGGCTCCCACTCCCTCCGCCCTTTCCCTCCTCTTGCCTCAACACCCATCTGTGCTTTTGCAAGTGAGGAGCGATTTGGGTCAGCATGCAGAGTCTGTGAATAATTTAACCTTGGAAAACAACAATTAGTTCCTGGTGGCTGAGCAAGCAGGAATGGCCTCCCCTGCAGCCACAACTGCAGTGACGCAACTGAGGGCGTAGGACCTGCAGCTGGGGGAGAGGAAAGGCGGCAAAGCCTTAGACTGGTTTACAACAATTGCATAAGCAATCATTAGGGAGCGTAACTGCAGGGCTTTAAGCCAGGAATTATGAAAGTATTTGAATACCTTCCTGCTGGGTATTTGGCAAACGATCCTTCGCTTGGTCTCTCACCAGGAGAAATGCCAGTATATCACCACATGTTCTTCCATGGACCATTTCCCGTGTGTGCACATTTGTGCTATTTATTTTTTAAACCCTTCAACTTGCATTAGACCAGACAAGACCAAAGAGATTCATGGACTTCCTCAGCTCCCTACCATGATGTCAACTGCCTCTTTGTAAAAGTGGGTATTACTGTAAGAACAGCATGAGGTTTAATGTTTAAGTTGACAGATAACATAGCTGGCATTGACTGATGTCTTCTTAGTAGAAAGTTGTATTCCTGTGGACTGATGTACATGCGATTCCATAGTGTGGCCACTGGATGTTGTCATTGCTCCTTATAAATGCCACAATCTCTGTATGGGGAAACAAGGTACTTCCAAAATACAAGGCAGCTCCAACATCAGCTATAGCTGTTGATGGAGCACATGCAACCATCTGGTTGGAATATCTGAGTAACGACAACAGGGAACAAAGCAAGTACCACATCTTACAGATAAGCTAAAGCATCCATGATCCTTTAAATAACCAAGGAAGCCTGGACTCCAGTTACTGCTCTAGTGATTTATAAAAACATCAACAAAAGCACAATGGGAGGCACTAAAAGTGATGCTTGTAATTTATCCATTTGACAACCATCTGGGAAGTTTCATTTCACTGCAAGATCTATATTTGTAATTTAACCTCAGGCAAAATATTTCTAAGAAAGCATTGACTACTTTACAGGGGTTACAAGGCATAACAATTGAGATGCTCCTTTGACAACAAATAGTATTATGGAGAGACGCTTCTGTTAGCTGACACATTTGATAAACAAATGAAAAAAAGATTAAAAACCACAGCAAATGAAGGAAAACTAAAGGCTATGCTTTTTTTTGTTGCTTCCCAGATGTCCCGAAATATTGAAGTGCAATTTTGTGCTGGGTTCAATCTTTTCTGACTGCAGGCTACTGCTAGAAGATGCGATCCCGTTCTCACCCTTCCCTTACATCTGATCTAGCAATCACACAGGCAGAAGCTGAGTTTGAGATTACTGTTAGGGAGGATAAGCTAGGAAAGAAAAAAAAATTAGTCTTTCAGTGGCTCAGCAAACGGAAGGAATCCATCATCAAACTGCAGGACCTCTAAATTCTGCACACAAGAAGTGGTGAAATAGTCGCTAGTAGAAGAAGCCCACAGTTAAACTGGATTAAGCACAACACAACTACAGTCTGAATCAACTCCCCCTGTTATTTATCTACTGTTTATCCAAACAGTACTTTCTGACAGGCCAATGCTGTGATCATCCCACAACAAACCAACCTGCAACTTTTAAGTTCTTTTGTATTATTCCTACTCTGATATGTCATATTGCTTTTGTGCACAGCAGGGCGAGCCTCTCTTCTACAGCAATACTGGTTTAAGGGGAGTCTCGACCTCCTCGGGCCCCATGGCTACATCCTTGGTTGTTCCAGCGTTTGAACACATGCAGTTCATCAGACGGCCACACAGCCACCTACGTGAGAGAACTGATCTGGGGGGGTGGGGGTGTCGAGGGGGGGAAGACAAAATAAAATACAAAACTTTCCATCCCCCCTCCCCATCTTATTTTGAATACAGATCAGTTTCCAATGCTGCTTAAGCTTTCACTTCTGCCAACTTTCCCCTCCCCCAATACTCAAACTACTTCTTAGGCTTTACTGAAACCTAAAAGGTTTTCAAAGGTAAAGCACAAAACTAAAACTAGTTTTTGTTTTGCTGCTCTGATTACATCCACCTCAGAAAAATGGTCCTGCTATAGCGAACATAAATACAAACAGCAATATTACTCATATTGGGATAATACTGTAAGCAAGAAAAACAAAATTAACTAGTAAAACTTCATTCCTAGATTTCAAAAAGCCCCATGTCAGTATCATGTCACAACAGCTTGAGTAGACAAGATTTTAAGATTTCAATTATCATCTTGAAGATAATTCATATCTCAAAATATTATTTGAATCCCTTTCATATTAGTTAATGAAATAGCTATGAAATGTAGCAGAAAACATTGTTTAATAGGCAAGAAAAATTATGCAAGTGGCTTATGGTGAGAACCCCAGAACTGCTGGCTACAACTCTACAAGTCCCTAATGCAGGAAAAGACAGCGGAGTGCAGAACCACTCAAGATATTTATATGCCCTTTTGGGAATTTCCTTAGTTGAAGGGGCAGGGTGGGGCAGGAATACAGCAAGGTCCAGGACAGTAGTGCTGCTTGTTCCATTTGATTAAATGGAGTCTTCCAGGATATCTGGATTGCTTCAGGCCAAGAAAGTAGCCGTGAAGTGCTGTGGAGGGAGAACGCAGGCTGTGAAACCCCTCCTGCTTAGTGCTGCCAAATCTGTGTGGTTGAAAGATTCTTGCTTTGCAGCAGAATATACCTTTTCACAACCATGAAATTCCATGACTAGCATTCAGCCTATTAAATGGTTTTAGTCTGTGAAGATGCTAGAACCAGGTCTGGCCTTCATTCTCTGAAGGAGTTGGGTAGAACAAGTAAATGCTTTTATAGTGGCAGATTAGTTTTGCAAGCAGCCATCAAGCATTTGAGACATTTATTTAGTACTCAAAAGTGTTGATCAAGCTCAAAGACACATAATACATACACATTTTTCAAAAGAAGCTAGCACAGAAGAACAACAGTGTGCTTAGACCAGAATTAATAGAAAAATCAGCTTCTCCTGTTAATTTAATGCACCCTTATCCTGGAGAACGACTAGAATAGCAGGGAAAAAGCTCCTTTATTTGCTAGGTTTTAACCAGGATAAGTCTATCTAAGGAACTGGAGAAATACTTCCGGGCATCTCCAGATGTTTGCATATCCTGAAGACTTCAAAAAAAAAAAAAGTGGAGCTGTGTTCAGAAAAGCATACGCTGCTCCCCATCTCCTGGGACAGTCTCTCCCTTCTCAAGTGTTGCACGCCTGCCCTCATATAAATGACAGGATTTTAGCCATCAACAGGAAGACCACATACAGCTGTTAAGACCAGTCCCAGAGTCACTCAGAGGAACAGCTGACACTGAAAACAGCAAACTGGCTCCAAACAAGGATACATAGTTGGGATTTCTTGTGGACAAAAGCAAAATCTCGGGCGGAAAAAAAAAAAATAATCCCAATTACTATGACTACCAGATACCAAAAAAGTGCACAACAGCTCTGAGAACTTAAGCTCGATCAGCTATTAGAGGGATAGATGCGCATGTTTCGAAGTGACACCACCACTTACAGAACGCATGTGGCACTGGCACAGGACAGTAAGCAATCACCTACATGCCTGCCTGCAAATCTTTCCAGAAGTTAAAGATATATATATAAGCAGTACCAATTGCAGAATATATTTTCACATAATTCATATTCGAGCCAGAGTCACCTTTTAGGCCTACCGAGGTTAGACTGTCAAAAGGAAAACAAATGTATAGCACCTAATACGATGTTGATGTAAGAAAACTATAATAAGAAAAGAAGCAGCAGCATAAGAAATACCTGTCCATCAGAGAGGTAACAGATAGCCTGATGCAGGGATATGTCTGGTATGTCTTAGTATTGGAGAAGTGACTAATAGCATAGAAGTGCTTTCAACAGTAAAGCAGGAGTTACTCTTCACATAAAAAAGACTCGTTTCTGTTGAAGATACAAAATACTGTTGAAGTACTACACTTCAAACTCAGACCTGAAAAGATGTACAGTGTCACCAGAACAGCCAGAGAGATCCACCTTCTGGGGCAATATACGGGACTTTCCCTTCATTGCAACCTAACCAAAACTTCTCTACAGCCTACTGCAAACGCAAGCATACACAACAAACATGAGAACCAGGTGAAAAAAATGAAGTATTACCTCATACATGACCCCAGTCCTCTTTGAAGCATAAGTATATTTAAAAACCCTCAATATATTTTGCCAGTAATCTCAATTAACAATTAAGCACAATTTGTTCGTGCAAACAAGTTTATCCACATCAAACTTTCTCCATTAAAAAGCTTTTCTTTTGTATGGCTCTTTCCTCCCACCAGTATTTTCTTTTGCTTTTTGAGCTTGTTATGATTCAACGGTAAGATCCATGAACGTGAAACAGTCTCAACATGGTCTTCAGCTTGCTTTCAGATGTTTGGCTTGAAAAATCCAGTATATCCTCTGCAAATATATCCAGAAGAGTTCATTAACTTAGCTCAATCACAAACGTTGAAAACTTTTTTTTTTCATTATCTTGACAAGAGAAAAAGAAGGGTCAGCTAAAGTAAGAGCTGTGCTCTATTTGATTACTCAAACAGATTCCAACTCCAGGTATATCAAGATACCTACTTTTATCAGTGTCATTCTGGGTTGTTGTGATTATTATTTGACTCCATACATGTTCCTTGTACCTCTTACATAAATAATCTGTACTGACTCCAAGTTTAATAGATAATCAACAAGTGTAATATACATTACATTGAATCAGGAATATCTACACTTGATCAAGTTGTCACAAGAACTTCTTTATATTTAAATCAATTGAGTTCTTTTTAAAGCTATTATTCCATTGTTCAAAGATTACTCATACTTACTGTAGACTAATTTCATCTCACATATTGTTCATAAGGTGGCTTTGCATTTCAAAGAACTTTGTCTTTGCCAAAGCGACCATGAAATCGGTCATGTCACTTATATATTTTTCTTCAATTCTTTAGTTTTATTGCCTAAATTTACTCAGAAGAAAGCATTCACTGGTGCTTCGATCGCCACGAAGCAAAATAGACCTACAGATAAAACAGTAAAACTCTACTTTCATTTATTTTTTTTTAAAGTTAGAAGGCTTCAAACACACAATCAATTATATTTGTTCTTTACAATAAAGGCAGTCAGATACCATGCCAAAGAACAGTTATTTAGTCACAGCAACAAGAGCTATTTTGGTAGCTGAAGAGCAAGCAGCTGCATAAGTTTCTAAATGCATCAAAGCATCTTCATAGCTCCTCTAAATTAAATTACTTAACTAAATTTGTAAAATTTAATCATACCTGTTCTCTTTGTTGCAGTAATCAGCGAAATCACTTTCATATCTTGTAGTATTTCCTGCCTTGGTCTCCATTTCCTTGGCTTTAGAAGAGTCTACTTTATGATTATACTTGGACAGAATCTACAGCAAACATTAAAAGGGAATAAAAAGAATTATCTAAGAACTCAAAATAAGAGTACAGTTCATACATTTTTAGTAAGTAGCAGAGAACTCTTTCTTTTTGAAGACAAAATTTGATAGAACTAAGCCCTTTTAATTTTACTATTTTGATATTAAAACTATTTAGGGGAAAAAAAAAAGTATATTAGCTAACCTGTAGAACATCATCTGGTATCCTTGTTATTTCTGGAGGTGGAGGAGTATTAAGTAACTGGTCGTAGTGTTTTATTTTGGGAGGAGAAGGGTCTTCCAAATGTTTAAGATACGCATCAGAGCTCACAGCAAAAGGAATGCTATCTTCTATGTATTGTTTATCTGTTGCATCATTCTTTGTCACTGACTCAGTCTTTTCCCCCTGCTTTACCTCCTGCAAAAGAGGTATTAAATGCCTTCAGTTAATTTACTTATCATAGGTAAAGTATTTAATAAATGTTCTTTCAAAATTACCATTAGAAAAATCTTCTACAACAACATAAGAAAACGTAGTATTTGAAAAGAATCCCAAACTGACATTTGAAAAACTGCTTATGGTAAAAAGTGTGTGAAAATGTACATAATTGCTATTTACTACCTTAGCTTCTGGTTTTAGCCATCTTGTTTCAAAATCTGGCAACTGTGGTGTTTGTGTTTGACTGGTAAGAGGCAGTTCATTTGTCTCTGGTGACCTTGATAACGTGCTATTGGTTCTGGAAGGGGTTTTCACATCAGGAGTACAGAACACAAGTATCATAGGAGAAGCCAACCAGTCAGCTGCTGAAATTAGAGGGGGAGGAATAAAAATAAAAACATATACATACACACACATATATAAAAATGTTATCAGCTCCAGTGCCCCGGTTTAGTTTTCCAAGTCTATTAGCTTTTCATAGATTTGCATATTCTAAAAATCATATTAGCTGGTATTTTTAGTAAGAACCATCCAAATTGCAGAATTCCATAAAAGCAGCAAATGCAAAAAAAAGTAATAAATCTAGTCTCACTACTGAATATAACTGAAAAAGCCCAACTTAAATCAACATTGCTTTAGCTTCTCATATATTCAGTTGTCACTGTTTGTCCCAAGATCTTCACACGTTGTCAAGAGAACATATTACATCTCCTCTCAAAGAAGTTTTAGCACTACTCTTGAAAGATCTAAGTTAACTGTCTTGTTAGCCTCTTTCAAAGCAGTTTCTTTCCTATCTTTAAACAGAGTTAATGGGTATTCTCAGAACAAAAAGGCTAAGCTGGCAAAACAGCATTTTGATTTCACAGAATGGTAGGGGTTGGGAGGGACAAGCAGGTTTACTGAGAGCAGACTGCACAGGAACGCGTCCAGGTGGGTTTTGAATATCTCCAGAGAAGGAGACTCCACAACCCCTCTGGGCAGCCTGTTCCAGTGCTCTGTCACCCTCAAAGTAAAGAAGTTTTTCCTCGTGTTCAGATGGAATTTCCTGTGTTCCAGCTTGTGCCCGTTGGCCCTTGTCCTGTTGCTGGGCACCACTGGAAAGAGTCGGGCCCCATCCTCTTGACACCCACCCTTTAGATATTTATAAGCATTGATGAGATTCCCTCTCAGTCTTCTCTTCTCCAGGCTAAACAGGGCCAGGTCTCTCAACCTTTCCTCATGAGAGGTGCTCCATTCCCTTGATCATCTTTGTAGCCCTCCACTGGACTCTCTCCAGTCATTCCCTGTCTTTCTTGACCTGGGGAGCCCAGAACTGGACACAGTACTCCAGATGCGGCCTCACCAGGGCAGAGTAGAGGGGGAGGATGACCTCCCTCGACCTGCTGGCCATGCTCTTTTTAATGCGCCCCAGGAGACCATTGGCCTTCTTGGCCACAAGGGCACATTGCTGGCTCATGGGAAACTTGCTGTCCATCAGGACTCCCCGGTCCCTCTCTGCAGAGCTGCTTTGCAGCAGGTCAGCCCCTAACCTGTAGTGGTGCATGGGGTTATTCCTCCCTAGGTGCAGGACCCTACACTTGCCCTTGTTGAACTTCATGAGGTTTCTCTCTGCACAACTCTCTAGACTGTCCAGGTCTCGCTGAATGGCAGCACAGCTTTCTGGCGTGACACCCACTCCTCTCAGTTTTTTGTCATAAGCAGAGTCACTGAGGGTACATTCTGTCCCCTCATCCAGGTTGCTGATGAATACGTTAAGCAAGACCAGACTGAGTACTGACCCCTGAGGAACACTGCTAGCTACAGGCCTCCATCTGGACCCTGCACCACTGATCACAACCCTCTGGGCTCTGCCATTCAGCCAGTTCTCAATCCACCTCACTGTCCACTCATCTAACCCACACTTCCTAAGCTTACCTATAAGCGAGACAGTGTCAAAAGCCTTGATAAAGTCAAGGCAGACAACATCCACTGCTTTCCCCTCATCTACCCAGGCAGTCATGCCGTCATAGAAGGCTATGAGATTGGTCAAGCATGATTTCCCCTTGGTGAATTCATGTTGACTGCTCCCAATAACCTTCTTTTCCTCCACATGCTTCCAGATGACATCCATTTCAAATAAGGATACATTGCAGTTACAAAATGATGGATCACTCTGCAGAATTCTAGATGGATACGAGTAGAAGA
The DNA here is from genome assembly GCA_013397275.1 of Burhinus bistriatus. Classification (NCBI taxonomy): domain Eukaryota; kingdom Metazoa; phylum Chordata; class Aves; order Charadriiformes; family Burhinidae; genus Burhinus; species Burhinus bistriatus. The sequence goes on from VYXH01009551.1 coordinate 139,742, forward strand.
ACGAGCAAATATTTATACTGAAGTGAGAAACTTTCCCATAGAAGCCACCAACATTACATTTTCTAGACGTTAGTACTCATATAATGACTGGGCCTGAATTAACTATATTTAACAAGAAACACAGTTGAAAAGTTTACCATGTGTTTATGATGCATTTACAGATGCATTATGTAAAAAATGCATATGTAAATTTATTTCACATATTTTTAACTTACTGTTCTCAGCTGTCACTTTTGGTTTTGGCCCAGGAGTAACCATGATTTTCCTGGATGTAATTTCTGGTACATTCACTTCATGATCATCTTTTTTAATCAACCTGAAAACCAAACCCCTCAATTAGCTTTCAACTAATATGAAAAAAATCACAATTAAAGGAATACTGTCAACTGGATTCACTTTTCTAATATTTGTTCATTAACATCCAAGTCCAAAATTAATTTCCTCAAACATGATTTTTTTCACAGATTTTTCATCTATGATTCTACTGCAGCAATTTGTAGCATGCAAATGTTCAGTCCATCCACAAATTATCAAACACACTGAGATTTCAATCCAAGGCATAAAAAACCCAAATGAAACAAATAAACAAGAAGTGTCCAGGGTAGGATCAATTTTCTTTGTCCCAGGTGATCAATTCTGAGCTAGGGGTACAGTGTATTTTATTGCCTGTTGCCTATAAAATTCTAAACAACAAGAGGAAATCTTTTTATCTCTTAACCTACTAATGTTATTGTCAACACTAAAAGATTTTTAATTCAATTTTAAAGTTTGAATAGGATTACTTATGTTCATCACTAGCTGACTTCAGAGTGAAAAGCCATTTAATATCAGTTCCACAAAACTAGAAACTGAAATTTTTAAAATTCTTTTTTCATGTTCAAGATACTCTAGTGGAAGAAGGGTGTAGGCAGTTAAGAGACAATACCAGACAAAAAGGAAGCTTACCTAAACTCTACACAAAAGTGTGTCTATAAGAAAATTATTTTAAATGTTTAAAAAGTTATCTTAACTTGAGAACCAGATATAGAGCTTCTCTACGAAAAGCCTTAGCTTAAAAAAAAAAAAAAATCCATTTGAGGCAGTGTATTTTACTTAGATGAACACAGATGAAATTTTGAGTAAAAAAGACATAATTTTTTTTTCAAGTCAGTTTTGCCTTGAAAGTATTATAGGTACCTGAAACCATATGATTTTTAGTTTTTACAATGGAGAATAACAAGTATAACAATAAACACTTTTGTTCAGATGCTTTCCCACCCCTCCCCCCTTTTCTAATTACTTTTAGTTTCAGTTTTGTAGTAGGTGCACTGAACTGTACTGTTCTTTTCACCTGCTTCAAAACTGAAAAAAAAAGTTGGAGTTGAGGTCTACTAAGTATTTTTTAAGAACTTTTAAAGTGGTTTTCACACAACGCACAGCTGCTAGACAGATTTCAGCTAGGTGCAAGACCTGGCTGGCACAAGCAAGACATATGAAAGGGCAGGGCTGTCTTCAAGAAACTCAGAATTATTACCTGTCTTTGTACCTGGAAACTACAGGTATAAGGTTACCTCATTTGTGCTAGTTTTTTTTGCTTATCTGATCCTCAGGGAAGAGATTCTGCCTATTATATAGTGCAAAAAATATCTTTTATTAATTTGTTTTAATTTGCTGACTTAGTGTTCTGCTCATTTAACATGCTGAGCTTTCTCACCAAGAGATGAGATGAGTGCTTTTGGAGGTAACAAGCTGTTTAATTGTTTCAACCTTTTTGGTCAAACCGCCAGGTAACTCTAACTCAATGATGCAAAATAAACAAACAAGCTAAAAGACAGTTAAACAACATTTTAACTCTAATGACTTAATGTAATGACCTCTCATATATGTCACTAATTCTGAATCTATACGCAGCTTTAACTTCAGTCACAATTACTGTGTGTCCATCTGTTTTGGTCATTAATAATGATGGTGTGTTAAAGAGCAATCATGCTATAACTAATTCTATACAGAATTTTAGTATTATCATTAGGGTATGGAAGACTGCTAGTGTGATTTTTTTTTTTTATGTATTATATATAAATATTGCTAGTAGGCTGTCTAACTGTTTTGCTAGAAGCCACAGAAATAGAACCTACATTTGTGGATCTATCCATTTATAAATTACAGCCATAATTAAAGCTGAAGATCACATTTAAAACAGATCTTATTAAATAGGAACAGTAGTACAAAACCACAAAAAGTTATAGATAGCAAAAGAACTTAAATTGTGCAGTAAGCTGAAATGATTTTCAAAATATTATTGAGGGAACAATTTTTGGATTAATATCTTTCAGGATTCAGTAACAGTTTTCTTGTTATTACAATTCAAATACTACAAAGCTTTATAGACCTTATAGTATTTACATAACTATTCAAAGGGAGAGATCCCAAAACTTTTTAAAAGAAAATGGATCTTTTCACTTTTCTCCCCAGTAAACTTAAAAATAAAAATACACTCAAAACTTAACCATTGCAGTAAACTGGATCTTTCGGGGACAAAGTGACTTAAGTTGGCATGGTTCTGAAGAACTTCACACCTGTGCCTATATTGCGAATATCAGGGACTAAAAAGAAAAAAAAAAGCGCCAAATGGGAAGTTCCATTCAAACATAAGAAAAAACTGTGACAGAGCACTGGAACAGGCTGCCCATGGAGGTCACGGAGTCTCCTTCTCTGGAGATTTTCAAGACCCGCCTGAATGCACTCCTGAGTAATGTGCTCTAGGCATTCCTGCGTCAGCAGAGGAGTTGGACTAGATGATCTCTAGAGGTCCCTTCCAACTGTGAAAATTCCGTGATTCCGTGAATGATTATTTCCACTACTTATTTTGAATGTGTTTTGTTTTTTTTTTTAAAAAAACAATTTCTCTAAATACCAAATACTTAGCTGCTGAACAGTGAGTTTCTTTAAAACACCGTTAGCTTTTAAAATTGAACATGTTGCTAATACTAACATGATCTAACTACCTTACCTTAGAAGCATATAAAAATACTTCTATTGCTAAGGTGTTCTACACCTCACTGCTGCAAATTCTTTTCTTTAATTTTAATTAGAACAGTGAAAATCTAGAGATGTTTTTTCAATAGAAGACTGGAGAAAAAAAGAGCTAACTGCTTGTAAGGTGGGGCTGGATAGTCTAAGTGATAATATACTACTTCTACAATTAAGCATTTTACTGAATGCTTTCTAAGTTTTTTCTGGGTCCATATTCCTAAAGCTTTTGAAACCTTTAAAATCAGCTGTGCAAGTTAAGATCTACTGCAAATAACATGTCCTCAAATCCAAGTTCAAGGTTAAGAAAAGCAAAAGATGACAGATACACCATGCATTTTCCCTTTGTAAATAGACTGTGTATGGAAGATTCTTCTACTCCTTCTCTTAACTGCACCGTGATATCAGAGATGTGTTTCTTAGCAGCATTTGGCACTGCAAAGGGTACATGAAAGACACATAGAGAGTTGAATAAAGACACAGGACTAACCAGCTTGCAGATAATAATGTATCACCTGCTTGAAGAAAAAGAGAAGGGCAATAGTAGCAAGAAATTAGTACAGCAAGAAGGAACTACAGAAAATGCAGTAGAGAAACAATCTGAAGTAATTTACTCACTTCTTGCTTGTCTGAGCAGCTTTACGAATAAGTGACATCGTAAAATCTTCATTCATGCACATGGTATGTTCACTAATGCCAAAGTGTTCAAGTTTTGGTGTTACACACTCATAATCGTCCATCTTTAGCATACATTTTGGTGTTTTGGGCAAAATACAGGGGCTCTGTGTTTTTAGAGGAGTTCTGTTCTTTGAGTTTTCTTGATGTGCATTAGTTGCGTGTTGTCCTTTCACTGTACTCCAAGGTCTGGAGAAAGCATATTGTGAAAGACCAAAATCAGAAAGCTGGGGGTTACGCAGTGGGTCTTTGGGCACCAGTGGCTTCTCAGCACAAGCAGGAAGATGAGGTACATCATCTGCTTTTTCTTCATCACATTTGTCCTGGACAGACACCATCGAATCACTGTTAACTTCTTCCTCTTCTGTTTGAGAAAAGTAATTAAAAGAAGAGTTATGTCAGAAGTTACTATTTTAAGAGTTTATAAAATAAATTGGGACTTCTCCCCCCCCCCNCCTTCTTTCATTTTAAAGCATTGAACCTGAAGCTACAACAGATATAAAAAGCTTATATCAGGCTAAGCTATATTTATAATATAGGTCACATGTTTACTGAATTTTCCTAAAAATAATATTTACCAAGAGAGTAAAAATGAAATTGAAAGACTTTTACACAAGTGTATTTTTAATAGAATTCATTTCCCTGCATGGGACAGGCAGGAAGTGCTAATCTTAAATATATTTATTTGTTTTTATTTCAGTGCAAGAGTGGAAATTCATTAAAAATATACAACATAAATGACAATGAAAACAAAGTTTGTGTATAACTGAAAATGTTTTTGGGGAAATAGCAAAGGCTGCATGCAGTACTAGAATGCTCATTCTTCAGAAAAACAGTATTGAAGAAAGCTTATGAAGCAGCAACTGAAAACTCATGAGAGGGTTGCTTTTTAGATAACACGAAAAGTCCACTGCAGAAATAAGCAAACATGTAATTTGTACATTTCTGTAGTTAGATAAACTGAAACACCCCCAAAATTTGTGAATTTCTGCATGAAGGGGGGGGGAGCTATTTAAAATAATATGGCAGAGGCATTACCTTTTTGTGTGTATTGGTATTACGTATTCAGATACACTTAAAAATATATCTTAAAATAAATTAACGTTGTAGCTCTTTTTGGAGTCTTCTTTAAAGGCAGAGAGAGGACAGAAAGGAAGGTAGTATAAAATTAGAGCCTTCTGCCGTATTTTTGTAAAATGGTTGTAGTAGCTTAATTTGGAGGTGAATATGGTCCACAAACACAATTCACAATTTTGTATTGTGTAATGACTGGATAATGCTCAGGGGAAGGTTAAGGTGTGACCTGCCAAAGGCTTCTTGAAGATTGATTGGGCCCTTGATACCAAAAGGGGTATGTATAGTACTGACCGTTATAATATTTTAAACTCATGTAGCATTTCTCGATTTTTCACACGGGTGCATGTGCACTTTCTGACTGGATTAAGGATCTCCCCCCCTCAACTGATCAAGCACCTGCTGCTTCATAGATTGCCACATGTCACCTAATCCCTGTACGTGCTTCTCTTGTCCCATTTGTGCTGCAGAGCACATTATGTTAAGATTTTCTCTATGGTGATTTAAGTTAATGAAATCATCACATATGAATATGAACCAATTTAGATGCATCTACAGTCATTTCCCCATGCATGAAAAGCTGAAGCAGCATAATTCTCTGGGTTATCAAAACATGTTTGCTAACATGTTTTCTGAGTATAACTATTACTGGAGAAAAAAACCCCATACACTAACTTAAAAGCACACCAGGAGATCTAACTCTAGTTAAAGTTTTTGTATTTTGGTTTATTCTTATGGCACCAGCGACAACAGAATCTTTTACCCTCTGGATATTATTATAAAGCAAACAACATAAACATACCTGATCTCTTAATTAATAGAAATATACACATAGCTAAAGAGAAACATTTTAGAAAATTACATTTGCCTTCACATACTATATTGCCAAGAAATATTACCTGTAGAGTCTTTGACATGTGGTTTGTAGCCATATTTCTGGAACAGCTCTCTTATTTTTCCAAGATCTGCTGCATTTCTTTGCATCAATATTTCACTTGCCTTCATAAAGTCATGAATTGCTTGTTTTTCAGAGCAACTCTTACCAAGACTGGCATTAACATCTTCCTTTGGGGGCACAGGTGAGGAGGGAAATGTAGAAATATTGGTTTTCCAATCACCACATGGTAGTTGTTTACACATGAAATGTTTTGGCAATAAGTACTGAATTTCAATTCAGACGAGGATAAGCAGCAAATTTAGGTCTTATCTATACCTGAAAACTAGGTTGCAAAATATCAGGAATGTATAGGGCGTAAGTGTACAAAAACTTACACAAGTTACACTAAGATGACAGTTCACAGTATAGTAACTACTTACTGATAACTTCTCAAACCAAAATATACGCTTTTACTCCATAAAAATATGAGATAACAGCAATTAGTTTGGACTCTTACTCTGCTACGTACAACGAACTCAGGCAGAGCAGGTGGTAAACCTCGTTTATAGCCTAGCTTACCTCTCAATTATTTCTACCTTTACTCATTTCTATAGCCCATTTTTCCTACTTCTATTATATAACTACAGAACATTCTTCACAAGTTTAATGGCTGAAGGTACTGAAACTTCTGTGAAGATTTTCTTTATCCTAAGTGCTAGTGATTGAAGACAAGCAAGCATACCTCTTCTCCAGGGAGCTGCTGCTCCTGAATCCTCCCCTATACCTACGCCTTGGCACAGCTACAACTTCCCCATTACCTTTGTCTACTGCTGATCCGAGTGACAACAGTGACTGCAAACTAATAAACAGTGCTAAATCTACTTTAAGTCACCCAAAAGTTTTTGGGCACTACCCTGACATCTGTAGCCATCATGAGGACTTAAGAGATAACTGAATAAAAGTGTCAGAACTGCTGACTAACATAGTTGTATTGTGGCTTAATGAACAAAATAGAACTGTAAGTTTATGGAACATCTCCACCCCCCACTTTTTCAAGAAGGAAGAGAGTTAAGAGGTTACCTTCAGAGTTCTGATTTCACAATGGAGGTCATGTAAGACTCTTATTGGAGATTCATCTTCATAATCTTCAATATGCATGTTCACATAAGAGAGTTTGGAAAGAAAAAAGGGGTATTAGTATTTTAGCATGCAAGTACATTCTACATCTCTTATATTACAGATGTTGGAATCATATGTTAGAGAAAGAGTCAAGACAGAGAAAACTAAAGAGAAACTAGTTCATATCAGATACCTTGGAGAGCATGAGCCTGCAATTTGTACAATATTTTAAACTACACAGAGAAACTGCACAGGCTTCCATTTTACTGTTGCAGTGGATACTGTAAAAATTAATGTATAGCAGATGTTGGTACAATAGATAGGACCCTAGGCTGTCAAAGATTGTTTATGCTAAATTCTTATCCCTAAAGAGCTTGAACTTGAAATAATAATAAAAATTGAAAAAAAGCAATAGAGACACCAATGAAAAACAGTGGTGTCTATAGACAAAAAGCTGGATATTTCCACCTTACTTGCACACGGGCTGATGTTAGTATCCTTCACTTATACATGCAGCAGTCATTACTTCTTTCACTAGAAATGAAGGTTAATGCAAATAGTGTAAAAGAGGACACCTGCTACGTGACAAGGCATAGCAGAGAGATAAATCCAATTAGAAGCTTGAGGTATCTGTGCAGAGAGAGAACAAGCCCTGCAAATACGTTTTCCCATCTCAATCCATGAAAAGAGTAAAAGCAAGAACGTGGTTTCCCGTACATTGCGTTTTTGCCTGGGACAAAAGCTCACCTACACACCCACAAAGGAGCTCAGAAAGACAATGATATGAGGAGGAGCCCAAATAATACCCTGCCGAGCTACTTCCCAGGCCCAACCCCGGAGCCACCAGCACACCAAAGTCCCATCTGCACATGCCCAGAGGAGCACAGGGGCACAAAGGCAAGCGGGAACGCAAATCAAGGGCTCCCCAGGAACAACCGACCCCCGGGCTATCCCAGCAGAGCCATCAGCCCCAGAGTTCTGGTATGACACCCATCACCAAGAGTGATCGGGAGCAACTCTTCAGATCACCTTCCGAACTCGGGGTCTTGCTGCCTGGGGCTGGGACGGAGACGCCAGCAGAAGCCCCGGAGCAGGGCTGCGGCCCTAGGAGCTGGAGAGGCCCCGGCGGACTCGGCCACCCTAGGTAGGAGACGAGGCGAGGCCTGCGCTTACCCGTGTCCTCTCTGCGTAGGGCCCGCTCCAGCTGCCTCGCCTCCTTCTCCAGCGTGAGGGCTAGGGCGCGCAGCTTGCCGAAGAAGTCCCTCGACAGGTCCATCGCCCGCGGGGAAGGGGAGCACCAGAGGGCCGCCCGAGCTCCCCCTCCCCCCGACTAGCCCCAGACCGCGCGAACGGTCGTTAACGGCTGCCCGGACGGCTGAGAGCGACCCTGAGGAGATGAGAAGCGAGACGGCCCGCGCGCTGCCTGAGGGGAACGGTTACTGCCCGCCGCCGGCTTCGAACCGCGGGCAGCGCGCGCCTCATTGGCGCCGCCAGGCTCCGCCCGCCCGCCGCGAGCTCTCGCGAGACGTGCCGCCCGCCGCCGCCCGCCGCGAGCTCTCGCGAGACCTCGCGAGACGTGCCGCCCGCCGCCGCCCGCCGCCATCTTTCTTCCGCGCCGTGAGAGCCAGAGTCTTCACCGGAGCCGGTGAGTGAGGGCGGAGGGGAGCGGTCCGTTAGTGACAGGGCTCGGAGCGCTGCTATAGCATCTCGCAGTGCTTTTGCGCCCCGAGCGCGAGGCGGACTAGCCTCGCCCTGAACCGGGAGATAACCCCGCTGGGGAACAGGTGGGGGGATCTTTCTCCCTGGGCAGCAGCGCTTCGCCGCGCAGGCCGAACCCCGCCTGGAGCTGTCGGGTGCTCAGCGTCCCGGGAGGCTGCTGTGGCGCAGGAGAGCCCCGGTGGGCAGTTGTGTCGCGTCGCCCGTCGGGCTTGATGCCTGTCGAGGCTGGAGCGGGCGCAGGCCTGAGGGCGAGCGGCCGGCAGTGCCGTGGAGACGGGCAGCTGTGCCCTGCCCTCCTCTGCCTCAGAGACTGAGGTAGAAGTGCCCCCGCCGAGCCCCACTGCTTCACTTCTGAGCTGGACCAGAGAGTGGAACAGCAGCACGCGGCTGCACCATGGCAATGGGGTACGGCGGGGTGGCTTTTCTCAGCGGTAGCGCTGGTTTACGCAGGGTTCAAGTGCTTGGCTGACTTGTTGATGGAGGTATGGTGTAATGAGAGACTTAAGAGTTAGGCATGTTTAGGACTAATAGGTTACTGTAGAGCACACGTCAAATCTAAATGTAGCTTGGCCTTTCTTGCCTCTTTGTCACACCTGTGTATTATGTTGGACACTGTATTTGTGCTTTCTGTTTAATGCTGGTTGGTCTAATATAGGGTATTGTTGTTCTCTACAAACCTGATTTCCCCTGGTTCAAAACCAAGACTAGATAATTTTATTCTACTAAGTTTATGGAGAGACTGTAGTTCAAAACTTAATACTGAGGAAAGGCCAGATCTGGATCTAGCAGATGGACCTGACAATGCAGTTAGCTATTTGAAGAAGGAATGAATTAAGTGAATCCTTTGTTTAATAGTGTTTGGGACTGGACTTTTCATAAATAATTTATGGAGGAGATGCTTTAATCTCAACATAAGGATAACTGAGTAAACTCTAGCTAAATAAAGATTTCCATTTCCCTTTTCTGGTCTTAAGTTTCCAGTATGTCTGTCATTGTACTGTCTACTGTACGTAATGGTTGGTTGTGAGTATTAGGTTCTGAACTTCAAACCAGCCAGCTAAAAGGCAGTGGAGTGTGTGCAGATTTTTCTTTTTCCTTGTTAAATTTTTAATTTATGTCCCTAATGTAATGAGCATTTTATATTTTTGTCTATATTTCAAGGCATAATGTTTTTAACAACAGTATTACTCCGAAAGAGAATTCCTGGAAAACAATGGATTGGAAAATACAGGCGACCAAGAGTGGTTACTCTTTCAATGAAACAAGCAATGATCCGAAGGTTGGAAATTGAAGCAGAGAATGAATATTGGCTGAGTCGACCTTACCTGACACGGGAACAGGAGTACAAACATAACACAGAAGCGAGACGTGCAAAATGGGAAGCTTACAAAAGGCTGATGAAAGCCAAGTTCCCTGAGCACAGATACATGAGCGATCATTTAGACCACTTAAATGTGACGAGAAAGTGGACATCTTGAATACGGCGTATTTATATTTGGAATGTGTTATGCAGTATCATGGGATCTGCTTGTTGTACCTATTATGGTAGTTTTTGTAATTCAATATAATAAGGGTAGATGACAAATGAGACTTTGTTACAGTACACAGAATCTTACATTAAAAGTACTCCTACAGAACAGTGTATGTTTTCTTATTATTGTCTCTTTAGAAAAAGGCAGTTCTTTCTGTGGCCCTCTACCGTCTGCCTGCCTTCTGTTCTTCAGGGATTTTCCACAACTTGATGTGCGTTACCAAGTGCAATGATGATTTGAACTAGATGTATAGCTTCACTAATTTCCCTTTGAAAGCTAGGAGAACACAGCTGCTCTGTTGAAAAGGATTATGTGCTGGTACTGACCAGATGGCTCTTGCTGCTCCCTCTCCCTTCTGAAGGGACACTTCTGTACACATTAATACTTGAGACACGACTGATGGTACTTACACAGTGCTCATTTCCTCAGGCGTGCAAAGACCAAGATGAACTAGAATTACAAAGTTAGGTGTATGAGGCTGGAACTCATGGAAGATTGTAAAATGTTCCAGTTTTAAACTTTTTGGAAAGAACTGCTGAATTTAAACGCCAGCGTCATTGTCATGTCAGTGTCAACTTGGGTGTTATTGCCCTCTCTTACAGAGATTATTTTTGATCTAAAAGGAACGTAGTTGAGTGGCAATCTGATTTCTAAGTCATGTTTAGTGTCTGGAAGGAATATAGTCAACCATAAGTTAAAGAGGTTTTTTTAATTTCCCCTCTCAAGACCAAGTGACCTGGAAGATGCGTCAAGAGTGAGTGTAAGCTTAAGTTTGCTGCAGCTAAAGTGTAAAACCTGTGGCACAGTTAGAAAATGTTTCTCAGGTAGGCAGTTTTTCTCACTGATCCAATACACACATGCGACAGCTAAGCAATTTTCAGATTCTTTCACATACTTTTATTAAGTTGATGTTGCATTCACTGATGAATTCAAGTGTCAAGTCCATTCATATTTTATCACTTTGGAAAAGAGGCCTAAAGTGGTACAACATTTTTATTTAAACATGAATTATACTTCAGAGAAGTACGAAAAGGTCTGAACACTGATGTACAAAATCCTGAATGCACTTTCAATGGTTATAAATGGCTTAAGATAACATTTATGGAAAAGTGTACAGATGGGGAAATTGCACAATACAATTAAAACATGAAGGAACTTCCAGGCAAAGCAATGTGATTTTGTATTTAATTCATTTATAAAAGCCCATTTTAAAAAGTTACTTCAAGTATTAAACTATAAATGGCAACATGTTTTCTCTGTGCATAGGACTAGTCCTATCTGTAACATACAAAAAATTACAATAAATGTGTCATTATTACATACACCTTTTACATTTAACCTCAGACTTAAACACAGCTCGTTACAAGTTTAGGCAGCACAATTAAAAATAACTCTAGAAGTAGAACAGCTGGGACATTGTGATTAGTGCAAATGTTGATGACCCTTGCTGGCAAATACAAAAACAATGGCAGATATAACCCAGGGATGTTTAATTCATCCAAGTTAAAAAGAGGACAGGGAGAGGGGGCGGATTTTCAACAGCGGGATTGCTGCCTCTTTCTGTGCTGTTTTTGATTGTAAATTGCCGTTCTGAAAGATTTAAGTTTTGCACAATAAAGCTAATTGTAACAGGGTAAGGGACAGGAGAAATCAGAGAGACACATGCTAAGCATGTAAGTTATCAGCCAGGTGATGTAAACGGAAGGGAATCTGCCCAGCACCATTAATGCTTTGGTGTCAGTAAAGGTGATCCCAATGCTTCATCCCAACACATCTGCTTGATCACTGAGCATGTGCTCTCTGTGTCTTGGGGCAGGGGATGGGAAGAAAGATGGGGAAACTCCCCAAAAACAAAGAAAGCAATCCTGTAAACATTATCGGACTTCACTACCTAATGGAAACAAGATTCAAGTAATTGCTGCAGAAAACAAACAGCCAAACACCAGTTTTAATCAGCATTAAAACTAACTACAACTTGCAGCTTCATTACATTTCATGACAGTTACATAGTTAAGAAAAATGCATATAAAAAGCTGTCTATATATACAAAATAAATTGATAGAAATGAGTGTAGTAAATGTGTTCAGTATTATAACACATCACTTTACATGCAGCTGCTCTCTTTGGTGCCATTTAGGGATAGAAGAGCCTCTGACGTTGCATACCTAGCTATTTTTTAGGTATTGTGAAAGATGTGTTCTTGATCTGCACTGAGTTAAAGTAGCTGCTGTTTGGAGCCTCCATAAATGCATACCTGAATCCCTCAGTTACGTACAATTTTAGATGGTGTCCTCAAAGAACATATACTATGAAGCTCAAAGTTTGTTTTTTGAATTTTTTTTTTTTAATAAATACAGTCAGTCAGTGCTCCAGATCCAGGCAGATCTGGTTAATCTGTCAAGGTCAATGCTTCTCTTGGTAACTGTGCCAGACGCTAGCGCTGCTGCAAACACTGCTTTTTTCCTCCTTTTGGGGCTCTGGTGAGCTACAACCAGACCACACTTCAGCTAGATCAAGAAGTTCTTTAAGTGCATACAGAATGGTATTGAACTTAACGAAACCTTCCAAACCCTAAAGATTATTTACAATACAGAAGAGCCACACAAGATCCAATGAGGGAAGAAACAGTACCTGAAAACTGTAGGCATGTAAGCGCTCTGGAGAACAGGACCAGTTTCTAAGAATAGCATACCAAAAGCAGCTTGGTACCTGTGAATTCCACACTCAAGGGGCAGCTTTAACAAAAATGTTACCATAATTTCTACTCAAATCACTAAAAATTAAAGTGCCTGAAGTCCCTCTACAAAAACCCTCTGAATATTTAAAGTGGAAGTTTTCAATCAAAGGCTTGATTGATGAAGATGATGCATCTAACTTGTGACACTGCAACCTTGGGATAATACTGTAGGAAATGAGTTATGACAGAAACCTACATACCTCTTCCTGCCCTCCTCCCGTAACATGCCTTTGGTAGGAGCGGCAATTACGTCTATGTTGTACAGTCTGTGAATAAATCATCATAAGAAAAACCCACAGTATTAGCTGTGTAGTTTTAAGTATTCTATTTATGGATCTCCTTGCCTCATCTTCACAGGGACAGGTTTATCAGCTTAAGACATTTCAGAAATCTGGAGGAGAAATCACATTGAAATCTTGCCCTACCTCAGGCTTCTGTCCTCACACTGGGAGTTTAATGTCATTTTGTGTGCATGACTCTTGTGTGTATGTGGATTTTTTTTTTTTAAAGAGAAAAAAGTACGAAATACTAAAGCATAGTTTGTAATTGCAGCCAGTGTCAACTATCCTCCAGTAACTACAATACTATTTATGGCTTGCAATAGTAATTATTTTGACGGCTCTAAAAGCTTAAGGGCTGTTATTTTTGGTGACAATCTAGGTATTTTCAAGACTTGGCGATACAGAGTAGGTTAAAGCACAAAACCAGCATGTACAACATGACCCAGCACCCTAACCAGTTGTTTTCTCAGGATCAATCTCCCTTCGGGACTCCTGAACAGGTAGCGCTGCTCTTCCCGCCGCATTCACTGGAAGTATTCAGCTCTTCAGTGCATGTGCCAAAAGGACCTGTTTTCCTGAAGCGCCCCTACAGCCCCCCTGCCTCTGCTGGGAGTGATACCCAAGTCTGCTTGCAACTCGACAGCCAAACAGCTGTTTGTCCTCACCAACTTTTTAATTCCTGGCTTTCTCCCTCATTTTGTGTATCCCACTCTTTGATACAGCACAGAGTGCCCTTGCTTACGGCTAGGGAGCTGGTAGGACAGAACTCTGAAAGGCAGAAGACATCATCCTGCCGCCTTAGACATGATACCTCCTCTGGAGCCAGGGCCTGCCAGGAAAACCTGACCCCCCCATCCCACTCACTGTTGGGTCCTTAGAGTTCATCAATACAGTTCCGTTAAAGAACTTAATTCCTTTCTATCAGTCTGGGGTTTCTCTTAGTAACCAGTTCTCCAGGGGAAAAAAAGGGGGTGTGTGTGTATGTGGAAGAATCATATTTGAATCATTTTACTACGTTTTGTATTTGTCAAAGTGACTTTTCAGTAATGCCTGCTTTCACACCAACAGTAACTCTGGCCTCAAGAGTATCCTAAGCACATCACTCTCCTTTTCTCAGCTGAAACATGAGAAAGATCTGGGACATAATGTACCTGTGGTCTGTGAAAAGATGTCAGAAACATCAGCTCTTCATGAAAAGCCACAAAAACATCCATCAGATGTACAAAAAACTGGTTTCAGAAGACCAGCACTTACTATGGAGCACACATGGATTTAGCCCAGTCTGTTTACTTGCAGTTTTTCCTGTAGATTAACTATCCTGACTTAAGAAATCAAAAAAATTATACTGATGTTAGCCTACAGTATATATACATTCATATGGGGGTATATTGAGCACTTTGAGGGTTGGGAGGGGGAGCAGAGACCATATTGCTAAATCAGTGATATTCACCATATTAGAGACCTAGATTTTGTTTATAGTTCTGCTAGATGATGACTATGCATGCGTTACATCTGCTGCAATACACTGATGCAGTAAAGCCAGATGATATCCCAGGCCCTCCGTTACAGCTGCACCAGTGTTTGGGGCTGGAAATTTTGGTATTCAGAACGAGGCATTTGAACTTGCAGTCTTCTGTCTCTCTGGTCTTCCCCAAGAAATCTTGCTGGTGCAGTACTGCCGACAGCTTATATTCAGATGAGCACTTCTCACTTGACATTTGAGAAGAAAAAGCTGAACCTTTCGGATTAATGTGTAGCAAATGTTTTTGTAAGTTTTGAAATTAGCAAATGCAAAATTTCTTGTACAAAGTTTGAAGAAACACTTTGCAACTTTTATAAAACATGCAAGTTTGGACTATTACTTCTGTCTCAAGAACATCCAACAGTGGCCAAAGCATGTTCATAGGTTCTCAGAGTGTTCTTGTTCTAGAAGATTAATCTCTAAGAAAAATTTATTCTTTCCACAGACAAAGAATACCTGTTTTAAACCTTACAGCACACTCGATACCTTGGTATCTCCATCATAAACATATTTGACTTAAGTAGCAATCAGTCTGGGAGAGAAACCAAACAGGTTCTTTCGGTCCAGATCATCAACTCCGCTACTACCTTCAGTCTGTATCAAAAGGGCTCATGTCTATTTGTAATCAGCATCAACTGAACATCAGAAAAGTTACAGACAGGAAAATAGTATTTGTCACTTTTTCCAGGCGCAAAATTCCAATACCACCCAAAGATGAGTTAGCAGTCTTCTCTATAAAGGAGTGAGGGGAAAAAACACCATGTTGTTTGCTGTAGGTCTTGAGTTTAGGATAGACTTTATTCCTCCCACAGGAAACAAATTTTGCCTTTTGTGAACAGGTACATCACTGCACAAAACACTCAATCTTTAGCAATTTCAGCATCACTTAAACTGGACGTGAAAGTAGCAGAAGCAGACTACAGCATACAAATTTTCAGTGTGTTAACACAGATGTATGCTGCAACACTAGTTCTCTCCCAAGTACTTTATATTTGTTTAAATGGTACTTCAGAACCAATAAAAACTTGTGCCTTCATTAAAAAGATAAAAGTATAAAACAGTACTTATAAACCATCAAGAGTCCCATAGAAAAAGCAGTACTCTTCCAGTTCCATTTTCTAACAACACACAACTGCACTAAGGTTTTTCTCAGGGGTACTTTACCATTTTGTTACCGCCTCATACAGAACACTGCAGACGTTAACACAAAATGTAACAACTATTAATTCCTTTTTGGATTGGCTTTTCTTTGTATGCTGATAGACAATTGTTGGAAAGTAATAATCTGTGGTTTTTCAACTAAAAAATGAGTTTGCTTCTTTGAGCTCTGTTCGTGATATGGTTAAATAAATCAAGTTAAAATGACAAGGTGGCTCAACTCCATAGCGAAAAAGCAACACCCAAGTAGAAGGCTTTTATGCTGTTGGCAACTGCCTTGCTCCAAAGCACAGCTAGTAGAAGGAATCCTCAGTCCTGAAAGACTTGGAGAGCTCTGATCATGGGGTAGACTGGTTAATAGGAGAAGGGGAGAACACATCATCCAGTCCCTTTCCCATCACCTGGTGTTTGAACTATGCATAGTTGCACTTCAGACTCACCGGCCATGCTCTATGTCGATTCCATCCACCACCACCACCCCACCACCCCCTTTTCCTTTTTTCTTTCTTTCTGTACCTTGGAGACCTGCTATGGAAGTGACTTCTGCAGTGCCTAAGGTATGAAGTTTGCCTGTGCGGAGGTAGGAGTCTCTGCAATGTACTCCCACCACTGCAGCATAACAGAAATGCATAGTTCCCACTCTGGACCTTGTGCATCCAAGCAGGGCACTTCAGGATTTGGCCCTTTGGTAGCAGTATATAATTCAGTGTTGCATAAATGCACGTTAAGAATCTTAAGGCATCTGTCTTAACTTCCCTGCTCTGCAATAGTGCTTACAAGAATCCATCGTACTGTGCAGAAATTTGAATTTCTTGTCTCCTCCTAAAATGTTCATGTTCCATTTTCTACTGATCAACTTCTTCCAAACAAAATTAAGTAATATTCAAGCACAAAATGTGTTGCAGAAACCTAGTGGAACAAAAAAAGTAATTAGTGGAATTATACCATTAGGTTTGAAAAAAGCCAGGTCATAGTGCATTACAAGAATGCAGCTAGGTAACATGTAATTTACAGACTCCTGATTCAGGACAGCAGTTAAGGTAACTTCAACTCCTAATTAGCCTTCTGAGACGTGGTGTTTTGGTTGTTTTGGTTTTGTTGTTTTTTTTTTTTTTTAACGTCTTATGTTTTAGAAGATTATCTGCACTAAGAATGTCAATCCATCCCCACTGACCTGTGGCTAAAGTCTCTTGGATCCCTGATTGGCAAGAATTGATCATTCTTTTTAAGTTAAATTGGTAGATACAGGGACAGAAATGGTATTTGCCTAGATAAGGCTGGGGGACTGCTGGCTGGGGGAACTGGCCTTCTTTCGCAAATCATGCTCTTTTCTCGAGAATAATCTGAGAATTTTACTCGCCAGTCATAACTTTGGTTGCTTCTGCTATGTGTTCTAGGCATAAAATTGAAAAATACAACTATTGGTCTGTTACAGGGTATATGAAAGCGCATGGAACAGATGTTGGATCTCACAGCTATTGCATAGTTCCTTACAATTGCAGGGGGGCTGGAATTAACCACTCGGGCCTACAGAAGCTGTGATCAAATCCAGCTGAACTCAGAACAGCTGAAACATTGTGTTACCAAGTTAACTATTACTTGACATAACACATACCAAAATGCTTTTGTGTTGGGTGCAATTATGCACTATTTATTTATACAACTTTTAAAACTACAGCTGTTTGGGCAAGTGTGACAAAAAGTACACCATCTTCCTTTATTAAATTTGGCCTGACTTTAGGAAGAGAGGGAGGACAGAAAGGAAATTAATCCCAAACTATTACCGGTTAATTGTCTAGTCTAAGCCAGTCACTTATGCTCCTTCTCTAGGTCAGTGGAAAGAAAGATTAAGACCTGTCTATAATACCCTATCAAAGGCTGCTGGGATGAACTGCTCTCAGAAGATACCTACTCCTTTCTATGAAGAATAGAAAAGCCTTAGTAACCTGTTTAGATCACATTAGTTTTTATATAGCTAAAGGCTGAAAGGAGTCCTTGCTTGGGACATTCATTTGCACATTTATATAAAGTGTTAAGAAAAGTTGCAAAGGGAAGACTCATCATTGGTGGCTTCTCATGGTTGAGTAGGTTTTTTAGAAGTACCACTAACTAGTCTAATTTTGGTTTTGTATGAGTTTACACTGAGCAGTCTGACCAACTTCAGTCCAAGCATCATACCATCTCCCACAAAGACCTTTTAGACAGATTTTTTTTTTCTTGAAAACAAACCAAAAAAAACCCCTAAAACCCCACCAAAACAATGATTCTAGATCCGAAGGCTTATTTAAAAAAA
>VYXH01009551.1:159766-200902 GCA_013397275.1 Burhinus bistriatus
TTGTCTTCTGGACAGCCACTCTGAGTTTTATTTAGACTTTTTATTACTCATCCAACATCAGAGGACTCCTCTGCATTCCATGACTAATGACTTTTGACTTCAAGATGTCTATTTTACTCATACATATACAGAAACGGCAAACAATTATGTTGGTCTTACCTGTTTCTCACTGAGATGGCTGGTTAGTAATAAGCTGAGATCAGCTTTCCAATGAAACTATAATATGCTTTTTTGCACCTAAAATGTGAGAGAATCTCAATTATGTGTTTTCGCAGATTTGCACAACAAATAGCAAAAACTTCAAACCAGAACATACATTTATTGTATTGTGCCTATTTTAGAAAAAGATTTTCCTCCCCCTAATCAAACGTAAAAAGATCCAAAATCTCAGAACAGGAAGTGAGAAAGCAAGAATTATCTATGCATTACCTTAGTGTAACAACTCAGTTTGGATTAGAGCATGAGACACAAGTTAGCCTTAACTTACAAACATGCCGATTTGATTCTACAGAACAAATTTTCTTCTACTTGACTCCAGTGAATTCCTAAGGACTTTTTAGGTCTAAAAAAAAACAAAGGGGGGGGGGAACCCCACCACAAACAAAACCATAGAATCATCAGAAGTGTTATGGTGCAGGCTACCTGATTTAACATTTTCCTCTTCAGGGCCACTTTCCACCCACTGACTGTCACTGGCTAGCAATCGGTTTTGTGATTCACTGAGTGGTCGAGGAGGAAAGGACTGATTGGCTCCAGAGCTGAAAAGTAAGCAAAGTCAACGGGAATTCTGTAATAGCAGTAGCTGCTTATTTCAGACACTTCTAGAGTAGTGAAGTTACTTAAGAGCAAAGCAAACAAACCCCCCTACACTGAAAACTCAAAATGGCCCCCTTCCCCCAACCCTAATTCTCCTACAGGCTTGTGCCAGTCATCAGTCTAAACCCTTACCTGACATACGCCACTCACAGTTCTAATGCAAAAAAAGCACAGACTGATACAGAAGAAATGGAATACTGACAACAATGCTACTGCCACACAGTTAAAAGAAAACCTAAGCAGTACTGTCTGGAAGAATAATGTAATGCCATCTTATCCCATCAGTAAATGCTAGGGCCTTTTGCTAAACATCCTCCCAATGCAAAAGGATACTCTACTGTTTGCACAACAGTCCTGCTCTTGTGTAAATTCCAAAGGTTATGTTGCACTTGAAGCAGCTTCTCAGTCTTGCCTTTGAACCACCCTAATGCCTAATAACTCAGGTGACTGCTCTTGACAACAACCTTCAGCTGCAAATTCAACAGACTATACAGAAGACTTCTAAAATGGCAAATGTAAACACCCCTTGAAGTTTCATACTCCTGTGTCTTTGAATCTAAAGCAGGCTTCCTGAAAATATACTGAAGATACAAAACATGCAAATTTAGACGGATAAAAAGTAATGAGCTAAAAATGCTCCAGTGCTAAAAACCAGCAATAGCCACAGTTATCTACCTCTCTTGCAAACTGTGTCTCAGCATCCCTTGTTTAAGCATGCTGGAAGTGAAATACAAATAATACCTTGCCTTTCTCTCATTTAAAAAAATATCTTAACTTTTTCCCATGGACCATTATTCAGTATTCCCTAGGACTTTTCTGATTGTTGTTAAGAGCCAGTAAGCTCTCTTACTTTCTGTATTACTGTTTCCTTAGAGCCATAGTCTCTATTATAGATCAAAACCAAGAAACAGACTTTCTGCATCAAGCAGCACCATTTTTTAGTCTTGATCCATTCCATCCTTCTCTGAAGACTTACAAACTCACTCTGAAGATGACAAAAAGTATAAAAAATTTTCAAAAATATTTTTGAAACATTTTTTTCCTCCAGATCAAGTAGAGTAGATCAGTATCTTAAATGCTATAGTTACCTTTTGGCAGGTTCATTTTGGCTTGAGACAGTAAGTTGCTCGGGATCCATAATGACCAAACGAGTTGGAAAATTACACCCGTCACCCAAACTAAACCAGAAACAAAGATTCAAATCACTGTTTGTAGTCAAATTAACGGAACAAGCAAAAGGCAAACACTACAGGCTTGAATCAATTACCGAGTGTAGCATTGAACTCCAGACTTGAGCAAGGCAGTTCTACCACTAAGCCGGATCATCAGTTAATTAAATCTTGGAGCTCAAATGATTCCCACCCTATCACTCAGGATGGATTGCTGAGCACAGTACTAGTCTATGTACTTCAGAAACATCACTGTGTTTCTGTAGCCCTAGTCTTCCTCCAAGCCACCGTGCACAGGTAGTCAGACTATCTGGTATTTATAACCCCAGAAACAGTAGCATAAATATTCTGGTGGCCATGCCTTCCCCTCCACCCACCATTCTGAGGTTAGCTAAGCCTTCTTTTAAAGCAAGTTTAATCAGGATAAAATGTGGTGGCAAAACAGACTGATCCATCTACAATATAGCTTCTGTCTTGTTTTAATCACATGAAAAGTCATGGTAGTTGAGCAAACAGCTGACGCAACTTAAGATCTTCTTATTATCTCTGCTGTTTGCTACCAGACCTCAGCTTCACAAATGGGTTCACCAACACAACCCCCCAAAAGCAGTGTTGAAACACAGCACACACTTTGTTCTGCTGACTTTCTGGAGTGGTGGGAGTGGGCAGCAGGTCAGTCTTGCTTCACCAAGCTTCTCTGACACTTGTCTGCAATTCCCTAAGACTTGCTCAGCTGAAATTTTAAAACTAGTATTTTGCATCGTATCAGAATTTTATTTTTTTTTTGCACTGCTGCTTATTTACATGCACTTTCTCAGGCAGCTTTCAATACTGAAACTGTCATCTACAGCAACAGGAAAGCTGTCAAGTTTTTTCAGGGGTAAGAGGGGGTGTTAAAAACTGATGTTTCAATGCAGCTGAAGTTCAAGCATTTGGATCTCCTGTGAGTTGCTGATTTCTGCTTTATAATCAGACACTAATACTACCACCAAAAGGTGTACAATTTTTGAAATACACTTCTCAAAGCTTTGCAAACTTCTGTATTTAGAAGGCCCTTCTCAATGAGGCCCTTGTCTTTGAATGAAAACCCTCTGCAGAGTTTTCTCAGTTTTCTCCTGTGCATTTTCCCTACACCAATATTCATCATGCAGGATTTACAAGTTGGCTTTCAGTTGTGTTTTGTTTTTGGAGAGAAGAGGAAGCAAGGTAAAAGTCATGGAATCAATTTATTCCCCCAATTCATTCCCATTCAGACTGAATACCTGGTAAAGATAGGGAGTAGCCAATACTTCTTTTCATCTCCGAAAACCTCCCTCAGATTTTTGCTGCATCCAAGAGAAAAGCCATTTTTATCTGGGCCATTTCGAAATGTAGGTGCACGGAATGTTTCTGTAAAAGAAAAACATACAGTATCTCTAGAGAGATAAGAAGTCAGGGAAGATGAATAGACAGACTCAGACTTCTCTATTGTTAAAACAGTGCTGGGCAAGCTGAGACGATCCTGATGTGTATTATGGAGAGGGGGGGAGGGAAAGTCACCTCAAATAATAACAGAGCATAAAAAAAAATCACAGGGTTAAATGACAAAAACAGAAATGAAAGGTAAGAAAGGTCACACAAGCAGAACAGTCACCTTTCCCTCTTTATGTTTAACATAGGGTCTGAAACAGAGCTAAGTACCATCAGCATGCCAAAGATACTACATCTCTTATTCACTGATGGCTAGCTCTCTCTTTGGCCTGTGAAGCCTTCTTTGAGCAGACTTCCTCTTCTAGAAGCAATTTACCATAAGCATTACTGGACCTAAACTCATACAGTATAGTTTTTTCCACTTGTGCCAAGGTCTGAAGTTGAACTAAGAGCATCCTGTGGTATCAGAGAAAGATAAGTTCTATTACATTAGAAACAGACACACCACGAACTATAGCAAACCACCACCATTTTTCTAGTCAGTCAGGTTACACCCTTGCCCAAGAACCGAGAGGACACGTTGCTCTCACCATACCAACAGCTTGCTTTTTTACAATCATGATCCAGAAAGTAAATTAAGTACTGTGTTGCCAATTATGACCACTGACTTTTGAGCAAGGAACATGCTAAAATTTTCTTCAAAGCTAAAAAAGAGACTGTGAATATTCCTTAGCTGTAGATATGTTAAGAGAAAAAGGACTCAAACAATCCTCCTGTCAAGCAATCAAAAAAATTCCTTTTCCTCCATCAAAAAATTCTAGCAACTTGAAAATTATTTCAGTTTCAATCAACCCACTTAATTTTGAAGATAGAAATTTAACTTCCATTGAAAGGTGTAAGATCTTGACTTACTCAGTTGTGGAAATACCCACCAGTCCCCACCCCCCCCCACCCCGCAAAAATCACTTTCAAAAATGCTTCAGCAAGAACTTCAGATATTTTAACTAATGCACATAACTTGCTCATGCTGGTCCAATGCCATTCAAAACATTTAGGCATAGAAATTACAGGAATCTCTTTTGTTATTTAGGAAACCTGCATCATTGTTTCCATTTTTACTGTGTTCTTTTACAAGCCACTTCCTAATAGCGAGGTCCATTTTATTTCACAGGATTTAAGAATACTCTTTTGGATCTGGTGCAAAATGTAGCATGTTCATATACAGCAGAGCCTTCACTTTGGTTCGGGCCACCCAGCTACTCAAAGTATCATAACAGGGTTACTGGCAAGTAGCAATTGTGTTACATGCTCAATGCTACATAAGAACACAACAAAAAAGCACAGTGCCTCAGAGGTCTCAAAAATGCAAACAAAATAAATTAACATTTATCATGAATCCGCATGCTTGGCTCCAGCAGAGGACCCCTACACATGCTTCATTCTCCCATATATTTCACCTTTAATTACTTTCACCAAATATGCTTCTTATTGCGCAATATTTAAAAATTCCATTTATATGTGATGGCATATCCTGTAGGCCTCACATTCTCATCAGCTTGTTGGTTTTCTGGACAAGGAGCAGTTCCATATTCCAATTAACTGACCTATGGTTGATCTGTTTTTGCCAACTAGCCAGCAGTGGTAGCTGAAGAGTGACAGTATGCTGATGAAGAACATGGCTGCCACAAAGAAAAGGAATAGTACGTGGAATTTTGCATGGGTATCTGGCAATTCATTCTGGGGAGAAAGAGAGAAAGAGATTAATACGTTAACACTTTTTAGCAACTAATGCAGTATTATCGCTAAACATTTTCTGCCATACCCATTCTGCTATAGATCTTTCACCTCACTTTTCACACAGAAAAAAAGCACCCCCTCCATCCGAGATTGGTAGCATGACTGCATGTCCATCTGTTCAATAGCACTGTGTATAATCGAGGGTTAGTTTCTTAAATGCACAGTAGGAGGCAAGGAAAAAAATTTCCTATAGTAAAAAAATGTTAACTGTGCAGCCACACCCAAGGAGACACAGAGAAAACATGTCCAAAATCGCTTTCTTTGAAGGGAAGAAAATACAACAGAAACTTCGAAACCCTTTCCTGGCAAGGTAATACTACTGGACCTACTTCTGAACCACTGTAAGGAACATAAAAGGGAAATTGCTGTCATACTGCGTTTCCAAGACTGAACAGCTCCTAGGCAAGACTGGGGACAGACCTTCAATTTTTGATGACTTCTAAGGTTTAGGCAACAACCAGCATGTACCTAGCAAAACAAATTTGCCGTGTCTGACCAGGCAGAAGTGATTCACCAGAAAATCTACATGAAAAACAATTTCAGTACAACCACCATATAAAAAATAACCTCCCACCCATTTTGGATAGTTGATTCCATCCCCAGCTCTGACTATTTTTAGGCTTGCACTTTCAAGAGGCCAATGGGATTTGTAACATTACTATTCTAGTTCTATATCCTCAAAATCACAGTACTTTTAAGAAGTTGACCTTTAACAGCACTATGAAAGCAGAGAGGCTATTTTTGTTCAGCTTTTTAGTTAGCATTTTTGCCATTACTTTTTCCATTAGCTCATTCAATATACCCACTTATCTAAGGCTGATTTTTTTGAAGACTAGAATACAATTATGATCAAGTGCATATAGGTATATCTATATCCTTGTACACTGCCTATATTCACAGGCAACAGATTACAAGTCTCCTTCCTTCTGTGATGGTGTAAATAGCTACCATGAATGACTGGATTAGAAAAATTGTAGTAGGAACAGTATTTAAATAATTACAGCAATATTGGATTTTACCTTTGGACAATTCTCTGCAGGTTTCCTGCGGCAAAGCTTTGCGCAAACAAAGACAATTTATTAAACACTAGTATTACGTTAAGACAAAGTGTTTGAAAACAGCACAGGCTTTGTTAAGAAAGAAATGGTTGGTGTGCACACATGCTCTCGGATGTGCCGAGTTCTAATGCCCATCAGCAGCCTTAGCCCCCGTTCTCCAAGAGAATGGAGGGGAGAGTACATAAGAGCGCACTACTAACTTCCAAGGCATTAAATCTTCTACTGAAGCACAGAATTACTTCTATTCAGACTGTGGCTGGAACACTTTCAAGAGGTTTCTCAGCTTGAACAGCATGACTACACTAGGTACATTCTTTGCTAGTTGTTTCCATCACAACTAAGGTTTACGTGAATATTCTGCATGATGAAACCATGCATAAAGGTCTGAAAAGCTCAGAATACTCCAGAGGTATAAAGCAATGGTTTATAAATTACAAAATCTTTCTGACTTCAGAACATATCATTAGATGTAGTTTCAGTCAAAATGATAAAAAAATAAATTGCCATTCTTTGCATAATTTTCTTTGTTTAAAAAAAGAACCCGTAACATGTCAATACAGGTTTTCTTCTTCCCAATATCCTTCAATATTGAGATTTATTTGTGGGATGTATCTTTAGCATAACATCTGAAATTGAACCAGTACTTAAGAAAATAAAACAAGAAACAGGAAAGGTTAGTTTAAATTACCTTTTAAATTCTGAACTTTATACCTAAAGAGTGGCATCAGCCATCTTGTCTAAGATGCTAGCACTTAATGAATCTGTTGTAGGCAAGATGTATGGCTTTTAAGTTACGTTAATCTGTGCAGAAAGCCTAGGGAGAGCTCAAGCTTTTACCTTGGAGTTGGGCAGATACATACAGCATTTTCAAAAATGCTGGCAACCATCAGATCACACTAGAGTAAGTAAACGATAGCAGAGTCTAGCTCTCTGAACTGCCGTCTAAGTTCAGTTTCCTTATTTAATGCCTCTTTCTTTTTTGGATGCAGTTTTGCTTAGACAGTTTGTGCAACAGTCCCTTCTCCCCCCTGCTGTAGGGGTACGTTGTGTTTTGTGATTCTTTGAAATCAAGGCTAGCAAAATACATACTCCAATTGGTGCTTATTCCTAAGCTTCATGTTAAAGCTATGATGATTTTTCCTGCCTCAGAGCACACTGCAGTGTTTCCCAGTTTCCTAATTGATTTTTGTAACATTTTTACGACTCTTTTGGAATTGCTTATTTCAACAAAATAGTTCTCTATAAAGAATTCTCAGGCCAGTTGAGTTTGAAGCTCAAAGAGTAGCAGCTCAGTTTTTGTGTCTTCTGTGGACCAGAAAATACAAGTTTATTCCAGCTGTATATTCCTAAAACAGTAGCTCTATAACCTGGAGAAGGATTTTTTGACTTATGCATGACTGATCTGCATGAGCCCCAGGGAACATTGACATCTTCTGATGACCCAGTTTCAGCCACTGGTTTTAGGTTCTTGAATGACAGCTGCAGAACTGAAGCATCTTTCAAAAAAAAGGACAATTCCTTCCTGGAGAGAAGCATGTGGGCTTTGAGCGTGTATAACAGGCTTATTCGCAGTTGCGTTCTAGCAGCAGTCCACATGCCATAGCATGTGAAAAGAGAGTGAAACTTCAGACATTAGTTATTTAAAATCATTATGCTCAGCAGCAACACAGAAGCAGAGACTTGCAGGTGACAGAGCTGCAGAGCTTACAAAGGGAAGCAATTTGCACAATAAAATTTGGGCTACTTAGCACACATAATAGACTGAAGCCTGTCACTATTCTAAAGAGCCCTCTACAAATTCCTTCACAAGCATAGAGTCATTTGAGCTTATGTCAGGACACAAAACCCCCCAAACAAAACCCACAACAAAAAAGGCGGTCAGAGCTTGACTCGTTACTCATCTTTTAGTAGCTAGGTCTAGCTTAAATCTAGAAAAAAATTAGAAGATCTGGTATATGTCTGTATGTGTATATGCAAGAGGAATGAGTTCTGAGGATCTGGAATCACCCTCTTTTTTTTTGATTGTGGGTTGGGTTTTTTTGTATTAATACAACCAAAGTTTTGCAGAAGCCTGTGCCATGTATCTGGAACACATATCACATCCTTGAATTAGCTATACTCAGGATTGCCAAAATAATTTGGAGGACAATGAAAGACACTGAAAACAGCTAGAAAATATACAGATTTCAACAGTGCAGCAAGAATGAGAGTACCACCATGTACTATGTAAACAAGGCATCAAGAACTGGGTGTTCAGCCAGTGCTGGTGTTTGTGTCAAATACATTTGGCTAAACTGAGGTTTTTTCTGCTCATCTTTAACAACTTCCCAGGTACAAATAAAAATTTCAAGAGTATAGGAAAAGTAGTTATGAGTATAAAAAAAGGAGTCATTCACGTTCCCTTGATCTACAAAACAGATTTTAACATCCACATCAGCATGTGAGCCTATGGTAAACAATTACAGCCTGTGTGGCTGTTCCACCACTGTTTCGAGATCTTTCTTTAGCACTTCTGTATTGAGCATGAAAGATGCTATGTGAAAGTCTTGCATGTGCAAGCGGGAAACACAAAGACTTTTTTCAACAGAAGAGGTAGGTATGTGGCATGTCTCACAATGTTTGGAAGTCCATGTGTCATGTCTCTATGCGAGTATTAACAGTGCAAAACAATGGATTGCTAACATCTGTGCAGTTAGCACATACACCTTCACAACAACATTACTACAAGTTCTGAACTGACCAAGGCTACACTCCCCAAGAAACAGTTCATCTTCCATCCCAACACTGGATATATATAGCAGTTTGTTGCACACTCTCTCTGAAAAACATCGATGAGGAAGCAAAAAAGAAACACTACCTTCTGAAGGTATACTATAACATTTCTGATAGTCAATCTTTGGGGGGGGAAACATCTAGAGAGCCTCAACAGAAAATGTCAAAACAGTCATCAGTCTGATGCTATAGCACACAACACTGAGCATTAGCAATATACTGAAGCAGTCTACAGACAGCACACGTCAGCAGTACTCTGCTCTGATCTGGATACAGACATAGAGAGAAGCTTCCAGGACTCTATTTTGCAGTCAACAGCACTTGCCTAAAAGCTTATATACTAGAGACATACTAAATTTTGCAAGCCTGCATGATTATGATGCTGCCACCTCTTTCTGGAAGTCTACTTTAATCAGGCTATTCTAAGATCAGACGAATATTAGCTTGGTGGAACAAGTGATTTATATAGGTAAAGTGAGTCAGAGACCTACTCTAATGATAAGATCATGGCATCACCAGATTCTGTCCTAGAAGTAACTGGAAATGAAAGCAACAAGTACAAGCACACAACTACATTGTCTATTGTCACATTTCAGAAGTAGCCCATTCTTGCAGGAAGCACTTTAAACAACTAAATCATTAAAAAAAAAAAAATCCCTCTTAAGTTTACTTCCTCTGCTTAAGGGTCCACTTCAATATTGTGTCCGATGGGCTTTGGAAGAGGCTTGCTGCAAATGCTAGTATTAAATGTTCACTGTGGTCAGATGTCCTGCAGACTTTTGTGGCACTAGCACTTATGAAGTGAGGTGACAAAGCAAATTAATTTTCTCTGCTCAAGCACTGACTGGTAAATATGTAAGAGTATGTCTACAATTTCATCAGAAATTGCATACAAAGCACTGGAAAGCAGCCAGGCAGATGTTTGGGAGTGGCACATTCACAAATTAAAAATTTAACTATTTACAGTCAAGCAAGACTGAACAGCAGAATCAGACCATTTCATCTGAAATATCTGTCAAGCCACAGCTATGACTGATAAATACATTTACGGCTTTCATCTCACACAATACCGACAGTTCAATTCCCACATAGCTCCTTGCTCTCCAGTGACAGGCTATGTCCTGGTTTGAGGTAAAACAGGACCAATTTTGTTCAGTAACTTTACTTTTTAGCTAGGCCTCTTCTAACTGCTGAAATTAACAGCATGTTGTGCAGAAAACTGTTCACTCTCAGAGTGATAAGACCCATGTTTATAGTCGATGCCAAGGAATGGGATGCAGAGAGGCTCTTGCTTATCCTTATTGCTATAACAACCAAGGCCAGCCAACTTTGTTACTTGCCCCATTGGAGGGTCGGAAGCAGAAAAGCGCAGAGGGGTCACACCTGCGGGGAGGAGCGGACAGGACAGGTGACCCAAAACTGACCAACAGGGTATTCCATCCCATCTGCCTCATGCTCAGTATAAAAGCTGAGGGATCAAAGGGTCAGCCCTCTTTCTTCAATGGCTGATGTCCAAGGAGAACTCTGTCTCTGTGTCTGCCTTTGATCCCGATCCTGAATCCAGATCTGGAACCCAGTTCCCGTCCGTCACTGAGTCCAGTCTGGGACTTCCCCAGCGCCTGCTGGTGACGTGATTGTCATCCTGGGAGCTTGATACGGTTTTGTATATATTTCATTATTTTCTTTTTATTATTTTATTATTAATATTTCATTAAAGTAGTTTAGTTCCTTCTAAACTCTTAAGTCTCTCTTTTTCTCTCTCTCTCTTGCCTCCCTTTGGGAGAGGAGCAAGAGAGAGCGAGCATCTGTCGTTCCACCGGATTGGGCCAATCTGGCCCAAACCACGACAGGCTACTATACAGAACTGACAGACTAAGAGAAACAGTACTTTGGCAGATCAGACCCATAGGCTTAGATGAACACAAATGTAGGTACTTTTTGCACCATTTATCTTGGCTGTCTAATGCCAACTGTCTCAGTAGTACAACTATTGAATACACGATCAAGCTTCTCTTACCCTGACATGGCAACATCTTTTTGCTCCAATAAAGATTATTTCTACAGCTACAGATAATGACTGCTTTTCCCAGCTACTCTGACAGCAACTAGCGTCTAAAAAATATATGTGCTGTTATTTACTTATAAAGATGTGATGCAAAGCCTTCCACTTACAGTGATTTCTCCCATGCTAGTTAATGGAAACTGATTAAGAGAATTCTGACACTAGCTCTTCTGTGTAGAGACAGGAAGGCACAGTACAAGATTTTGGAGATGAAAGGGAACAACACCAGAAGACACTGCTCAGCCTGGAGGGTGACTGGAACAAACCTGATAGGAGGAATATAACACTGATGTACAAGGATGCTTGCCCTTCACATCAATTTTATTAAATCTAGTAAGATGCATGTATGTGTATTGATCATTTGATGACTGATAATAGTTGCAAGGAAGATGTATATCATTAACACTGTATATATCTTAGCATTCTACCTATATCAGGTCAATAAAAGCCACTAGTATGAAGTTCAAACACACCTACGTAAGGACTCTAAAATAGAGCTTGGTCAGTTCCCAAGAAATTAATCCGCCTTATCTGGCAGCAGACTATCCACAAACAAGTCTAGGAAGATACAAAGTTGTTATTTATATTTCACATTTGTCAGTATTTTTATATAAACATGTGTGTGTATATATACATACATATATATGTAATTGTTTGATATAGCCAAGTTCTTTCTATATCTACATCTCTATATCCAATAGTCTCAAAAAAGCCCTTGCTGTGCCACTTGATTTTGATAGAGCAGAGAAATTGCATAATGTCCTCACTGGAACTTCTTCCTGCAATTACTTATCCTGGGCAGTGTAATACATTTAATCCATTAATATTCAGAACGTTCTCCTGCTTCAGTCACTTCGATTGATGCTGTTAATGGTAATGAACTATAGAACAGAGTAAATGGTGAGTGACAACATGCTGATGCAGCCTCCAATAACACATGCAGGATTAAACAAATGAAAAACAACAAAAAAAGCCTTAGAACTTACTGTCCAAAACTTTATGAAGTACTGCAAGACTGTAGCAGCAACAAACAGACAGTACAGTAAGGAATACATTAAAAACAGGAGGAAGAATTTGTAGTTAGAAAATCCCACACAATTATTCACCCTAGAAGGAGGGGAAAGAGAAAGAGGTTACTAGGATATACAAAAAATAAAATAAAATAAAACCCAATACATTCAGCTTTTGCACAGCATAATGTGTATGATGTCAGTGGTATGTCCAAAACAATCTGTCACTAGCGTTTCAGAAGCATTTTAAGCCACCATTTTGAATGAAGTCTCTTTCCTCAGGCCCCTCACATAAATTTTGACCCCCACGAAGTTCTACAGGACAGGACATGAGCTGGCAAAGCATATGATACATACAGCCTGTATAGAAAGCGTCTCACACACCATGAACTAACTGCAGTTATTGTGGAAGATAATATGAGCCTCTCCATCAATTTCAGTGGATGTTGCTTTGGTTACAAAACCACCTTCAAGTCAACTACTAATAGCAGTACTTTTATAGTGATAGCAGATAATATTTTTACTGACTACTAGTGAATACAAACTGCAGAAGAGTAACTGTCTGAGTGAGTCTTATTTATCATCTAGAATTGAGAACTGATTTTCACAGTGTAGTGGGTATCTCCTCGTACCAATACCAAACTAAGCAAAAGAAAGAAATGCTACCTCTTGTAGGTCTCATTAACACAAAGATTTCTCTGTATAAGGAAAAACTGCATGATTTGGGCTACTGGGCCTACAACTCTATGGTGCAACACACATTAAGAACAAGATTTATTTTCACATATTAAAGCTTCAAGAAGTTCTGTGGAAATCAAGTTTTACTTCAAAGTTGCATTTCTTAAGCAGCATCTAATTCATCATGTAGGATCTAATTCATCATTATTATACTTACCTTTTTTTTTTGTTTTTATAAACTTACCATGGACAGTGGTGGTCCATTTTTAGTACACATCTGAAAGAGATAATTTCCAGGAATTTAGAACAAAAAAAACATTTTCTTTCTAAGACACATACTTTTAGCTTCTATAGGCTTGGGGGGGTTGTTTTGTTTTTTTAAAAAGTGTTTTTCCCCACTGTATCTTTTTCAAGTCCTTCTCAATCATGCCAATTCTCTGTATTATAACAGCCGTCCTTTTACCCAAAAGGACCAAGTGAGATTCAGAAGAGTTATGAAGACAGTCTCTTAAATTAACATGGGGAGCATTATTGAGTAACAGCATGTAATAGTTCATTAAGCCACGCTAGTTTTATGTGCACATTGAGAGAAAACAAATCCAAAGGACCCTTTAGAGTTGTCTGGATAAGGTGTTTAGCCTGGCATTCACTGCAACTCAGTCTACCTTAGGGCTATTTTTGCCACCTTTTTTTGTTTGCTGCTTGCTTTTTTGTTTTTTAAAGCTAATTGAGGAAAAGAGCAGCACAGTGGGTAATTTGAAAAGTCCAGAGGCCATTTTCATCCAATTTTAGTATAAGGACAGATACTAGACATATCAGACACACAGTCATTGTATTTGCTAATAAATTTGATTTTAGCCGAAAGATGTGTATTAGGTTCTTTAGTTAACTAGATTTCCTCAAGCTTGGCCTACTGAAGTCTCACTCATAGCCTCATTCTTCAGTGCCCTTACAGACTTCTCTGATGATTCGGAATGAGGCTAGGGAATAGCAGTGATGTCTTTGAAGTCCTTAAGGCATGTAATTCCAAAGTCAATCTTTCAGATAAAGATTTTTAGCATTATTAGTAGCACACATCCGTTTCAAGGCTGCAGAAGCAAGATACAATAAGAGTTCTATAATAAGCATTTGCTGGTGCTAGTATCTCAGACCTGCCTGCCTTTACTTTCTTTCAATGGCTCATTTTTTAATATTTTTTTTTTTTTAAATAAGCACTGTTTTACAAAGTTACAAGCAGGTTTCCTAAAAAGTTCTGCCATTTCGGATAATGAGGCTGCAATAATAATATTGCACCAACAGGAGGAACTTTGCTGTCATGAAATCCAAGCACTGAGGGTCTGAGAGAGGAACAGATAGTAAAACCTGCTGTTATGCAAGGGCTGACACTGAAAACATGAACACACTACAGTCATGATCGTGAGAGAGAGAAAATCCATCATTTCAGATTCAGTAACTTACATGTCACATGCAGAACAGTGGTGGCAGCGGTCAGGTTTGATTAGTTGGCATCGATCACAGTATCTGATTGCTGCATTCAAGTGGCAAGGGTCAAGTCATTAGAACTCATTTAATTTTACAAACGTTTTCCCACTTAACATGAACTGAATCTTAAAGAGCTTCCTGCCCTCCCCTCATCTTTCCTGGATATTTTTAAACAAGCCTTCAGGCTCTTCTCAATGGAAATAAGACACCAGCACAGGCAGTTTGAAAGGAGGAGGAAAGCCAACACCCACAGCTAAGCAGAACTGCTAAGAGCTGGCAAGAGCTTTCCAAACCACTTCAGGAACTTAAGACTGGGATTCCCTTAAAGGGAGGGCTTGTATTCAAAAAAGCCAGGTGTCCTTAAGACTTTGTTTGGAAAGTCACAGTAAACTTTGGTACAAGTTACTCTAAGTAGTTTATGATTTTGGAAAACTCTACAGGGTTGCTAGTTTCAAGAAAGAGAAATATATATATACACACATATAAAAGCTAGATTTTTTTAAAGAATATACATATGTATAAGACAGCAGTTTCACAGATCATTCATATGTAAGTTGGAATATGAATGCCTATACATATTAACGGCAAATAAAGAAATAGCTCGTAACTAGCTTTGTACTGAATTACAGATGGGAATGAAACAACATTTATTCATTCTTAAATTCTAGCCTTAAGTATGATGTTTCTCCTACTGCTGAAATGATACAGCTCAGAAAAAGAAGTTTAAAGGGGGATATAAATAATTATAAAATTGAGTAAAAGGTTGAATTTTCTCTCTTTCTAGCTGTACTAGCTGTATTTCTTTGCCATGTTTAGTTTTTATAGCCACAATTAGAGATAAATGTTGTCATCTGTCTGCTTGGTAGAAGAGGATTTTTTTTTTTTCAAACTCCAAATACTGGCTACATGTTGACATCCTCAGACAAAGGATTCCAGTTTCTCCTGGGGGAAAAAAAAGCCGTAGCCCAAACAAGTAACAAGACAAGGTCATGGCCTTTGCAGCATGTGCTTAATAGATTGTTCATGCAGTGACATCAAATGAATTTGACTGACTTAAACCAGCAGCTTCAGAAGCACAGAATTATCTTTATATCTCACCTCTCGATGCTGTTGTCGTATAGATAGGCAGGTCTTTAGCAGCTCTTCTCAAAATCTCCTGCTGGGATTCTGGTCTCTCTTCTTTTTCATATTGTTCTTTATCAGCTTTTGACAAGCAGAACTAGGAGGGAGGGAGAAAATGGAACGAAGGGAAGAGATTAATTATTTCTTTGTGTTCTTGTCAAGCTCCAAGGAAAAGACCTTATGTATCTTAATCCTATGTCTTTGGACAACACCCATCCATCGACCCAAAAAAACCCACATAAAAAAAAAAGAATGCTACAGGAATGACAGGAGATCCTCAAAACTCCATGATGGTCCTGGGCATATTTTAAAAAAATAATCCTTATGTCTATTCCATTATCTATGTCATTTTCCCTTCAATACAAAGGAAGCCAGAAACTCAGGGGAGTTTTAAGAAAGCACAACCTTTTCTTTAACTCCTGATATGTGCAAATTAAGTGATCTGTAAACAAGAGGAATGTGCAACAGTCCTTTGCTGCTACAGGGCACTAAAGTTCTCTTATCCCACTTCCTCTCTCTGACTTAGAGGGGTACAAGCCAGAGGTGGGAGGCAGAAATAAGCGGTGGGGGAGTAGCTTCCTGGCTTCAGCACAGAAGTTGAAAGAGTTTAACTGGAATTTTTACTTGGGAGTAGACAGTGCTAGTCTCAAAATCCATAAGCTGTATTGAA
This sequence comes from Burhinus bistriatus, assembly GCA_013397275.1. NCBI lineage: Eukaryota > Metazoa > Chordata > Aves > Charadriiformes > Burhinidae > Burhinus > Burhinus bistriatus. The sequence goes on from VYXH01009551.1 coordinate 175,813, forward strand.
AGCAACTTCAGCAAAGCCTGTACAGTTTCAGAGAATTACAATTATGAGTAAAGCATGAGGAGCATTCCTCTTGAAGCCTCACTGAAATGTAAAGCTTTACCAGAAGAACCTGGAGAGCTTTGACTCACTTGTGAAACACTGACTTTGGTATCCAGTGAAATGATAAGCTTTACCATTAAGCCCCACAAAACCCAGTGTGCTGACAAGCCCCTGCAGAGTTGGGGCTGAACTCACTATTTCCTTTGGTATTTTTCTGTTCCGAGGCACTTTTCAACTCTGAGCTTCCTGCATGGACTACAAGAGCCCTTTTTATGAGTGCACATAGACAAAGTATTCATGGTAGTGAGTGGAAAAAGCTGTGTGTGCAACTGGAACAAAAACTGGCTTAGTATACTTTAATATGACCATATTTTCCTACCAAGAACATGTATATGATTAGTTCACATGGATTTTCCTCTCATCCTCTACTTCTTCCTCTTTTGGATTATAGTCAGTTGGCAAGCAACAATGAAGACTCCACTTACAGAAAGGAGGAAGCAGTACGACATTGCTGCAATTTCTCTGCGTTATTTCCTAACCCAGAATGCAAGTAAGTTGTCTGATACCTCACAGAATCTAGTTAAGTCTCCTGTTACATATAGTATCACTCCAGTTATTGAGCCTACCCACTATTCAAGGGTGAAACACGACACATAATCCCCTTTTAAATAATCAGAAAAACTAGGATCAATCTACGCAAAGAGTGAAATTAAAGTTTAACATTTCGGTCATCACCAAGAGTTTGATTTCATTTTTTAATATCCATCTCTAAGGTAGATATTTACTTAAATGTGAAAACTGGAGTTGCTCACACAAAAAGTTTACGACAGATACGAAGCATCATGCCAGCAAATAGCAGTGCAATATGCCTTCCTCCCTATTGCCCTTGCAAGTCTGCTAGGTGACCAAATACCTGTCTCCATGACCTGCAATCAAGCAGAGGTGGCATTAAACATGAAATACTACTTCTAGATTACATTTCTATAGCAAACTATTAATGCATAGGAAAGGAACTAAATCATAACATTTAAAACTTTTTTTAATTTGTCCAGATAACATCATAATATTACTCCAAAAATCCTAGATAGGATTTTGGTTTTCTGAACAGCTATATTTCTGTTCTAATTTCAGAAATTAAGAGGGCCACAGCCTCCGGACAATGGCAGGATATGTTCAAAGACATCAAAAGTTGTCTGTTACCACATAGCTAACAGAATTTCCAATGAGGTTCCAGCAGTTCTTATTGAAAACAGAGTCCCTTTGTTTCCTTCCTCTTTCTAGATCTTGTATAATGTTGATTGTTCTTTCTTATGACAAATGTACAGGGATTACACTAAGACAACAGCAGCTGCAGAATCTTTTTTTAGATCAATAGTAAGATCACAGGATGCCATGTGTTTTGCAAGAATGGCTAATTTGAATGACTAAAAATATATACGTTTAGACTCTTATACAATGGGGAGATTCTGAAGTCAGGTTTTGTTTTTAAGTACTCACTGGTACATGAACAGAAGGGACTTGCCCAGAGAGAGAAAAAGTGGTGGTGGGTTTTTTTGTTTTGTTGGTTTTTGTGTGGGTTTTTTTTTGAGTGTGTGTGTGTTTTGTTGTTGTGCGTTTTTTTTTTTTTCTTTTTAAAGCTAGCTCTAGAAGAAAATTGTATTAAAACTGATCTACCCCCACACCTCATATAGGAAATATTCATTACATGCCATATGCCCAAACCATCCCTTTCATTCACTGAATATGAAAAGCTGGCTACAACATTACTGTAACTACAGGATAAGTACTGTCAGAAGAAGTTTTCTATTATTGAAGAATCCAAGCAGACAGTAAAAGTTACAAGGCATTAGCTTTATGAGCAGCTCTAGTTCACACAGCTTTACAAAACCTGCAATAACATGGTTCCAACCACATTTTAATTAGCTAACCTGCTTAACTTTATCATTTTCCTGCAGAATCATCCCAGATAAAGCTGAAACAAACCACCCTGAAGACAAGTCCCTTTGAATTTTCAGGTTTAACAATTCATTACTATTCTTTTTGCTTAGCTAAACAGCAGAATAATCTTTAGCTTTTTTCACTTTATGTTCTATAGCTTTTTAAGATTCAGATCTCTAAGCCATAATTAAGCACTGCAGAGCACTGTCTACTTTTTCTTAGAAGCATGATTTTAACTCTTTTCAAAAATGTTTAAGGTTGACATTAGCACTGAAAGTTGGTCTTGACAAAAATAGAATAAAAATTCAACCCCCGTAGAGCAACCAAAACCTCAGTTTAGCCAATTTAAAATCTTTATAAAACCAAGGAAAGGAAGGGAAGTATTTTAAATTTGGTGCCAGTATTTAATCCTTATATACACACACCTTAGAGAAAACAGAAAAAAAGGTAAACCATCTCAGACTTGTTGCAATTAATACTGCTCTTTCTCAAAACAAAACTTCTTACAGTCATCATGCATTCTTTTGCCATTAAGTAAAGCTCCTTTATATATTTGTTTCTCAGTTGCCACTAAACCTTAACCCTTGACTTAATACTAAGTGGTTCAGTCCTCCAGGTTATGAGTATATATTGCATTACTACTTTTTCTTACCCAAACAAAGGCCAAGACTGCCTAGAATGGAAATATTAAAATGTTGGCACTATATTTGATTTATCGGTGTTAAAATTCCAGGTTTCAAGGAAGCTACTTCATAGCAAAGCACTGTGCATGACTGTCAAACTTGTGATGAATTAAACAAGCATTTCGTATAAGGAAATATCATTACACAAACTATAAAGTATTTTAAGAGTAATTTGATAATTTTCATTCATGATACACTGTCATGCTGTTCTATTTTAGATAATGAGAAGTGAAAGGTGAATCATGCAGTACTGCAAACAAGTTTCATCACTGAAAACAGTTCAGCTATTTATAAAAAAGGCATTGACATTTTTCTAGCGTTATATTTACCTCATTAGAGGGGGATGCAGGAGATGTAAAAATTGTCTTCCAATAGGACCATACAAACATGACAAATGACAGATGAAAAACCACAAGGTAGACAACTGCAATAAAATATACAAATAAGAGTTCAGTGAATATAGGTGAAAAGAACAAGAAATAAAATCCCTGGTCTTTGATGAGGGCTAAACTACTACACTATGAATCACCTGATAAATTAAGTTATATTAAACCCTCTTCTCTGGGTAGACTTAGCACTCTAGGAGTGCTCACTTTAAAAAAAAAAAAAAAAAAAAAATCAATCACCAAACATGATGGTTGCTATTCCTCAAGGAAATAATATGCTTTTATGTACCATTCCAAAACAGACTTCGAAGGGAAAAAGCCAAACCAAACAAAACCTACCGGAACTGAATACAGCTTCACCTGTGATATGTAAGCAACTAACACTTTTGGGTAAAGAAGATGCTACAATTCCATTCTAGATTACAGCAAATTACTTGATAACTGACCTACAGAATTCAATTTAATTTCACAGTATTGTGCCATTGTAGAAGGCACTGGTCATCAATGACAGTAAAACCTCCAAACCAGGGGTTTGGAGAGGACTGCACTCTGAGACAGAGAGCTGTCTGAAAGCTAAAAATTGTCTGGCTATCTTCTTTCAAATCATTACAGGAATATAATCCAGAAAAGTCGTGCTATTATAGTCACAGTGGCAACAAAATGTATGTGGCTTTAGTAGGGAGCTCAAGCAATTTTTGAATGGGTCTATGTGATATGGCTGCCTTAAAGACCAGAGGCCCAGACCTTATAACCCAGGAAGCTTCTTCCAATCTTGTTTCCTCTACCAGTTTCTTTTACCACTTGTCAAGAGGAAACAGATCAGTTGTGCCAGAACAGCAAGCCTTAGAAAAGAAGTCATACTAAATATTTACATTATCTTCACTTATATTATCTTCAGTTGCAGGAAGAAGGAAACTTGACCTACTTCTCCATGCACATAAAGAATCCTTTAAGAAGCCGTAGGACGTACTTCATGGATGGCAAAATAGGCTCGAAACTTCAGGAACTTCCAACAGCTCAGAAAATGCTTGTGCACAGTCACTGACGACATGGTCTTAACTTATCATCTTTCAGGATTTTCATTGCTTGTTACAGTAAAAAACCCAAACAAACTGTATTTGAGCTTTCTTCAGAGAATTGTTGCTTTTTACCTTTGCCTCCGACTCCTCCAACCTTACAGACAGATTTGGCAAATTTTCAGCTGTGGAGCTGACTGAAAATTCAAGAAACAAAACGTTTTTCTAAAGCCATTCTAAAATTGTCATCCTGATAGGAAAGAACTCGTGTATCACTGTACTAGGCACTGCAAAATTAGAAACTGTCTTTCATTAAAATCATACTATACACAGTCAAACATAATGTAGTTAAGCAATTAAAGCATGAGAAAATGGTTTGGAAAAGAGGAGAAACAGACAAAATTGGAGTGGAATCAGTTGCGCCGATCAGAACTTCGGGGGAGAAGAGGGTTAGAGGAGTTGAATAGAAGGAAAGAGGAAATGAGATACAGGGGAGGGCAAGGCACAGCAAAACTAACTTACACAGTAAACAGTTCTATTCTGTCCATAAAAATCACCCCCAGAATTCAAATTCTTTTGAAGGATTATTTTTAGTGCACACACAGTACTTCAACCAGCAGAACCTCAAAGTCTTGTCACAGGCTGTAAATACCCCAACAACACACAGAATTACAGGCACCATGGCTGGCTGCAGCAAGTGTCCACAACTGTGCCAGTGCTACCAGTATTTACTAGAAGGAGGCGGCTGTTAAAGTGCTCTTGCATTCTTGCAATAACCAAGATCTTGCAATCTGTCACCATCATTAAAAGCCAAGGGCCTGTCCTCAGCAGCCGAACTGGGGTAACACAAGGAAGAGCAAGGCTTTCACAGCTGCTCCAGTGATGGGCACCACCCAGGCTGGAGGAAAAAGAGCCTGCAATTGGTATCCATACTGGCCCCACACTGAATAAATTATTGCTTCTTTTCCCACTCCTGTGCTGCCATTCCTACTGTGATTACAGGTATCTGTCCTGTCCNTCACAGCTGCTCCAGTGATGGGCACCACCCAGGCTGGAGGAAAAAGAGCCTGCAATTGGTATCCATACTGGCCCCACACTGAATAAATTATTGCTTCTTTTCCCACTCCTGTGCTGCCATTCCTACTGTGATTACAGGTATCTGTCCTGGAAGATACCCTTTTTGACAGCTTTACTTTGGCAGTCCATCTACCCACCGTTTTGGGTAGCAATATTTCCTCTGCAGACTACTCTCTGAAGCATCCTGCATCAGTTTCCAGTACAAATGTAAACCAGCCTCCTTTCTATTCAGCTCATTTTCTTATAATTACAAGCTAGATGAAAAATACGTCAAAAACCTCAAACCCCAATATCTGCCAGTTTAACCAGACTCAGAGTCATGAGGAAGCCCTGGCTAAGCAAAGGGAATCCAGGATTCTTGGTGCCATGCTGTGACCAAGTGAAGTCACTTCTCTTTAAAGGCACTGATGCACATTAGACCATAATTTATGCCCTCAGGAGGACAATGTCTTAGCATCCTCCTAGAATATGCTAGGCCCTCCTAAGATTTGCCCTTAACATCCTTTTCTGAATCATTCTTAACACTACTTCCAAGACAGAGTCAGATCACAGAGGGGTACGAATATATAACAGAAATAGATCATATTGTTGAGAGAGACTCAGAGTTGACTTTATTCCCCTATCCTAATGGATATAAATCTAGACAAGAATATGAAATTAAAAAAAAAAAACAATTAGCCTCAACGGGGTGAGGAAATCGCCACTAATTTAATCAAAAGTTGTAATTAAGAACTGCAGTAAAAGGATTTAAACACAGTACACTAAAATATGGAGCACAATGTATTTGCTAAGATGTACATTATTGATTTACATAGCAATGTCACTGGTACTTTGGCCTTTTAACTCTTCTGATGTTATTTCCTGGCTATTGCAAATTAGCTTGTAAGAACTTTCTACAAGTTATGATAGCTTTCATTTCAATGAAAAAAGACTTTACATCTCATTTTACCTCCACGGTAAAGAAATTTATGCATGCAGTATGCCTCTGACAATCTTTAGAATTGAAGGTGCAAAAAGCATGCAGGTGACAGCTATTAAAAGCCTAACAGTCAGGTTCCAACGACACTGTCAGTCTCATTAATTAATTAAGCATTTTTCTTCTCTGGTAGATTTAAGAGCACCTGCTTCAGTTAGACAGGCACCGCATTTGTATTAAAGCCAGAGATCTGACTATACAACACCAACATCATTGCTCTGCCAGGCTTCCTTAACTGAGACATAGATCTTGCCTTTCTGGAAGAAACTAGAAAGTAAATCTTCTTCATATACAGGTCAACAGTAAAGCACAGCAGCAATCTGCAGAATTTTGTCTAGGTGAAGTCTAGGTGAAGCCCAGCTGTGCAATGTGATATAAAAAAACAGGGTAAGACACAGCTCCCCTCTTGAACAGCTTACAGTTTATTTTGGAGGTTTTCCTAATCTTTCAGCTCTTCATTAGAAAATGAAAGATGACAGATTCCATCAAGGTTCCTTCCTTTCAGAGTGTTCTCCTGGATGTTCCCCATCAGGAAGAAAACTGCTAGATTAGCTTCAAATTCTATGCTCTTTTGCAAAAATAAGAGATGAGAGCCTCTTGCCCGTGGTCTCATGATCTGAAGACAGCCCCTTTGTGGATAGCTGAAATGCAAATCTATACTTAATCTACCACCCATGTCCCCTCATAAGCTGAAATAACTCCCAAACAAATATCCCATCAGTCATTTGTATTTTTACAGGAAAAAAAAAAAAAAAGAAAATAAAGTTTTATAAAAAAACCCTGTATTTTGAACTTCTGGAGTTGAATCATCCTTTAGACTAGTTTTTGTTCACAATTAAAAGAAGTGGCAGAGCAAGAATGCTGGCATTTTTTTCATCAGTTTGTATCTCTGTAAGTACTACCCACTGTGGCATATACTTGCCAAAGCCAATACGAAGACTTAAGTAAAGTTTGTCAAAACAAGGCCTTAACCACTTGACCTGGAAATTTAAAGTTACAATGTGCAGCCCCCTTGAAATGGCTGTGTTTGCATAGTTCTAACCAGTCCTAAAGAACGGTGTTCTGAAGAATTGGGTAAGCTGTTTGGAAAATAGCAAGCAGTAGAAAAACAATTCTTCCTCTTCCAGAAGTCTTTCAGGTCACAGGGTGTGTCCAGGAATAAACACAAAATGAACTTGTGGATCTGCTGCAGTTCCTTCTCTCTTCTCCTTTTTCTGTTCTTACAAGGTACCCATTTAAAAATATTTGCAAACCTAAATCAAAGTTGCATTACTTACAGGTCTCATCACCATCCCAAGCTTGTGGTACTAGAAGCTAAACAGACTCAACCTCACAGTATTTACCTTGTTTCTTAGAACTAATCTACTCACTACACAGATGTTACACATAAAGCAGTACTTTTAAATTCTATGTCCCTTAAGACTTGTGTGCAATGAAACTATTCACATCTTCAAAAAAAATTTAAAAAATTACCTTTTTCTGCAGTTGAAGAAATAGTAACTGGAAGAGAAAAAAAAAAAAGATATATTGTAAATAAATCCACACTGAATCAAAAGTTTGGCTAGAAATGAGGTACATGAGATAGCTGACTTGTTCCAAAATGTACTTCAGGTGTTAGTAGAGCCTCCCTATCCTGCTCTGGGATAAAACAGGAGTTAGTATTCCTCCTGCCAGCCCTTGAGGCTTGGTGAATCAATGGAAGAGCTGCAGAGATCTAGTTCCCTGCACTAACCAAGCAAGCACACTCCTTTTCACAGACATTAATTAGATAATAATTTATGCATGTTCCCCTTCAGATATGCACCTAGCAAAGTTTTCTGAGGCATGTCAACAACTAGGCCAACAGCTGTACTACTGGAAAGCAGAAAATGAAATTAACGAAGTTCTTACAGAAGTTCCTGTGAAATTGTGTTACATGTAACCTACTTCCCTCTCTTAGTTGTTTCCCACCACTTCTTCTCTTCCCATTACATGCTATTTTTGACTTTTTTCCCCCCCAACCTGTATTCTTCAGGCATAGTTAAAACCTCTGCACTTCCTTCTTTCCTACATCCTCATCTCCTTTTATCCCAACAGCAAATTCTATTGTTCAAATCTACTGTGTGTACTGCCTGACTAGTACATCGTCCAGCCCTAAGGCTTCTCCAAAACCTTCACACTTCATTCATCAGTTCAGGTAAGATGCTGAACAGAGAGCTGCTGTACTTATTGCGTCACTTTGTGTGTATCACTCCCCTTGCTGGATATCTTCCTTAAACACTGAATTCCTGAAATTCTATGAGGAAAGGATATTTTCCTCACTCTCCATCTTATACAGCAAATTTAAGCTTCTGGTCATCCGCACAAGCAAAAGGTTAACACAGCACACCCTGCCTGCTGCAGTTCACCTCACTCCACATTGTGTCCTCTCTCTCAGCTCCAACATTTCTACAGTCATCAGCCTGTGTAGCAGTTCAAAAGAGCTTTTTTCTGATGCACACTAGAGTCTTAAATCTGCAGGGCTTCAGTACGCATTGCAGACCTTCTGAAGGGTTACTTCAGTCACAGAGGTGGCACGTGTCTCACTTAACTGCAGATATCTATAGTAAAAGGGTCTGCAACTATATTATGCAACCATGCCTCTTTTTATAGTCAACAAGAGACATAATGAGGTGGTATCTCAATGTATAGATGATGCCATTTTGTTCAGATATGTGTTTTTTGTTTAGGGTTTTGGGTGGTTTTTTTCCCCTTTTTCTTTCTCCCCCCTCCCTTAAAATATCCACTCAGCACCCTTTGTCTGTCCATGGAAGCCTCTACAAAGTTAATGGAAAAGGTTCTGGTTCTTTCCACCTAAAGAAGGAATAAATTACCATTTAGAATAGAACAAGGTTGGCTTCAAACTAAAGGAGGTCAATCCTAAAGAATAGCTTAATTTCACATTAGTTATGCATACTTGCACATCCTCCTCCCACGTTTGTCTGAAACAGGGACAAAATCCATACAGAAAAACAGACCTGAAGCACATGATTACCTGCAAAGCATGCATGTAAGTAAGAACAGGTCCAGCTGTGTCATGATACAGTCTCAGCAGTATTTCACTGCATGCTACAGAAGTTGCATTATTTTTAAAGCAAATAAAACTTTTTTAAAAATACATGGCGAAGATAAAATCATTAAAAAGGTGAAAAATAAAACAAGCTTGCTGAGTAGGGTTGTTTGCTCAACTTCAAAAAAAAATACTAAAAGTACTTTAGATTAAGCTTTTACTTTGGTTCATCATATATCTTGAGTAAACACCTTTGCACACAACTGGACAAACATGTATTTCCCTAGACAAGAAATATAAAAAAGTTCTTGATTATCCTCTAACAGGATGGGAGAACATATTTATGTATAAAACTACAGGAAATTTTTTGTAAGCAATTCTGGTTAAAGCACTCCATAATCTCTAGCCTCATTTCTGCTCTCAGTACAAAACAAAATTGTGAGCCAAATTTGATGTTTGAAGACTCAAAATAATGAACAGTCTTTACATGCAGAAAAAAGCTTAAGATTATATCACTTATGAGACTTCATCAAAAAGATTCCTAAATAAACTTCATAAAAATTAAAGGTTCACAGGACCAGGAAGATAATTTTCTCTTTCGTACCTAGGTCCCTTAGGTCAGAATGCAGTTATTAGACTGTGCAGAACAATTTTAGTTTGGCAAAATCCTGCTGTTTGAGGTAAAAGCCAACACTGAAACACCTGTGATTTTCACCCTGTCTTGTCACCCTCAAGTGAAATAAATATAAAAGATGGCCAGTTCTCTTCTGCCTCAGAAGTTCATGCAAGTTAAATGCTTTGGTTTCTATCCCTTTCACTTTTGTTATTCCCATTGTCAGATAGATTAAACGAACAACAGTCCTACTACTTGTCCAAATTCACTCAGAAAATGGCAAATGAACAGTTTTACAGGATCTTCATATAGAAAGTGAAGCCTTCCTTTGAATAAGTTAATATTTAACCTTAACACAAAACAGACCTTTAAGTATTTGCTAGGCCACCAATGTAACAAGCAGTTTTATACCATCAAGAAAGCAATTCTAGCTTTTGAACTCTGGTTCAGGAAAAAAAAAATAAAAATGACAAGACATTACCATTGTGTCACACTGTCCCTGGCCTGTAGTTTAAGTTACAAGCTTAGCTGTCTACTGCTTTTCTCCTCTGCTGCGTCTAACTACTTAGATATTGCCATCGGGTTCTGCTAAATTAATAGCATTTTCACTTTAAACATTTCTAAAACAGTTTCTTGTCTGGGGTGTGGGGTGGGGGAAAAAGCAGCGCTGCCTTTTTGCTTACCGGTATTTTTTTGAACAAAATAAGCACTGCATGTGATTTATATGTTAACCTCAGGATGCAACAGCACTATACACTAGATTAGGTGCATCAGCATAAGTTAGTGCCTTCAGCACTGCAGCCAACACAAAACTGTCCATATTTCATAAACATAAGCATTATTCTTTTGAGGATTTTAAAATATATCACCATATCAGTCTGTCATCAAACCAGGACACAGTCTACTGCTTAGCTACCAAAGGAAAAATAAGAGCAAAAATATTCTTAGGATTGGCTTCTTAATATTAAGTTTCTAGTTGTTCGATCAGACTTACAAAGTTCTGGCAAGATATAGCTAGGGAAGGATAAAAAAAATACAATGATAGCGAAAGCTGCGTTCACTTCATTGCAAAGAGCTCAGAAGCAGGCACTCGCATGCTCACGCACACAATGAGTTTCCACAATGGTCTCATAACTTTAAAGGATTCAATGTTTCAGCATTACAGCACTGAGCAACTCAAACGAAATGAACGACTCCCATCTGTCTGACTGCAGCACAGCACTTTACCTTGGCTACCTCAGGGCTTCCAAAATCAGTTCTGCTGAGGAAGGAGCTCAGCAAAGCCTGCCTGTGAAGAGATGTAAATGGGCCTACGCTGAATTGCAGCTTGTCCAGGGATGTACAGGCCCAATACACTCTGCTAGCTGGTCCTGCACCACTGAGCAGCTTACACATTGGACCTCCCAACGCTTTGGGGTCACTGCAATATGAAGCACACAAAACTAAGTATATGGCTTCACTTTCTACAGAATACTACCTCCAACATACATGATACAGCCTTTTATTAGGCTGGATTCAAACATACTTTTCAACTTGGTCAGCTTAGAAGACAAGCAGAAATTCCAAGTTTGACTTTAACAGAGGAAAAAGTTGTCTCAGTTTTGATTTAGACACCTGGCATCACCCCTGGCAGCAAAGACACTTTTTCCTTCACAACCCCAGTTGTTCGTTACACCTCTTTCTAGATACTCTTCCTTATGTTGTTGTCTGTTATCTGTCGTCTCACCTATGTCACAAGAATGAAAGAGGTGGAAGCCTACAGATTATCACAGGAAACAATCCTGCAGACATAGGCACATCATTAGTTGTATAACGAATGAGACTGGGGGGAAAATGTCATTTGTTGGAAGCATTCTTCTTGGAGTACGAACTGACAGAGGTGCACATTTCAGAAAGCTTTGGAGAATTTTTAAAGCTGCTTCAAGGAAATCTCCCAGAACATCTTGGAAGAACAAGTATGTTTAGGGAGCTGGTTTGCTTTCAGTTTCAGGCTTATTTTTAGGATTGCTATGAAGTGTTCAAGCACCTTCCAAATCACTGCACACTAGGAAAAAACCCAAGTCTCTCTATTCTGAGGCAAAGAGGTGGAATGGTCTGCCAAGACCTTGCAAGAGGCATGCTAAAAGATGACACATTCACCTTCAACCTTGGAAGAAAAAAACCCCACCACTCTACAAAACCCACACACCACATCTCCCTACTCCCCTAAAAGGCATATTTCAATCAAAGCCAGATATGCTCCTTGCAGAGCAAGAAATTCAACTGCAACTAATGCAGAAGTATAGAAAAGAACTGATCTTGTTACTGATGTGCTATGTCTATTTCCCCCTGTCCCCTCCCACAATGGTTCCTAGCAAGAGTCATACTTCGAGTATTACAGCCTTTCCACGAATCTCAAGAGCAACATTCACATTTTGGCTGACATTCCTCATGGGTGGGAAGAGTGATAAATGTGCAACTGCATCCCTTCACCAGATGTACAGCCTTAACTTTTCTCAGTTTTTAAGGAAAAGGGTTAAAATATATATATACATGCACACACACATATATTTCCAGAAGTTACCAGTACTGAAACTCAACAGAAACTCCCCACAGGTATTACCCTATCCACAAAGGCAAGCACCACTGACATTATCCCAAGTGTTTCATTTTTTCAGAGAATGGCATTTAATTGAAAGTGTAACTTAGATTTATGGTAACGTAATTCCCTTTTGCAAATGCAGACCTTAATCACTCACAAGAAGACGGTAGAAACATTACTTACTGACATAAATGGGACAGACAAGGAGTGAACTTCCTTGAGCAAATAGTCATTTGACTTCTGTAACAGGGCAGCACCAGAGCATGAAGACCTTAGCACCTCTCCACTGTTCTCTAAAAGCTCTAATTCTGTGACCTTTCCACACTGAGCTATTTCTTATTTCCTGACTGGCAGGCACCCACTAGGTGCTTTCCTCCCTAAGCAGCAGGGAGTTGTTTTTAGACAAATGACTCAAGATGACTGAGTTGACAGCATAATGTAGCCAAATGCCAATGCAGGAAGATGCTGCCAGGTCCCTGCCGAAAGGCTATGGGGGCCCAGGAATTGCACATGTGAGTTGCCACCAGCTGGAATGAACGTCCTCTGCAGAAATTTGAGCCACATGAACCTAGAATTGTTTTATCTTCATATGGTGCTAGATTGATGTATTTTTTTACTCCAGATCTCCAGGAATATGACACAGGTTTCCCTCCAATGCACTGCTAGGTCATTCAGAAAGTAACATTTTATAGAACAGTGAGGCAGGAGAGGTGGCTCCACAGGCCTTTGTGCTGTGCCAGCATGAAGACGCACATGTTGCCACACTGCAGGCCCCTGCGATAGCACTGCCTGGGGCTGGTTTGCAGCACGGGTGCACCGTTGCCCAGGTCTAACACAATGCTTGTCTCAGAGGCACGACTTGTGGTGGACAACTCTTGCTGCCAGGGGTGTATGAAGTTACTCCTCTCAACCATCTACCCACTCCCCTATGGCAGACAAAAGTGAGCAGTCACCTTCCGACACACTTCAGCTTAGGTTTGAGCTACCAATGAAAGCAAGTTTGAGTGACCACAAACAGCAGAGAACTGCAGTGATGAAGGGTGAATGGCAGTGAACGGCCTTTTGCCCAAACCACGAGACTGGGTTACACACAGTCATGAGAGGGAAAAGAAACCCTGCCAGGGCCACCAATGTCTTAAAGCAGTGCAGCTGTTTGCACAAGCAGATGAGCTAGAGCCCAAACTCCTCACACACACTGTGCACAGCAAAATCACTTGAGTGAGCTACTTTGCTACTTCAAGTGATCATAAGATGATGCCTTCAAAGGCACTGCAGGGAGTGTGTGTGTGGGAGAAGTCTGGGATGGGAGGAGAAAGGAGGAAGAAAATGCAGCCAGGGAAGAGGCACCTTGCTGCAAGGGGATGCTCTGTTGTTTATGGCCACCAAGTTTTCTATGTTCATGATCGCCATGTCCATTGCTACAGGATTCAAAGAAGCATTATCACAGGGACAGGTAAAATGCATGAATACTTCAAATAGGGCAGTTCAAGCTGCACTGCAGACCTTTTTTATTTGTTACCAGCCATCGTTACAATTTGTTGTATGGTTAAAACAATATCAATGCAATTCTTTCACTATAGTGAGTAATTTCGAGCAGCCAGAGGCTCGCTGCCCAGAAAACATTCTCTTGTCACAATATCAAAGGAGTTTTTTTATTTAGCCAAGGTCTTTTCAGCCTCAATGCAGAGAGCACATGCATAAATACAAACAGGGCTACAGCAGAAATTAGCATAATCAATGCAAAATACTCCTTGGGTACAGAGTTACGTTTAGCGATGAATTAAGCTATGACAACTTAAAAGATTTTTGACCTATATTCTGGGAACAGTAAATTCTGTGCTACCACTTCCACAGTTCAAAAACATAGCTACAGAGGCAGCTGACTTCTGGAACCCACAAAATCCTACAGATGACTCCTTACCTCTGCCTCTACAAAATATTCCTGAAAGTTATACCAAAGGTCTCCTAATGGTCTTCTCACCAAGGGTGCCTGCACATTTTAATTGATTTCAAACCCAAGAGTTACACTTGGTTAGCATGCAGGAGGACATGTTGCCAGGTCTTAACCTCACAGCTCCCCACTTGTGTCCACACCAAGAACCACAATGTATTAAGAGATACATCAGCCCAAATAACTAAAGGCTTTTTCTGCAGATGAAGTTAGCATTCAGCTGCAGCAACATACCAGGTTTGTTGTGCCTGAAAAGCCCTATTCCCCAAGAAGCACTATTCACTTTCAATTTACCATAATGGCCCAAAGAATCCTAATGCATCTTGATTTTTTTAGCTATTTAATCACTATTGCCACTGCTCATTCCATTTGCATTTTGATGGATTTTAAACACTAACATTACTTCTACATGCTTTTGTCAGCTGCTTACTTGAATTACTGGACTTTCTTCATTCAGATCTTTCCCAAAAATTCTACTTTATCATAACAATAACAGCTTTATCGCCCAGTAGTTTGGAAGTGCTGCACATAAGTTGTTTCCAATGTTGCCTTTAAGCTATTAAACATAGCCAAAAGAAAGCCTGGTTTCTTCTTGAAAGACAAAGAGAGCTCTTACTTGCACGAGTCAGTGAGCTGTGCTCTCTCTGGCAAACCGGAATGGGAAAAAACAGAATTGCCAGAAAGGCATGGAAACTCAGAAGCATCTGAGTGGAGCTAGCTTATGTCCACACCACTAATTAATTACATTTACATTTGAAGGACGGTTATTTACACTCAGGCTGGCCAGATCAAGCTCATAGTAACACTACACTCAAGTATCTGGATTTGTGAAAGGGCTTTTTGTGTTAGGAGTAACTCCAGTGGTTCTGTAGTTAAGACACTATGAGGACACTTGCAAGAGACAGGAAACGCAAACAAGGTGATCAGCTGGTGTTGACAGAATGCTAGTATCATGTGCTGTACAGAGCCATCTTATACACACGATCAGGTGTTTTGCAGGTAGTACTACAAACCATCAATATATTTAAAGTAAAAAACCAAAACAAACAAAAACCCCACTCCACCAAAAAACAACAACATGCAATTCATTCTTATAACAGATTTTTTCAGGTAATTAAGGAGTTATCATTTGTTTTCAAAAAAAGAACACTCTTCACTAATTTGTGGTTATAACTGCCAGTCAATACCTGCCTTGAATATTGTCACTCAAAGCTGATTGTCTTAATGGCTCAGGATGCTACTAGTAAATCCATTTACTTCTGCTCTAGACAGATGAAAATAGAGTGACCATCTTTATTTAGCTCTTCCACACAGCTGAGAGGTATGACGGTAGGACAGCAGAGGTGTCCGTTTGTGAGGAATGAAAATTCCAGACACAGCTGCCGTGACCTGCAGACACGAACCATTGCCCAGTGGCAAGGAACCGTCAGCCAACGGTAGGGATCTACTTTGTTAATCAAGTGCTCTTCTTGGCATTTTGCTCCAGACTCTTTCAAAATCAGCCATCTCCTTACTTACTGAGCCTGCTTGCAACAATTGTTTCCCCAAATATTAGGATAAAATCTCCTTGCAAAACTCCGTGGATAGAAATCTCCTTGTAAATCTCATTACAAAGTATTAGGCACTCTGTTTTCTGAGTGAAGGATTTTGCTGCTGCCAAGTTCATCAGGTAATGGGAGAAATCAAACCGCTCAGCAAGCTGACCTCCTCTCATGCATTAGGTCACTGGATTCCTCAAATGAAGTTATAAGTTCAATTTTTTTTGTAGCACTGGCCAGGTTTGATTGGTATTTGCCACCTGAGATTAAATATGGAACTACCTATGATGAGAAGAGCTAATTGTCTTCCAGCAACACATTAACAACATAGCAGCCAGTAATGTAACTTACATGAACTCCCATCAAGATATTAGTAAGCCAAGCTTTTGAATAGAGCCCTTTAAGGAAGTTTCTTTTTGAAAAACATAATTTAAAAACACGCCTACTAGTTATGGGAAAGTTTAATGGTGGGGAATTCATGTCTTCAATATACTGGACTTATAACTCTTCACAAATATTTAATGCTTTCTTATTTTTATTATTAAAATATTTATGGAATAAAGGTTCAAAGACTTCTCATGGTGATTTAGAGAATCTGTCCACATATGGCTCATCAAGATGGCTGATAACAAATGCTGCCATCTTTGGTGCTGGAGGCTTTGCTGCTTGTTGTTCTCGGAAAACAAAATGTCACTCATTAAATCTTACTTGGACTGAAATATCTCAGGACAAACCTTGACTGCAGCTGAAGCTACTTCCCCTAGTTTCTTTGCAAATAGGAAGACATAGCCAGCGACTCCCCAGGAACATAACAAAAGATCCAGGTGCTGCAGAGAGGAAAAAAACATCAGGGATAACAGGACAGAAAGTTTTGGCTAGAGGACAAGATCAGAAGGACATGTTTTTGTTGCACCAGGTCTCATTTAACTACCAGACCACTTAGGAACATGAAAAAGTGACAGCACAAAGACTGCACAAGCCACTGCAAAGGGATTTTGGGATACTTCAGAAGATCTGTACTAAAATTTATAAAGTACTCTGGAGTAAACAAAGAGGCAAGCATACAAAAGAGCACAGCCTATCATCCATATAGCTCTCATTCAGTAAATATTGCTCTCAGTAAATAAATAAATAAAATCCTCAGAGCTTACCTGCCTGCTGACAGTTCACCTCATATTCTTGGAAAGCATTAACTCAGGACTCTGTAAAAAGGTCAGCTGAAATAATATAAATCCTAATGCAATGTGTGCTGAGGAAAGAAACAGCGCTGCCTACTACACCTCAGAGATGCATTAGGGCTCCCAGGGCAAAGTACTGGATGTAACACAGCAGGACTGCCAAACTGCCTAACAAGAAATAAGTGGAGTTTGATGTATGCACGACACCTACTGAGAGGATTAACTTTTGCTGTCATCTTCCTAGGATATCACATATTGTAATACAGTTGCAAGAATATCTACATTTGCAAGTGAAGTACTGGTCAGTGGTACACTGGTGAGAAATAATGTTTGTGAAGAACAAGAAATTATTGCCACTGGTTTAACAAGCAAGTCAGGAACCACATAGAGTTATAGAAAGTTAGATCAGAAAGGTGATTACTTCTAAACATCTACAACTAAGTGCAAGGTGACCCAGACCCTCAAACCTGAAAAGCCACACAGAAACATACACCAGGATGGGATCAGGAGGCACAGCCACTTGTCTAAATACTCCATAGAAGATGTGCAGCAAGAGGAGAGCACTGTCACACAGTAGGAAAGGAGACTTATCACAAAATCAGGCAGCTAAGGCATGGCAGCACAGCTTCTGATGCCCTGTATGTGCCCAGCAGCTCTCCCAGATCGTCGTTTCTGCTCACAAACAGATCCCTGTTTCCAGTCCTAACAGCTCCTTGGCAATCGGATCTCCCAAGTGGCTCTGCAAGTGTGGGAAGAAGGGAGAAGCATAGGATCTTTACAAGTTTAAGAACGTCAATAGAAAAAAGCCACACAAAAAGAGAGAGAATGACTGACTCCAGTGCTCAATGGTCTTTAAGCTTCCCTTTGTCTAAATTAATAATTTGTCTGAATTATTAATTATTTAAAAAGTTCAAGCCTACCCTCTGCACTAGTTGCTGCTTTAGCTTATCTCAGCGGCTATCTACCCTGCAACACAGCAAGTAATATCTCTGTATGCAATTACTAGGCTAAACTCAAGCTTTTTTATATATATAATTATTTTTAAAAGAACAACATTAAACTTAAGCAGCAGTAGATAAAAGCATCGCCATATAAGCATCCTACATAAAACCTGCATCCTTTTCCAGATACTATAAAAAAGACCTGCATGTTAGTTACATAGATTTTTTCAAAACAGAATAGAAACAAAATTTTACTCTGTTTTGGGCTCCTTTGCAATGTTCAGGTAAATCTGCATGTCACAAACCCATAGACATGAAAATCTTCAGGTACCATCAATCCCAGCATGGTGGAAATACACTTCGCTTCTCTGGTTTTTTAATCCAAACTTGACAAACCTAAAAGCAATGACTACTTGTCAAGAAGAATGGTAGAGTAACAAGTTCTCTGCATTCACACAAGGACAAGGCAGTAGCCAAGGCACTTAATGTAAGTTTTAAGTCTACCACAGACAACTGCAAACCAGCTTATAAAAAAAACCTGTCTGTTCAGGTCACTTCAAACAAATCATGTCTGTTCCTCTCAAGGTTATTTAGATTTAATCTAAATTTTGGTTCACTCTCTCTGCAGCAGCAGCTTGCCTAATTGCAGATGAATTATTACTTCCATCTCTAAAATTTTTTTGTTCCAAATAGGCTAAAAAAAAAAAAAACAACCCACCAAAGAAAAAAACGAAACAAAACAAAACTGCTATCTCCCTGCTTGGTGCTTCACAAGAGATGCATGAGAATCCCCCACTCTGAGACAAACACACATCAGGATGCACAACTGAAATACCAGAAACAAAAAAACCCTGCACTCAATCTCTCTGTAAATCATAGGATTAAAATGGTTCCATGCTTCACATTTAAGACAATGCTGCACCATATTTAGAATCAGAGAGAGCGCTGCAGAAACTGCAAAGGCAAAGCATGCTGTTCTTGTGATCCAGTTCTCTTTGACAATCTCATAAGACAATTTTAATAGTCAAAAGGGAACATGAATAAGGAATGGATGAGCCATTTGGCCTTTCGAAAAAAAGGAAAAGCAGAGGTTTGAAATGCTGCAGAGGAGGAACTTGATTTTTAGCACACATAAGAGAAAACAGCCAAAGGTTACACAGGAGGCACTACACTGAGAATACTGGGAACGGGGGGCTGGATGCTGAAGAGGGGGAAAAGTCTGGGGTTTTTTTCTGGACCTAGGACAGGAATATTTAAGCACATTCCACAGAAAACAATTTAGTGACAGCAGAAAGAGGCAATATTTGGGAAGTGGCTAAAACAACAAATGTATTTGTTGTGGTCTCATTATCCCTTTTATACCTGATTTACCTTGGTGGAGATTCAGCTCACCCAGAAAAATGGCCTGTGGTTACTTCATAAGTGTTTCTATTAAATTTCACACATACTAATGAAAGAAAAATGGATACTCTTGTCCTGTTACAGGAAGAACATGCAACTGGGTAGGGAGGTGTTAACAACTGAGTTGAAAACTCCATAAAAGCTGTTTCAGGAAACTCAGGAACCTATAGGTTTATAACACTTGTAAGGAAAGTACATGTTAAACCACCATAAACTCTTCCCAGTTGTAGGAAACTGTTGAACAAAAAGAGCTGGATAAACACTGACATATTGAATGGGCAAAAAATGAACCCCATGAACCCTCAGCATTTACAGGCACAATTTTAGACAGACAACTAGGATTTCTCCTACTCCCATTTTCCATCACAGGCAGTCTCACATTCCAAAAGTAAAAGCAGGTACAGTGCTATCCAAGTGTTTCACCTCAGCTCAGACACCCATCTTTGTAACACCATAAGTTCTTTGATTATGGAAAGTACGTCTACGCTAACTCATAAAAATATGAGCTGTTAGAGAACAAAGTTTTAATTATTTAAATTCCAACAGACAGCAGAACCTGAAGTTCACAGCATGCAGAAGGTGAATGACCTCAAAGTAAGGTATACTGAAAACATACACTTGAAATTCTGGTCCTTTTACCCATAGTGTCCTGCAGGAAAACTGGGAGACTAGTAAGTGATGAAGTAACGTAAAACCCCTGATTAAAAACAAAAGTGAATTTTTAGTTCATGTTCTTACTCTAACGGCACACAGAAAGCTCCCTGCTTTCCCTAAGCCCCTTCCCTCCCCTACTCCAAAGCCATCCTGCCCATGGACCAGTTTCAGTAAAGTCTTAAAGCTCAGTGGAGGTCTCACACTAAGTATATGCCAGTAAGTTTCACCAAAGCTGTTGGATGGATAGAAGAGACAAGCCCACACTCCCTGTTAGGAAATAGCTGCTCTGAGCTCAGGTGCTTGTTTTCCGCCTGCCCCCTGGCAAGCTAAGCAGCACCAAATTGGCCGCGGCACCACACTTCTTTTTGACCAAATGGTAACTCGGGATTGAGGAAGGATGCCAACTACTCCAGAGCTGTCAGGAACGGTTTAGCAGATACAGGGGAAAACTGATGATGGAGGGCACTGCAGATAGAGGGCTGGGAGGGAGGAGAGGGACAGAGTCCTCCTGCTGGCAGAAGAGTAGGAAGAACAGACACAAGACAGCTCACCAAGAAACCAGGCTGACTAGTTCTGTTGTTCTTGGAACAATCTTTTCATTAGTAGACTGCCAAGAGAGCAGATTTCATGCCATATAAAGGGTACATGCCCACCCATCCTTATAAACTAATACAACCAATACAGTGCAAGGCACCATATAAGAAGATACTACTCAAGCTGAGCGTCTAGTTTTCCAATACATTTGTATCCAGTCTGAGCACCTCAACAGAAATTCTACTGATTTATAACAACAGAGAAGGTTCTCATTTAAGATGGTAATATGCATGCTTGAGCTGAGACACTATATCGCAACAAAGTGCATCCAAACAGGTACAATTTCTTTATTTTGAAATTCATGCAAGGCACATAAACATAGTTAACTGTTACTAATGATCTAACCTGTCTAATTTACCATTTCTTTTCTTGAAAAGGTAACCCTCTTTTCCTACGGGAATGCTTTTTGCACACTTAACATGCTAATGTTGTACTTCAGTGCTGATACTTCAGCTTTTTCTGTAGTTTGAAATCAGAAGTTACTGACATACTGCTGTTAATATCACCTTGCCATTGCTTGATTGCTACTGCATTAGCATTTTCAGTAGAGATTTCTTCTGTAGGAGGCAGATGGAATTACCTTCTCTCTGTTTATGCACCAGACTCTTCAAATGGTAGCATTACAACAGATCACCATGTGCTTCTCATGCGGACTGTGCTTTGGGGAAATGAAAGCTATCTCCCCTACTGACAAGGGCTACTGCAGTCTCCTGGAACAATAGGAGTTCAATTTGTACCATTAACATGATGTATTCTAAATTACAAACTGATTTATTTGCCGGGATTTTAGACACATTAGACATTACACTGTATTAAAAAAGGCAAACCTTTCTGCAAGTGGATGCTAAGAACACAAAACTAGTTACTCCTGTAGCTTTCAAAATCACATTTTCCCATACTTTGCAGAGTTTGAGGCATGAAAACGTATGTTTCCCAGACGAGTAAATCCATAAAACAAGCCATTCTCCTTACAACTCTCAGCCCAGATAAGAGCCAGCACTGCGCTTTTCAGAACATATAGTTCTTGCTATAGAAGTAAAACCATAACGTCAACAAGATTTTTATTTTTAACTTTTTTTAAAATAAAACCAGCCAATATACCTGAGTCACGATCTGCAGACAACTGAGCCAAAGTTAACTTTTTCTCAGTGCAGACTGCAACTACTAGCGTTTTAGCAAAACGGCTGGCTGTAGGAAACAGGTTGGCTTTACCCACCAACTCCTACTGGAGTCTTCTGACCATCCTCTAGCCAGTCTGTATTTCAGCCTATCACCTACAAAAACGTTTGGGATGGATAGGTAATAAGATACAAGTCAGTCATAAGTGAAAATGAACCACAAGAGAAGAGCTCCACTCTTTCTGAGCTTCTGAGAGATGTGGTAAGCAGATACAATCAGTCCAATTCACTAATACCATAATACAGCCATTGTTTACAAAAGCAATATTAAAAGCTAGCATGTTTTGATAACAAGAAAGAACACATGAAATTATTTTAAACTAATGAAAAGCTATTTTACAATACCCTTTATGTATCTCTAGGTATGCTTTCTTCCAAATAGAGCTCTGGGCAAGTTATGTGTGAAAAGAAGAAATAATCTGGTAAGAAAGTATTTATGTTTTTCTACTTAAAACATTTAAAAAAAACCTGAATGAGATGTTACCTTCAGTCTTCTGCAGTTCCTTCAGTTACACATGTTCACAGATTTTTTTTCCACTCTACTGATATTCCCTCAACTTCTACACATTTGGTGAGTTACCTTAATAGCTAATTTTCCTCATGAATCACAACTACACAGCAATAGTGGTCTAAATAAGCCAGTGTTCACCAGGATACAATAGCAATGCTTCAGAGAGATACAACAGGAGGAAAACAATAGACTAGCTCATGAATCTCCTTTCATCTTATCCACACCAGTCCTCCTCAGTGTTCACAGTCAGTATGTGACTAATATAATTTAAGGTTATAGAAGAGGCATAACCAAGTAAATACATACTAGCAGTGAATTATAGAGTAAAACAATCTGTGAGACACCAAAAGCAAGACATTGAGCAATATGTGAGTAGCCCAGCAGAGGAGGGTGGGGCAAGCAGCACAGAGAAGCAAAACTGAAAGGAAAAGGGTGATGAGATGAACAAAGCAACCCCAACTTTACTATACCGTCTTCTACTTTGATTATTAGGTATCTTTTACGATACTCCATTAAGCTTGGCTTCTCACTTGATCTACTAACTGAATACATATGTTTAACCTTTAATACATGAGCAGTGACTAAAAGGAGAAAAAAAAAAAAAAGAGAACCAGGAAGAAGAAACAGTTGGGGGAATGAAGGCTTTATCTCTTACTGTTTCCTTGTTAGCTTCACATCTTAACAGTTATCTAATCTGTACGAATAACCTTTGAAAAAACACTGGTGTCTGTGGGGTTTCAATTTCTCTTTTACTTTCTGTATTTACTTGAAAATTTCTATTGTGTCTCCTCCTTTCTAAAGCTTCCCTTCCTCCATCTGTCTTTCCTTTTCCCAGGCACACATCAGCTGCATATCGTGCCCTTTGCCAAAGCCACAGAAATCCAACAAGCCATAATCCCAGCTTCTACACCCACTGTATGTGAACATCTGCGGAGACCAGCATCACCTCATTCATTAGCAGCGCGCTAAAGGCACATTCTTGCTCTTCTTCATAGTACATCATGCAGTAGTTCTCAGACCAAAATAAAACATAAGGAGCACTGGGAGAAAGCAAACATACCTGCCAAGAGAAACAGAATATCCTCTATTTCGCTACAAATCCTCTCTATGCTGGTGTGAACTCCACTACAGTGTAAAAGAAAAGCACACAAAGGGAAACGAAACAAAACAAAACAAACAACCAAAAAAACCCCAAACACAAAACCCCTTTCCTCTCCCTTGATGAGGTGACCTTTTATCAAGCATGTAAACAAATTCAACAGGTTAAAAACAAATGAACAAAACCCTCAAAAACCGAAACTCACAACAGAAAAAACTCAAAGAAAATCCTTGGTCACCAAGAATGATTTAGACGGGTAACAACTGTAAAATTCAGTGACAGCAATAAAAAACAGTAAGTAATTTTCTTATTAAATGACCACTTTTTCTTAAGAGTCTGTATGTGTAGACATTAAGAATAAAGCTGATTTGTGAGCAAAAAGTGCCAGACGTGTAGAAACCAGATTTATAGATGTGAAAGTTCTCGCATAAACAGGATCCAACTTTTTCAATAACTTTCATGCAAATGAAACCCTAATGAACTCAGAAGGCAGCTGCTTCTCTATGCTTGCAAAGGAGAATTATCCACCAGCACCCAGCCCTGACCCACTCTGTGATGAAGACACAGAGTTGGGACTTGGGAGATCGAGATTCTGCTCTCAATTCAGCCAGAGACCACCTGTGCAACCCTGGGCAAGTCTCAATCTCTGAGTTTTTGTTCTTTGCTTAAGAGAATGACTGCATAGCCCTAATCTGCCTTTTGTCATGCTGATCAGACTATAGTGCGTACAGAAGACCTTCACAGTCACACCTGAGTCTATAACATCACACAGCTTCTCTCAGGACTACTGTAACAACTACCCATGTCCCAGACCTCCAGTATTAAAGATTGTCTAAAATTTGGTTCCAAGACTTTATAGTTTTAAGCATGATCTTCCCAGAAAACCAGTACTATCTACTCACACAGAATACCAAACCATATCGTGGCAAGTTTGGACACACTGACATATTTGCAACTCTCATGTCAATGTTTCACGTAATATCTCAACAAGTGCTATTTTACAACTATATTTCTACTATTTTAAGTCCAAATAACTTTTTGCCTGTGGTATATGTTCCAGTCCACATACGTAATGCTAACAAAAAAGGCTATGAAATACCGCAGGCATTTAGAAAAGTTATCTAAGTCCTAAGTCATGCAGAAAAAAAGTAACTGATTATTTCTAATGGAAGGATGTCTTTACAAGTTTGCCCAGATATAAAGTATACGCAAGTCTTTTATTTCTAGCTAGGGATATCAAAGCACATGTTTTACACAAATAGCAAGAAGTACGAGGACCTACAGACGCTAAATAGACCCATACGTAGCTTAAAATAGTTCTTCATACTTCTGGGGGTTTTTTTGCTTTCCATTTCAGCTTCCTTACTTAAACATGCCAAATGCTCAGTAAACGTGTTCCTCAGTTTTCCTACACTGCTTCCAACTTGCCAAGTCTGACAAACACCGCGCATCACCGTGCCACTCCATGTACCCTGTCCGGAGAAAGCTAACATCCTCCGGAGCTTAAGTTTTCTCCTGAAGACAGAAAAGGGTAAATATCATCCTCATCGACACCGTCTGCAAGTCAGATTTGCATAACGCTGAGCCCTCGGTCCAGGAAGCCTTGACACGGCCTGACAGAACGCCGTAAGCCCTAAATCCTTTCCCCTGCCCGCTTAAGCGGGATGTTTTCAGCCTCATTATGCTTCAATGACACTGGGCTTCTTAA
>VYXH01009551.1:201183-254930 GCA_013397275.1 Burhinus bistriatus
TGCGGAGCCGGCCCCGGGCGGGCGGGCAGGCCCTGGGCGGGCCGCAGTGGGCGGGAGGTGGGCGGCCCCGCCGTCCGCCACCGCCTCCTTCCCACGGGCCCCCGAAACGCCTCAGCGTCCCGCCGCCCCTCGCCCTCCGCCGGGAAGGAGGCGAGCGGGTCCTACTCTCACAGGAGGGGGCGGTCATGGGGGACTTCACTCTGCACCGACGGGGGCCGCTTCTGGGCGGGATCCTCCTCCAGCCATAAAAAATGGTCTTAAACCTCGGCGTTGCTCTTTCGCGGTCTTGACCCGGGCGGGCGGGTCGGTGCCGGCCATCCCGTGTCCTGGCAGCCATACCCGCGGCCCTGCCGGGCTGTTACCTCCTCCTGCCCACCAAGTCCATGTACTTACAGGGTTCAAATAGCGGGTTGGACGCAGCGAAGTTTATTTCGAAATAACTTACTATACTGCTTTCTGAACTTCAGTTAATGCCTGACAGCAGCGGGCAGCACCGCGACCTTCCGGAAAGGCGCCTCCGCGGACGCCGCTGTGCGGGACTGATCCTCTTTAACGGGGACGCTNAAGGCGCCTGAGGCGGGGGGGACAACAGGTAAACCCGGCTCCAGAGGGAGCGCCTGAGGGGAGAGGGGTCTCCTCTGGCCCGCCTGAAGGAAAGCCTGAGGCGGGCAACGGGAAAGGAAACCCCGCCGGGGCGCAGAGAACAAGACGGCCCCGGAGGAGGCGGGTGGTGAGGNACTCTCACAGGAGGGGGCGGTCATGGGGGACTTCACTCTGCACCGACGGGGGCCGCTTCTGGGCGGGATCCTCCTCCAGCCATAAAAAATGGTCTTAAACCTCGGCGTTGCTCTTTCGCGGTCTTGACCCGGGCGGGCGGGTCGGTGCCGGCCATCCCGTGTCCTGGCAGCCATACCCGCGGCCCTGCCGGGCTGTTACCTCCTCCTGCCCACCAAGTCCATGTACTTACAGGGTTCAAATAGCGGGTTGGACGCAGCGAAGTTTATTTCGAAATAACTTACTATACTGCTTTCTGAACTTCAGTTAATGCCTGACAGCAGCGGGCAGCACCGCGACCTTCCGGAAAGGCGCCTCCGCGGACGCCGCTGTGCGGGACTGATCCTCTTTAACGGGGACGCTTTTAACGCGTGACATTTTCCGCCTCGCTGTAGCCTTGCTGTCGCCTGGGACCCCGGGGGTGGATCGGCCCCGTGGCACGACGAAAATCCCCATTTCTCTTCCAAATCAGAGGGTGCTGGCGCTGGGTGCGCTTCCTCCCCGGCGCTGGGGCGGCCCGGGGGAGGTGGCGGCTCCCGCGGGGCTGCGGCGCCACCTGGCGGCGGCGGGAGGGGCCGGCGGGGCCGGGGCCGGAGCCGCCCCGCGGGATGGGCCTGCGGTGGCGGGGTCTCTGGCGGAGGGGAGGTTCTGTGACCCCCGGAGCGGATGGGAAGATAAACCCCAGAGGGCGACGGGTCAGGCTTTAACAGCTGTTATGGTTTGAAGATCCCACAATAATTTATTGTCGTTTAGACAATTATTCTCACACTCGATGATCCCCTCCCCACCCAGGAAGGGGAATCGGGACAAACAAAGAAACCCGCGGCCTGAAANAACAGATTTAACAGAATAAGACTAAATCGTTAACTTTCGTAATACTAAAAACCAATATTGATCCTGATACGAATATAAAATATACGAGGATTATACTCAGCCAATTCTGTCAGTAGGAAGCTGTGCACTGCCAGCAGTGGAGAGCGAATGCCGGACACTGCGAGCGCTACAGCTTCAGGAGCAAGGGAAGGCCTCAGGGGTCCGGCGCCGGGGCAAGAAGTTCTCAGGATCACAGCCATCACAGAAGAGAGAAAATTTCTCAGCAAACTTTCTAATTTATATCAAATGTAACGTTCACGACCTCTTCTGGTGCGGCTTTGAATCATTTCCACACATCCTGTCACTGAATCCCAGGGAGAAAAGCTCAGCACCTCCCTCTCCACTTCCCCTCCTCAGGAAGCTGTGGGGAGCAATGAGGTCCCCCCCTCAGCCTTCTTTTCTCCAAACTAGACAAGCTCAAAGTCCTTAGCCACTCCTCATAGAACATTCCTTCTGGCCCTTTCACCAGTATTGTTGCCCTCCTCTGGAAGCATTCAAGGACCTCCACATTGTTCTTAAATTGTGGGGCCCAGAACTGCACACAGTGCTCGAGGTGAGGCTGCACCAATGCTGAATACAGCGTGATAATCACCTCCTTTGACCGGCTGGTTATACCGTGTTTGATGCACCCCTCTTGGCCGCCAGGGCACACTGCTGGCTCCTCTTGAGCTGCTGTCAACCAGCTCCCCCAGATCCCTTTCTGCAGGGCTGCTCTCCAGCCACTCCTCTCCCAATTTATGTTTGTGTCTGGCCTTGCTCTGTCCTAGGAGCAGGAGCTGGCATTTGTTCTTGAACAGTTTGGGATCAACTCTAAGTCTATGGGCATGCTAGAACACGGGAGGACTTACAGGATCAGGGTGGTAAGGAAGTGGGTTACAAAATTGTACATAGTCATGCAAGGGCTGTTAAAGAAAGGGATTACAGGAGAGGGAGAGAGCTGGTGGAACAGCTTGGTCTGGCCCATTCCTAATGGAAACAGCCACAGGAGGATAGAGCTGGAAGGCGTGGGAGGACTGAGTGGTTATGTGGATGGCATCTTAGTTATGGGGACTAGTCACTCAAAGAAGTACTAACAAGGATAGAGCAGTCTGGATTTTACATGAGCTAGGAAAGTCTTGGGCTGATGTGCTGGTATTCCAGCTCCTCTAATCTTCATTCTGTTTGTTAAAGGTGTAAAAACATGCAACAGCTTCTGGCACGTGCTTTCCCTCAAGATCTCAAGGGAGTTTTAGCACTTAGCTTCAAGACAATGGGAGCAGATTTAAATGCTTAGTGTCCTCGTAATGAATACTTGTTAACAGCCGTCTCCAAAGTAACCAATTTTACCTTTGAAGAGGTGTGGAATGAACAAAAAAATGGAACAAATAAATTAGTTTTTTTGATTGGAGTACAATATGGGGCAGGTGCAGAAGTTGCATGGAGTCTGCATGGTACCTTTGCAACCAAGGTGATAGTAGAGGGACACAGTTATATCAGCCTATATATGCTGCCGGTTACTTTGGGACACTGAGCATATCCAGACAAAATTTGGTATTAATCCTGTAAATTATGGGATGAAAGTAGGAATGTCAGAAATATGGGATGAAATATGGAACGTCAGAAATGTCCAGAAATTCTGGACTACGTTCAGGGTGTACCTCTTCTGCACTGCCTGCTCGGCACAACTTGCCTGGCATACTGGTTACCTGGCAACCATTATGGAAACAATATAGAAGGTATGGGCACATCTGGCATTTAACAGTCCTAAATTAATTTGATATTGAAAAGCTCACCACTGAACTCAGGAAGATGGGGGTGGGGAAAACTTTGAATCCCAAACAAACTAGTTCGGTAAGAAACTTGGGATGGTTGTCTGATGCCATGACAACAATAACCAATCGGGATAGCCAGAAGTGGCATGTGGCAAAAGGGGACTGCCAATTTAATGGAAAATACCTCCGAGACATTCAATTGGACAGTATCTCTGGCTATTTATTGTACCAAACACAACTGCTGGCAACTGAAACAGTGGTTACAGACACAGAAAAAATGGGGAGAGGTAAGAAAAATGGAGAGCAATCTTCTGACAGTAGGAGTGTGAATGCCTCCATGCTGTAGGGATGCTGACCTGCAGACCCGAACCCACCAGGAGACTGGGAAACCCCCTTGGACAGCCCTGCTGGACTCCCCATCAGCTCTCTGCCCAAAAAACTTGGTGTGGGAGGGTGGAGTGAGGAGGGGTAAGCTTGCACCCTGGTACTGAGCAGTGGGGAGGCAAGGGGGATAGAAGTGTAATGCAGTATCATTGGGTGTAATCTGCAAGTTCTAAGAATGATAATTACCTTTACAGTTGTGTATGCTTTGTCATTTAATCGCTGTGTTAGTTTCTTGATGGTGTATTCAGTGAATAAAGACTGTACTCTCAAGCCTGCAATCTAGAGGGAAGTAAAGCTACAAACAGCTTTTTCCAAGCTTGTACTGTGTGTGCCTGCTGTCACTGTGCACTGACCCTCCTCTCGTCCCCGCTCCCACCAACTTCCCTAACGAAATCCCATGACCCTTCACAATAGGCACAATTCCTAACATGAAGACTAAGAAGCCCAGCTGTGACTAAAAATAGGCTTAACTAGCAAACGATTCACCATGCTAGAGAAGACGTGACGTGATCCAGCATGACCCTCCCTGTCCCAGTCTTCCTTGCTGATGCTGACTCCAGCTTCACCCGTGGGGGTACCGGCAGGGCCACGTGCATGTTGACACGACTGTCAGTACTGAGCTGCAGGAACAGCCACCAAGCGTGGTTTGGAAGGAGTCTAACGCTGGCAAAGCTGGAAGCTGTGACACGGCCAGTATTTCTGTTCTGGGTCAGACAGATGCCTTGGGTGGGACAGAAAGCCAGTGACAGCTGCATAAACCAAGGGCAGGACAGATGATTTTTGACCAGCTAGTGTCCAGTAACTTTTCTGTGCAGTGTTTCCATACTGACAGGAACTGGAGTGAAACTGAATTAAACAAAGACAAAGTCAAGATTGTGAGGTGGCAGAGAGGGACTATTTGTCCCAGATAGTCCTGTCCCCCCCCGAGGAGTTACGCTGCATGAGGAGCCCCTAGGCACAGCTGGCAGGAGCTGACATCTTCCGCTTCTGAGAGCCATCTGGGACGTCTCTACAAGGAATTCTTGAGCAGAAACCAGCTCCTTGAATAGGTGCCAAGCAGGATGGAAGAACGCACCACTAGAAATCACCGAGCGCCTGTTTGGCTTCCAACGGCCACACTGCAGCTTGTGGGGGGGGACAAGTAATGACACTTGGGAGCAGAGGCTGGGAAGCCGACCAGCAACTGAGAACGCCGTGTCGCAGGAATGGCTGCTCACCTCACTCGCATCTGATCCTGTAACTGCAAAGTAGCAAAAAAATAAAGAAGTGTCCCCAGTCCTTTTTCACACATCACACCTCCATTTCTGGCTGCCCACCTGCTTTAAGCACAGAAAGAACTCCAGGAGAGAAGTGAAACATTTCCCCTTGCAGTCTCAGCACCGGTTAGGGTCTATTGCACAGTCTTCCAGATGTTTGTTGGTCTATTTGTAATAAATAGTTCGTGCAGATTGGCAGGAACAGGTGGCAAAATGTACTGCATTGTGAATTACTGTATCATACCTTTCAACTTTTTTTTTTTAATTAAAACTAGAGTTACCAACATTTGCTATGCTTTTTGGAAAGGTGTCTTAGAGCAAGACACTGCAAACACTCCGTTTTTTCAGAATTTCTCTCTGTACTATTTAGACCTCATCATCTACAACAATTTCATCTCCATTTTGTTTCTGTATTTTTTCCACTCAGAGTAGCTCATCTTAAATTCCAGGAATAAACAATCCCCAGGCAGAAGCATACCATCAGCCTCTTAGATAGAGACTGATGCAAAATGATCATTTGTCTCATTAGGAATCTTATTATTTTTTTCTGGTAGTACCAGACAAATCAATTTTTTGGAGGCTTCATGTTTTTCATATACACATAAAACCAACCGCGGTTGTGTAAGGATTTGCTCGTCACATTCCAGTACAGCTCATGTAATCTTGTATACACCAACTGTGAGTGATTAGTTGCCCTTGTTTGTGTTAGGTCAAATTTCTAAATTGTGAGGATGCTTGTTATGGTTTGAGGAACCACAACAATTTATTGTCCTTTAGACAATTATTCTATNGCTTCCCAAACATTAGAAGAGAAATTAGTCCTGTGTCGCTCAAACCAGGACAACGCTCTTTTGCTCAAACAGCATCTTGAAAAATTTAATTTCAGCTATGTTGATTTATTCCTTGCTTTCCTCGTGTCCTTTTGTTCATGTCTCCTAAATTATCATTTCTTCTAATAGCCTTTAAAAGAGCTTTTCTTTTAACTTTAGGACCTATCATTTAATTAGTCTCCTTTTCTTTTAAAATTCCCTTTTCTAAAGATTAGTGGCAAAGCATCACATTTTGCTACCCTTCCTTTTCAACAGTGAATGTAATCATCCGTCCTGTGACTCAGCTACTGTTGCTCTAGGAATTACCTTCTGTACATTATTTAAGAGAGGCACATAAGGTTTTTAGTAATATTCACTCATTCTAATAGTATCACTTTCAAAGCAGGTTAAAACACAGTAAGATGCCACATAGTTTAAAAAATCTGTATCCTGAAAAAAAAGAAGAGAATTTTAAACCACTTTACTGACAAGTCTTAAAACCAATTTGTTTTCTTGGGGGTGATGCAGAGCTCCTACTTGATCCACGGAGTAATATTAAACCTGATAAATTTCCCTTAAAGCAGTGGACCTGAGGCAGAGACTATTGCAGTATAACACCCCTGTAGTACTTCCTTTCTCCAGAATATCGCTTCTTGGATGGTTCTGATTTCACAATCTACTTCCTTTAGGTCCAAATTCATAAAAGTTTAAAACAGCTCCTCTCTAAGAGTTTTCACCCTTCACATAAAATAGCATATCAATTTAACAAAAAAATGTCCAAATGCAAGTACTTGTATTCAGGGGCCATTAAAGATGATGAAGAAAGGCGGCATTCACAAAATACAAGTTTAGTTCAATGAAGCTCATCTTCTGTGCTCCCTTTGCAGTTCATGGAGCAAGGCCAGGTCCTCCAGAGGATGTTTCAGAGCAGCTAGCTGGTCTCTAAAATCACGGGAGAAAAAACTCCAAACATTTCTCTACATTGACTACAGAATATCCCATCCTCCCAAATTTTCAAATCCGTGTGTCTGAAATGGGGCCAACATAAACCCCGTGTTTTGTAAGGCGCAGCGGCTGTGCTCTCCGAGCCCGCTGCCTTTCATCTTACTTCCACCACCTGCTCAGTGTGGAGAGGCAGGCCACCCTCAGCCAGGGGCAGAAGAGGAAAGGACAAGCTTCACATTGGGTACATGGGTGTGGAAAAACATAGCTTTTTGCTTTTCAGGGCATGAGGCTTTCTTGCTGAAACTGCACAGGTGGGTGCAGTGCTAAGCAGCTTCCCTCCGGAGGCCAGCGTGCAGGAGCAGCGTGGCTCCCGAGGATGGCGAGCAGAGCTCTGCGCTAGGGCACGCCGGTTAATGAACTGAAAACATTATTAACTAAGCCAATACCAGCCTAATGGGAAATCTGTCTCCACATATGCTGCATAATTTTTTTTATTATTGAACCAACTAGGAATTGTTTAATCAACAAAGCCAGCAGGAAACCTTCAAATAGCAGGAGAGTGAAGAGACGTGTGCTTGTTTGCCAATTAATTTTGTGAATGCTCAAGCCTCTCAGGTTCCCTGTCCTGAACAGGGCCTTCCACTTTTTGTTGGGCAACACCTTCAGTTTCTCTAGGAGAGATTTCTGCGCTCAGCTAGGGGCAACCGGGTGTGTCTACGTCCACCAGTTTCATCTTCATGCTCCCCTTGTGACCAGCTGCATTACAAGAGCTCGGTCAGCTTGGATCTCACTTATAATGACCACAACATCAATTGGACGCATATTTTCTGTTCAGGAGGACGGAAGATTCTTTCTGTATTGGAGTAGTTTGCTGACCAAGCTATGATTGTTTTATAGGAAAGATTAAATCTGAAGGCACAAGACATGCTTGCACTCTCCCATGAGAACACCTGCACGAAAAGAAAACTGTATTTAATTTAAATGTAATTTAAATTCCAATGTAAATTCATTGATCCAGTTCTATGCTTAAGTCAAAGTATGGTTGATATGCCTGAATTTTAAAATACTTCCTCTAAATACCTGCGTTTGTTTCCATTCTAACCCTTTATCGGGCAATGATCCTTTTTTGTTGTATGCAGTGGACATGCGAAATGCCATGAAACTGTAATCCATGGCCTGACTTGTTTATTTTATTGTCTCATCTCTGCTTTCTAGGTAACTCAAGTGTAATCTATAAACTCTTCAGAGCCAAGACATGGTCTGATTTCTACACCCAGAATTCCACCAGCTCTGAGACACCGTGGAGTCCAGAGATAAAACATTTGTAATTCCTAAAATTATAAAAACTTGAGGTATTCTCCACCAAAAGCTTGAATTTAGGAATGAACATAATGTTCACCCTTTTAATAATACCTGGTTCAACAGACAAGCCAACACATCCTGATGATACCTGGGTTCAGATCAGGCACTGGCATGTTTCCAGGTAGGATCAGTGGCAACCTGTCTGAACCCTGAAACCAGACAATAAACTGGAGGAGATGGAGTAAATCAGAGATTTGCTTTTGACGCGGTCATATAACATTGTGATAAAACTTTTCTTTTTCAGTTCTTATATGCAGAATATGTACTCCTCATTGTTGTATATTTTTTTAAAAACCTACCAACTTGGTTTGACTCCAGAGGGAGTTTTGCTTTTAGAAGAAGGCTTGCATAAATCAAGACACCAAAATTAATTTCTAGAAAAGACCAATGAGTTTCTCTTAGTTATAGTATATCACACTACATTCTTGCCCTTGCTTCTTTTAGAAATGAAGAATAAATGTTCTTAAACAATTATCTTAAACTAAACAAAATGAAAGAAATTTTGCATTGTAAAAATGTTACATTTTACTTTTTACAAGTCTTGTTATGGGGATACAACTAAAGTTCTATAAATGAGTTATATGCTGTAAATGACTTGTACTCATCCCTGTGTATCCTTCTGAAATACATTAAATCAATTTTTGAGACTTCTGCAATGTGCAATGTATTCATCTTTATTCCACATAACATTCAGATGCAACGTTGGAGATTTTTTAAAAATTAAATTTTATTTAGTTTTTCTACATATTTCTGTTCAGCAGAAGGGTTCCTAACATTAAAAGTCATAATTGATAAGTTTAACTGATAGACTGGCAGCTGGCATAAACTTCTAATTAAATTGTGTTGAGTAATGCTGACAGGTTGTAAATACCATAAAGTTACTAAAAAGAAATAAAACATCTAATACTAAAGCTACTATGGATTCCTTAAAAGACAAGGTCAATCTAAACACCTACGTAAACAGCTCTTTGAATCTAAGATATCTAATATGAGAAATTATTTTAAGACTGCTTTGTAAAGCCTTTTAGTTAAGACAAATAAAAATAGACTACGGATTAACCACAGAGCCTGATTCTTCAAGCCTGATAGACAAGTCTTCCCCGGCTTTCAAAGGAGTTCCTTTCTGGCTGTACTTCCAGGATAACTTCTTCTGAAAATGTTTTGCAACTGTATTTTAATTCCTAATCCATCATTTAATTTCTTTTGCACTACAGACACAAAGTTCATCTAAAAATAAGCATATCTGTTTTCTTTTTCCTCTGAACCTGACACCAAAGCTTTTGCTAAAAAATAAAACTTGAAATCACATTTTTAGTAGCTTGCTGCCAAAAGCAGATACTGCTGATTGCACGAACCCAGATACAAATGAGCACTGAGGAATTAAACTTCTAGATACGCTAAAGCTTCCAAAAGAAAATCAAACAGCTTGTAGGAAGCAAGTCACTGGTGAACAAAAGAAACCACAAAAGCAAGAAAGAACATCATAAACCTATTAAAATTACACAGAATAAAATGTTAAAGAATAATCTCCATTCCAAAGTAAAAATGATTTGCCAGAATATTAACAGCAACAAGTAAAAGGCAGCCTTGCATTGAAGCCAGAGCTGAAACAAACCACACTTCGGGTGAACGCAGACGTGTCTTGTGCGATTGTGTCCTTCACTATTTGGTGATGCGAAGCTGGCTGCGGTACTTTGATGCCAGTCCCACTGTCCCACCTTTGCTCCCGTTAGCTATCTCTTTCTCGTAGCTCCCGTCACCAGAAGATGCAAGCAACTTCCAAAAGCACAAAGTAAACCAGCTCTCTAATTTTCTGTTGCCCCCAGAGAAGTGCATGAGTTCAGTTTGAGGGGGGAAAGCTGAGGCATTTACTACATTTTATTTCATTCGGATTGTTTCCCAGGGAAGTAAAGGGCTCCTTGGTGGTCACCAGTGCCTGATCTTCTAGATAGTCTCAGGATGCCCACATAGGCATGCTCTTGTTCTGGTGGGTGACTCTGGGTGCATGTCCATAGATGACAAGAACGCAAGCATTTTCTCTTTAACAAAATTTAAATTAAAGCTCAAAGTGAAGACCGTGGAGGGAAGAGTAGCAGGCAGGCACACGCTGCTGTTTTGTTTGCTTCTCACTCTACTTCCCTACAAGATCACGATGCTGAGGCTTGGGTGGGAGGACTCCTCCTCAGCACAAGCCTGCCTGATGGCTACTAACATACCAAATACATTTGCTGTAATCTCAGTAGTCCTTAGGTAGTACCATATTTATGGCTTCCTAATGCAGCCTCTCCTGCCCCTCATCTGAGTGAGGGCTGCTCTGGTATTTACCTATCGTGGAAGGTTCCCCTCTTCTCAAGGCTCCCCCATGAAACCCCAAAGAAATTACAACAAAACACCTCCTGTTGAGTTTATATACAACTTGGAGAATAACACAGTTGTGTCATGCTTAAAAGGGATGGATACTTCCTCACAGAGTGGTGAGATTTCTTGGTTGTTTTTCTTGAAACATTTCCCCAGTCCATCTTTTGAGTCTATTATCACGAACCTGTCTTGAAATGTTAAGCTTTCACCCCAGCCAAGACAAGTCAGACAACTGGCAGAGGGAAAGAGGAAGAACCTTGAGAGCTTTACAGATAAGTCTATCTCCTATTTATAGTGGCCAAGCAGGAAGACTGATGTGGACCTGGGACTACTAGCTCCAAAGGTTGTAAGAAAGAAAAAACACGTAACATGCATACCTGTATATACACAGATGCACACTATGTTATAGCTAAAAAATGTTCATCTGTAATTGCTAAATGTTAATTTTGATCTGTTCCTTGGTTTACTGTTTAAGATCTTACATCTAACTTTGCATTTTGGAGTAATAAACATTTTTATTTACTTTTTAATTGGACTTCTTATTCCCCCAACACTTGCTTACAAAATCTTAAATTCCTGAGATACTGCAGCATTCCCTGTCACAACCTTTACTATGATAAAGCAACTATTTGTTACACATTCACCTTCTGCAATACAATTAAAGTCAAATAGTTATGACCCAAATTGTAGCTACTGCTGTTTATGACAGAACGAGGGCTTTTGCTTCTCATTTATACTCTTTGTTGAAGAGGTCTGAGAGACTCAATGCATGTTCACAGATCAATGTACAACTTTTAAAGCCTGTATCAACAGTCTTGTATTTCCAGTTCAATATTACCATCATGAAGGTACACAAACCAGACATCCACACAGGATCCGGTGGAATCATCCACCAGGAACTAGCACAGGAGAAGTTCACAGTAATGAGGGCACGAACCATGTGAATTTTCCTTTTTGATCCAGGATAACTTGATTTGCATGGATTGTGCAAGTGGTTTTGCCTTTGGGACCTCTATCTTTGCCAGGGAAAGAGAGCTCCTGTGTTAGTGGCTAACTGAGATGATGCCCACTCTTCCAACAGGAGATGATATTGCTGTGATGTTCCTGCCAGTGGCCACTATTCAATCCTGTGTATCGTGTATGCTACAGTGCATGGTCAGACTCCACAGAGGAGTAAACAACACTATTCCCTAGAACAAGAGTACTTCCGTATGGAGGTCAAAAGTGATAACAGTTCTGTAAACCAAACTGATTGCACTAGAATGATATAAAATTATTGCATTAGAAACTGGGCTAATTAAAGTTTAACTATAGTAAAAAAAAAAAGAGTATTTTTGATTCAGCTGTTATGTAAACAGGACAGACAAACCCCACTAAATAACAACATTCATAGCAAAAGAACAATGGACTGCTTTAAAAAGGACTTTTCCCAGTTTGCTTCCACACTTCTTTGGCTCCTTTAATGCTTTCTCTTTTCACACACTTCCAGTAACCTTGAATGCCTTGCTGCTGCGGTACCTGTTAATAAAGTTAAAGTATGTTTAGCATTTACACAAACAAGACTCTTATTCACACACTGTGTAAACATAATACGTAATACAATGCTGCTGCTCCCATAGTTCACATGCATGATAACAAGTTCTTGGTGGCAGCACTCCTCCCGGATTCATAAGAAGTAAGGAATCTTCAAGTTTAAAATATAACTTCTTTCTACTCATTATCTCTACTTGTGTTTCTACAAGTATTAATGGGACAGTTGTAGCAATCATCTGTGGTATTTAAAAATGATGATGTTAGCTTGTTACCCTCAAACCTCGATGAATTCGGTTCCTCAGGACTCCAAGAAACTCGCCGTGGCTGAGGCAGTCATCTCCATCTAGATCAAAAATCTTGAAGATGGTATCCAAAACATTATCTGAGAGTTCCTGTCCTGTTGCCACCTTCACTGCTCTCTTGAACTCAGCTAGTAAAGACAAAATATTACACCACAGGTGACTGTGAACTTGTAAAGAAATTGGCAAGCACATAAATAGCAGGATTCTGTACAATTTACAGTGTCTCATGGGTATCCTAACTGGAGAATTTGGGATGTGTGAACTAGTAAACTTGAGAATGCCTCAGTTCGCATGTTCTTGATCTTGCTTTATCTTTCATAACACTATCTTTATTAACTGTATGATAAACTTTTGAAATGCATTACTTCTCAAGCAACAGTAAGAGTGATAATTTTTGCTAGAAATAGTTGCACGCTGAAAACTTATGTACTTTTGGCTGATATCTGTGCATATGGATTATCAGTGTTTGCCTCACTACAGTCTCATAAACAATACTACCATTTTATCTTGAACCAGTTTCATGCCAATTCATTCTGCAAGAAAACTATTCTCCTCAGAGAACAGTATTTTACGATATGCTCCACCTCAACCAACAATCCCCTCAGCAACTCTGTATGCAGACCATCAAATCCTCAATGCACTGTTTACAGCACGTGGCTTTAGATACCCGTAGTGCTGTTTTTTAACGAAGTAGGCTACCTTCCCTTAAATTATGATGGAAGAGTTTATGAGGATTTATGGCAGAAAAAGCTGTGATACCTCTCTGGAGATGTACTTTCCTCTTCAGTTCTTTGGCCTTCTCTCTTTATACTACCATGTGCGTTACAGTAATACCTACTATCCCCACTTTCGGTCTTGTGGTGTAAAGAATTAGGAGTTTTGACTCAAGGAAAACGAGGAAATGTGGGGGTTGCCGTAAAACAGCAGATAGTAAGAGAGAAATTATTATTGTTTATCGTAGCAAGCACAATCACAACACATGGATGCATTTTTGAAGGCACCACGCAAGTGTGTATTTTAAGGAGGGACTGGGGGTTATTAAAATGTAGCAGTATTGTAGAGTATTACAGCAAGTTGTCCAACTAAGTCATAAATACAGTAACAATGTGGTTCTGCTTTCATAAACAAGTGCTGTTTATAAATCATGTTATAAATATGATTAGTTCTGAAGATTACTAGAGGAAAGAGCACTTCTGGCTTAGCTCTTATCTTTGCCTCTTCGAACAATTCCTGTATAAATGCAGTTGATTAATTTACAGTTGGTTTAAATATAAAGTTGACAATCCTCTGTAAAAGGATATACCACAATTTGAAAAAGACATGAAATAGGGGATACTTATAGTAGAGTCTTAATTTTGTCTTTAAAAATATGTTAACTCTTTCTTGAATTTAAATATAAATCCAGAGAAGGTACTGCACTTTTGGGAACAGAACATGAAGGAGAAAAATCTTCTAAAATGGTGGAGCATAATAATTTTCAAACCAAGAAGGGCCACCTTATCAGAGAGAAAAGATGAGCTGCTAACTTAGAAGAAAAAAAAGTCTAGAATAAAAGGAAGGACTGAAGGACTGTCTTATTTTTAGATAAATATTCGTATGTGTGTGAATACACATATGTACACACATGCAAACAGCAACACAAAGAATTTCCTAAGATTCAGGAAAGGATTAGACGCGTATACACATAATACCCATGAGTTACCTCAGAAGCTGACTGTTTTCGATCACAGTGTGGTTCAGTGCAAAAACAGTCACAACTGCCTGTTGGTTAGGAATGAGTTTTTACACGGAAACATTACCAGACTCAACACCAACTGTTGGCCTTATCATCCTTTGGCACTTAAAAACGTGATACTTAATAGAGAAGTGAGCTAACTCCCATATCTCACTTATAACTATTTTTTTCACCATTAATTCATCCTCTTTCCTCTCCACTCTTTCTACACTTTGTGCAAATAAAATTTGTCTCCCCCACAGAAGAAAGATGTTGTCAAACCAGATAGAGGAGGGCCATGAACCCAGCTAGGAACTGGAGCACATGATGGAAGAAGAGAAGGTGAGGGAGCTGGGGAAAACGGAAGTGTAAGGGGGGATCTTTCTGCAGCCTTAAAAGGAGTTACAGAGAAGAGAGAGACATATTTTTCTCAAAGGTGCATGGAGGTGAGACACAATCATTGTAAGCTGCAGCAAGGGCTTGACACAGAAAAGTCTTTGCAATGAGAGTGGTTAAGCACTAGAACAGCCACCCAGAGAGGCTGTGGAAATGAAACTCCACCTGAAGGCTGGCCTAACTAGTGATGAAAGTCCCAAGTTGTAACCTCCTGCCCCCCCCACACTTTTGGCTTTCTTTGGTTCAAACCCCATCCAAACATTTCTCCCTCAAGAATACTGAATTCTCTTCCTGTCTTCTCACATCTCACCGTTTCCCCATGAGCCCATCAAATATTTATTTCGATGAATGTTAATGTCTCATCAAATTGCCTTAGGAACCTTTTACGTTACTATTTTCAAATAACTTATGAGAGCTGTCTTTCAAGTGTAACAAGTAAGTAACAACCTCAGGATTATAACAAACAGCACTTGTAGGTCCATGAAACTTTTGTTGCATTGCTCCTATTTCTACTATATGGGAAAGAAGCAACTTCCCTCCTCCAAATCTCTATTTTAAAACCCACTTTACTACATTGTTTGTTTTTTACAGCCATGATTGCATAATGCTACATAAGCATATGGAGAAGACAGTATATTGGCATAAGAAAAACACAGCAAGTCACTAAAGGACCCTGCAAAAGAAAAGATTTCTATTGTTTAGTTTCCTCAGAAAACTAGTTTATCAGGAAAAAGCTTTGTTACCATGAACTGCTAATAAACATGTATTGTTTCAATAAATCCTTCCTAGTCTAGGATTTACATTGGACTGAGAGCAGCCATATGGAGAAGAACTTGGGGATAAGTGGTGGATGAAACACTGGGCATGTGCTGGCAATGTGCGCTTGCAGCCCAAAAAGCCAACTGCATCCTGGGCTGCATCAAAAGAAGCATGGCCAGCAGGTCAAGGGAGGGGATTCTGCCCCTCTGCTCCGAACCTGGAGCAGATCCCACCTGGAGTACTGTGTCCAGCTCTGGGGCCCTCAACATAAGAAGGACATGGACTTATTGGAGCAAGGCCAGAGGAGGGCCATGAAGATGATCAGAGGGCTGGAGCACCTCTCCTGTGAGGACAGGCTGAGAGAGTTGGGGTTGTTCAGCCTGGAGAAGAGAAGGCTCCGGGGAGATCTTATAGCAGACTTTCAATATATAAAGGGGGCTTATAAGAAAGATGGAGAGACTTTTTATCAAGGCCTGTAGTGACAGGACAAGGCAAAATGGTTTAAAACTGAGAGAGAGTAGATTTAGACTGGACATAAGGAAGAAACTTTTGACCATGACGGTGGTGGGACACTGGAACAGGTTGCCCAGAGAAGTTGTGGATGCCCCATCACTGGAAGTGTTCAAGGTCAGGCTGGATGGGGCTTTGCACAACTAGTGAAAGACGTCCCTTCCCTTGGCAGTGG
Source organism: Burhinus bistriatus (assembly GCA_013397275.1). NCBI lineage: Eukaryota > Metazoa > Chordata > Aves > Charadriiformes > Burhinidae > Burhinus > Burhinus bistriatus. Next base: position 217,085 of record VYXH01009551.1, read on the forward strand.
TGGCTTGGACTAGATGATCTTTAAAGGTCCCTTCCAACCCAAACTACTCTATGATCCTATGGTTTAGTCTGCTGTGAGCAGTTCAGCACATGATAGCACATCAGAACTTGTAAATCAAAATATTTTGTGAACTTTGTACTATTATTTTTTCATGAAATAGAATTAATTCAGAATAAAAAGCAGTATTCTATTTTTGGACTTCATAGTGCTACTTTGGGATAACTTATTTACATTAATTTTGTAACAAAAAAGCATTTTTTATTTTAAAAAATAATACATATGAGAGGTGTGCAGCACTTACCTCGTTTAACAGGACGATTGGCTACAGTAAACATCTGCATGGCAATAGAAAAGTCTTCCAGGTTGTTTGTAAACTTGCAAAAAGTCTTGAATTCTTCCAAACTGATATTCTAGAGTATGACAGAATTCAGATGATATATAATGAGTAATACATTCAAACACCAGTAGATCTATTTCGTTAAACCTGGTGGGACCTAGTGTTTAGGTGTGATTGGTTACTCATTGTCAATATTCGTATTTCTCAGTTAGCACATTAACATTGTTCTTATTTGCATAAAATTCAAAAGCTGCAATAACTCACTTGGAAACTAGTTACACTAGATACTTATATTCAAATGAAAACCTGTACATACAAATGAGGAAGCAAAACAAAGCATGCTTTATGTACCAACCTCTCCTGCCTCAATTCTGTCTTTCACATTCTGCCAATAAATTTCATTGTTTTCCTCATCGGTGAAGTACAGTAACCATTCTGCAAAGTCTTCTTTTCTCATGACATTCAAACCCTTTGAAAACTGTATGAATTCCATTTCTTGGACTTCTGTTTGCAGATTTTCCATGAATCTACAAGTGTAAACAGATATTATCCAACAGCTGATACTTGCGTCACTGTATCACTACTACTACCTTAGCTACTAAATGCAGTAGACACTAACTCTTAATCACAGATACTATCAATATCATTGTCTAAAATGTCACTGGTTTAATTTTACCTGTGTGTGCAGATTTGTTTCCATGACTGCATTTCAGGAATGACACCAGTAGGGTGCTCTCTAAGTCTGCATTCATAGACTGCTGCTGCTAAGATAATTTACAGATTCTCTTGGCATATAGCTTTTACTAATGTTTAAAAATGTGCAGATAATGAGATAAAATGATTGGTAAAGCAGTATTATAATGAATGAATGAAAAAGGACATAGGCCTGACACATGATTTATGAAATTTCCTATTAATAAGAAAGAAATGACAAGGTTGGAAAGCGCCTACAAAGATGAGGCCCTAATAATCACAAAGGTGAAAGAAAAGAGCAAACTTGAAATCATCACTGCAGGAAAAGATGAATAAAAGCCTCAAAGATTATAACTGTAAAGAGGGGTTTGGTAAATCAGTTCTGCACTCACTACAGGATGGATTAGAGAGGATTACAACTGACACGTACAGAGTTCGGAAGAGCACAGAAAATGATGTTGCAGGTGTTTGGGAAGGTAAGAAGAGAGCTGTCTGAGAAAGGAAGGGGTGAACATCAAGGTTTTTAGGAGATGCCCATTATTTTAGGAAGAAAAAAAAAAAGTAGCATGAAAAGCAAGTAAGAACCTGCAAGTACAGAGCTAGAACTGTAAGCAGAGTTGTAGCTTTTAGTTGCCCCAGTTTGGTCTACGCGGTCATTATCATTTCTTCTGGCCTGATATGAATTTCAAGAAAGTAAAAGACAATATTGTGTGATCCATTTGGCAATTTCCACTTCAGAAATGAGGCAATCCAAAAACAAGTGATACTTTTAAAATATAAATAAAGGCTAAAGCCACAGTAATGCTTGCTAGAATTCCTTTAGTACTTCGAAAGAACCCTGCTTTATTGAGTTGCAAAAATTATTGACAGGAGAGAATGAAATACTCCTATATCAGGACAAAGCAATTAGTTGGAGACAAGTAGAGCTAAGGGTCTATGTAGCAAATATCAGTACAGGCTCATTTGCTCATCAGTGTTTTCACGGCCTCACTGGATTTGAGTTCTTTCCCTTGAAATTACAGCATTTTAGTCCGCACAGCTATCTTTAGTTCTTTAATGAGATCACTTGGACAATTAGTAGCTCGAAGCTCTGTGAAATCTATAAGGGGTTAGCTGAAGACTGCTGTTGCAGAATAAGCTCTCGTATTTTCTCCTCTAATAATTAGAGCTGCACACATAAATAAAGGGCCAAAAAATGCTTCATGGCTCAGGACATGCAGGTAAATGAAAGCCTGGCAGTGGAAGTGATTTTAAGTTTCAGGCTAGAGTTTTATTAGGGTAATACTGAGGAGGGGTATGATATGCGCTCACATTTTATATGGGCACTTTTCTGGTCCAGTAAAGGGTGTTACAAGGCTTCCACAACATAGTCAACCACTGAGGTATATTCCTCCACAGTCCACCTTAAGACATGGCTCACTTTCAAGTCCCTCAACTGTCCCTCTCACAAGGGGATGAAATACCAAAGGACCTGTTTGTGCCATCAGTGTGAAGAGGAGGCCCCTTGTCTTACAGCCCTTACTTGCACAGCTTGCAAACCACTCTTCATTTTTCAGATGCAACTCCTGTCTTTGTAACCCATGAGGTGACTGCTGCCTCTGGCCAGCCCAGCGGTCAGCATGTGCCAGGGAGACTGGCCAGACCGGGCTAGCAGAAGCTGACCTGTCCCACTGGATCCTGGGAAGGGAGGTCAAGCTGCAGGAAGAGAGCGGCATGGACCTGGCATGTAGACCAGGCATGGAGTCAGTCCAGCAGAGACTGACTCCAGCCACTTGGCTGCATTTTGGGAGTGGCCATCAATGGCAAGGAGTAGACGGTATCTGGGATGTGTGGCTTGTGCTTGGCTGGAAGTCACAGCAGAGACCGTGCAGAACAGTAACCGCATCTTTCACCGTTGTTTCCAACCCATGTAACGTCTGGTCTGGGGGAGGAGAAGCTGCTGAAAATGAGGTCACTTTCAGAAATATGCCTAAAACGTGGATGTAGGGAAACGAGATACCACGTGTTTTATTTTCTTGGCTTTTAATCTATGAAAGGTGGGCATATTTTGCAACAGACTTAAGGTCTGTTACTGAAAGTGTGAGTTACTTATCTTGGGGAGCTAACTGTCAGTCATTTGCTGCACTGGTCAGTAGCCACAGGTGATGACAAACTACATATTCTTCCATCTTTTCTAAACATTGCATTTCCTTAAGCAGAAACCCCTCAGTGACCTGGCCTCTAGCCACACCCAATAAAGGCAAGACAGCTGAAAGACCAAGCATTTCTACTTGCTGACGAAGGAGCGGGTGGCCCACCTAGCCCCACACATCAGCCAGCTGAAAGATGCAGCAAAGCCAGAAGAAAGTGAAGGGTTTGGCTGTGGCTTTTTTGACATGTGCTTGCTTCTGCACCCTCTTCTAGTTGGACAGTGAATGAAGCTTTTTATTTCCCCAGCCCCACCGTGTGTTTTCCACTGCCTTTTCTCAGGCCTGGGCTCTTGCCCTCTCTAGTTGCTTTGGAGCAACGACACTGCAGCCTTCCTGTGGCACAAGAGCCGTGCATCTTGCTGCACTATGCACATTAGGGAGGGGAGCAGGAATTACTTATTTAGGTACAAAAAAATTAACAGATATTTCATTTCAACTTCTAGGCTTGCTCCTGGCAAGCCAGAGTGGGAAGATTTCCTGCCGTACCAAATGCTACTTGGAGCAGCAGCTGAAATGTGTAATTTAAAATTTATATGTGATAGTCTCCCATATTACAAAAATTAAAATACTATGAATCATCACATCAGCATTCTAGGTCACTCTTATTCCCAGATGTGAGAGTTAAAAATCCTAATGAGTTTTTTTTTCTTCAAGTGAAGTTATTAAAAGTTATTAAAAATAACTTTCTAGTTAGGAAGTAAAACTTGATACTTAAATGCCAAGACACCACTAGGGATACTTGCTTTTGTATCTTCTGGATCACAGTGCGATGAGTTTCAGCTCAAAATTCCTTAAAAATTTCTCCAGATATTAGGAAAAACAAGCATAGGAATGAAATTCTTCCTCTCCCAAGCTCTGTGGGAGCTTGGCCGGGGACTTTGAAGCGAGCCAGAATTCAGCTACGGGAATTGGATTCTGATTGTAGTTGTGTTCTACAATTCAAAAACAATTACACTGGGAATACTCTTATGCTATAGCAGCTTGAAAATAAAAGCAAATCCTAAGTGTCCAAATAACAAAAAGGAAAGGTAAATCATAAATTTATAACACGGGGAAAAGGCTGGGAACAGATAGTACTTTCTTTAAGACAGCCCGTTTTATCCACACTCTCTAAAACACCCATGTTGAAGGCCAGTGGCCAAATTCATTATCATGTTACAACAGTATCCAGAAACCTTATCAGGATTTATCCCTCATTTTGTAATGTGCTATCCTATAGAAAGAGGGAGTCTCTCAAGACTTTTTGGTAACTAAGCTTTAATAGAAATGAAAATGTAATAAAACTGAGGAGATCTCAGGAATGCAGTTATTCCCCCTCCAACCTGAGATGTTGCAATTAAGTCCTAGTGTTGTATTCCTTACGGCACACGAAGCAGGAGAATGAAACATAAAAGCAAAAGTTAGGGAAAGTTTTCCTTCCTGTACCTCTTGACCTGAACTGAAAGTCTGTTCAGAGCTTTAATGCGCTAATACAGAACTGACCAGTTTTGTCACACTGACTTAGAGGAAGGAAACTTAACAACAAAGATAGTAGTGGATATACCACCTCGGCATTTGTACTCTCCTTCGGCTCCTCTTTGGACACTGAAGTCCTTTTGAAGACTTGATAACCCTCTCTGCACCAAAAGACCATTGCAAACCAGCTGCAAGGTTGCCTTTTTGCAATCTGACTTTCAAAACAGGATATAGAACATGTGATAAGGGCTTGACCATTAACCTTTAGAGAACATTTAGATTTATGCTTGTAAATTGTTTTGCAAGCAGTAAGACAGTTAATAAATTTCACCATTTTCAGAATTACAGGCAAAATCCGCCTTGATTTACTGTCCTTAATGTTTCCAAACCAAACCAAACTACTCACTTTCATTTATAAGCATTCTGTAGAAAGTAATCAAGCTATTCCTTTGCTAAGTATGTAGGAAAGGAAGAAACACAGATTATTGTCAACACCTTTACTAAATATTTGGGAAATATTCAGATGCAGCTATGATAGGAATATACAATCATGAAGCCATATTTTGTTCCCATCTCCACTTTCTCATTGTCTGATCTCGGTTGCACGACATGTAATGTCTACATGTATTAGGGCTCTACATACATATACACACACATAGGTACAAGTGTAGGTACAGAGACAAATAAAGAGGCAATCATATTCTATTTCTGCAAAGCACTTCCAAATCCCTAGATGAAAATCACAGAAAACGTACAAGCGATGATCAAAGCAAAAGCACTACTGGCTTCCACGTATTGGCACAAACACAGAACAGTACCAAACATCAGCGCTAGCAGTGTGGTTCAGTCTGGATCATTCTGGTTTCTTAAATGAAAGGTTTCAAATGAAATGTACCAAGGAATTCAAAATACTGAAGTAAAGAAACAGGACAGGTAGGGAAAAGGCATGTTTTGTGTATGGTTATATGCAATATATGACCTTCAAGCTAAAACAGAAAACAAAAAAGAAACCATGATAAAAGAATATTTCTGGTGCAAAATTCTAGTGCAAAAAACTGATGAGAAGTTTGGAAGCAACAAATGAGGTAGGAAAATGCCACAAACTGGATTTGAAATGTTAATTTTCCTTATATGATTACAAGATGCCCATTGTTTAACCATACCAGGAAGTACTGTTTTGTAAGTCATCCCAGGAAAAAAATACAATTATCAGAAATTTTTTTTAATATTCTTTCCATACTCTCTGCACTTTTTCTTTTTTTTTTTTTTTTTTTTTTTTTCAAGGCAATTTTGAGAGTTTTAATTTTGNTTTTTAATATTCTTTCCATACTCTCTGCACTTTTTCTTTTTTTTTTTTTTTTTTTCTTCAAGGACATTGTGAGAGATTTAAGCTTGCTTGGGGACAGATTACAGAAGAAAATCATAGCAGTCGTAAACTGTTTAGGGAGTGAGTTACTGTCTCCTCTTTTATTTGGGATTAGTCATACTTAAACAAGATCAGTAAGGGACTTTTTTCAGGGGAAAAAACCCAGTAGCTGTCAAGAAGAAATATTTGCTATACCTAGAAAATGAAATAGTTTTCTGCTCAGAATAAAAAATAGTACATACAAAATAGCTGGAAATTAAAGCACAAGTGAAACATTTTTTGGAAGGGAAAGACCAAAAATTATTTGTCTCAAAAAACAGGGGAAACCCATGCAAAAGAATAAAAAGCCTGTAATCCCAAAGAACAACTGGCTTCATGTTTGAAATTTGACATTCTCTAAGATAAATCCTGGTACTAGAAGACTACCTTGTTGTTGAAGTGTAAAACTGAGTGGTGCTCATCTGAAACAGAAAGTTGTTCAGGTCTTCTGAGAAGAAAGTTTCACCTGGTTACAGCTTCTTGTATTAAATCCTTCTTTGTTACATGATTTTAGGCTTGCTGCATATTTTTTATATTTTCTTAAACTGGTACAGGAGAATAATGGTTCCAGCTGCATTTGACTAGTGATGTACATAAACATACTCCAGAATAATTTAGATTTAAATTTCCTAACTTTTGCCAGGGAAACAAGCTGATGCTTTTGAAGTTGTGAATTTTTATTAATAATTATCATATTGTCCTTATGTTAAGGACAATATAACGGGCAAGAAATCATGTAGGAGTCTGGAGCTGAACATGTGTTCATGAGTCCTACCTTAAGATCTCTGAAACCACCTTGTTACTATGGGAAAGCCATAGGATGGTGTGCGTCCCGGATTGATTCCACTACTTCTAAGCAGTCCCAGGAGAAGCTGCAGAACGAAGCAGGAGTCTCACCACTGCTGCTCAGCACGAATGAAAAGGAGCAGCTTTGGTTGCTGTTTTGACTATGTTCTGGGGGATAGTGAGAAAAGAGCTTGACTGGTGTCACAAAAAACCTACAAAAAGGTTACTTCTTTACTTCCATGCTCCCAGCAGCCCAAGAAAGGTTGAAAAGTGACCTGATATTGTGTTTCATGGTCTTATTCTTTATGTCTGGTAAAAAACAGCCTGAGGATTGTCCTTGTGTGTATCACCTACCTATGATTTCCCAAGAACCGTGCACCAGGTGGAGACAGATGGAGCATGGCATGCTTAACCATTTTCCCTCCTTACATCAGTGTGCCTCCTGTGTTCGGGGCACTAGGAAAGGAGGCACAAGAGCTGGCTTACATCAGCTCCACATTGCCTGAAGAGATGTAGACAGTTTCCATTTTCTTTGCGCCATCTGAGTGCAAAGAAAGGAGAACAGGGCAAATTCATTGCCCTGATATATTGACTGTGGCTGTCTGACATTTTTTAGATGTTTGGACTGTGGGCTAAAAGGGTTGGACAACGTTGGTGTACATATAGATACAGATGGTTGCACACTTACAAAAGGATTTTTTATGTCAGCCAAATTGAAAAGGAGGAAGCATGAGGAAAATATATGTAAGTAATGAAGTGAGAACACTAATCTCAGCTTTCTTAATTCCCATGTAAGTACAGCGAAATTTCACAAAGAAAGCATTCCTGCCTTTTTTTTTTTTTTTTTAGTTTCAAGGACTGTACAGCACAGCAATATCTGTGTATTTAACTAATGTGACAAGTTTTAGTGTGTCCTAATCAAACCTAATCACCCCTACTTTCTACTAGGTACTACACTGATCAATGGAAAAGCTTTCCAGGCAAGAACTTGGAAAATGATAAAAGCGTTTACCATCATTATTTTCTGCTTTTGACAATGATCTATGTCTGTACAGCTCATCAGTCATCTCTTGTAAAAACAGTGTGGCACTTTGATCAAACCGCCAACAATAGCTTCCCGCATAAGGTAAAATGTTATGAGAGGCCATCAGATAGAAATCCCATTTTCTCTGAACAATAGGAACCCAGAAATGATGTGCTTGATTTACTTGCAAATAAAATCATGTGAAAGGTGATATCTTCACACAGGTTAAAAAGACAGTGATCCTTTTATTCACCTTTCTGCATGTTAAACAAACTTCACTGTCATGTTGCAACTGAGATGGAGTGTCTAAGCAGTGATAAAAAGGCACATTCCAGCTCTACGAAACATAACTGCCACTGTTGAAAAATTACCTGCATTAAACCTTACACTTACTCCACAAATTTTAAGAGCAAGATGTGGGAGTTTGATTTTGATTACAGGCCTCTATCTGTGTGGTAGGCCAAGGTCTTTAACCTATGCGTTCTGAATGTACTAGGTACATAGTTTCATCAATGTCATGCCTCATTGGGTCAATGTAGGATTTTCTCTAAAACCTGAGGCTTTTCAGTTTTACAATGTATATGCAAACACAACCTTTTACTGGTGCTCTCTGCCTTTTGTTTCATTGAGAGGATCTATGGTATTTTTAGAAAAGGGAGCTGGAGGCATCTTAAACTTATTTTACTCACTTAGATTCCTATTGAGTTGAGGTCTTCAAAAGAGAAAGGTTGTTTATTTGAAGACTGGTGTGTGCCAGAGCCAGTGGAGCTGAACACTTTTTAGTGTTAGAAGAATTGCCACTCTTCCTTTTCTACTCAGGCTTTCCCCAAACCTCTACTGACTGCAACAATATTCATTTTTAAGAGCGCTGACATAGATTCTCTACTTCTGAACATAAATTGAAGTCAAACATACTATCCAAATATATTTTTGCAATCTGTAAATGACTGATTATTTTTGTAGAAAAGTTAATACTGATATAGATAATTTTCTCTTGTTGTGCTGCAAGATACACACAGGTATTTAGGCACTTGAACTTCCATTTATCTCAAAGAAAGACCGTGCATTTGGATTCTGGGCCCAAGTTCACATAACAATGTGTCTGGAGTTCATACTAACAGGACAAATTGATCTCCCAAGTAACAGAGTTTTAACCAGTTAAGTTGTGATGCTGTGTAGGTGGTGGTCTCATTACTGATTGAAATAAACATTCGAAGAAAGAATCTCATCCGATTAACACTAACAGCTGATACCTGGTTGGGTTTTCATGTCGAAAGCAACCACAGCAGAACTTCATACTTTGATGCAGATAAGGACTATGCTGTCTCTCTGACATGTATATGACATACAAACTGAACGATTCCCTACACCAGTCTTAGAACTTTCTATTAACTTCTGATTTTGCAAAGGTTACAGTGAAATAGATAGGTATACAGCACTACGTTTCCGGGAGCAACGGCCGCTTGGTATTCCACTGCAGTTTCAGTCTGAATTGGTGTTTACCATCTGGCTTAATTCTCTGTTCTGACATAAGTGCCATGAAGTATCTGCATAGTCCCATTGCAAAAGCAGTTCAAAGGGTAAAGGAAAAGGCACAGGTAAAGTTTCAACAGAAGGTGGAATTTGAAGCGAGCAGAGAAGTTGCCTGCAGCCTACCATGACAGTTGTAATGAGGAAGGGGGTGCCTGAGCTCAGAAAATTTTTTTAAATTGATTAGTAGTCACTTTTTTGGTGATTTGATCAAGAAAAATATTAATGAACCATATTGCCTTAAGGTATGACATCAAACAGCTGTCAAAAATGGTAGCCTCAAGGCTCATGCCCTCCAGGCCCATTGGTGCTTTGGAGGTATCAGGTGCTCAACTCCTCCTGCAGACAGCAGACTCCAGGAGCTAAACTAGAAATTTAATCAGGCAAAATCACGAATAATCTCCTGCTTCATTACCTGCTTAACTTTCTGAATCAGCTCAGTGTGGGTCAGATTAATGCCAGTGTTGGTGCAAAGCAGAGAGGACAGGAACAGGACTGGTTGCTGTTAGGCTTGCCTAGCTGAAAAGTACCTGAAAAATGCAGAATAGCGAAGTTTTTCCTTTCCTTCTTTTCCAAAGAAATGTACCAGCAACATGGTATTAACACCACAGCTTTCCAGTTCTGCTCCCTATAAAACAAAAAACTGTATGATTAATTATTATGCATTGTATGATTATTAATATCTATTCACCACAAATCTGGAAATATTTATTTGAACTAGAATTTCACAAGACATACTTGCAATTTAATTACTGTTCCCAAAGCTATCACACAGGATCTCAAAGCTGAATAATTCTTCCACATCAACTGGTAACAGTGTATTATATGTTCTGCTTCTAAATATTCTGCATGAAAGATGAGTACAACTTACAACCACCTTCAGTGTATTTTAGTGTTTGAATTGAGAAGGTTGCCAGTTAAGTCTTTAAAAATCTTTATGCTTAGGTGAATATAGGTTTTAAATAAAGTTAACATCTTTGTAAAAAAGTTTTTATTCAGATATTTCTAATTTGTTACAGCCATTTAAAAAATTCATGATAGTCTAAGAAATGAAACTAGAAAAATACAAACATTCACAATGCTCTATTGTAATAGGGTCTTACAAGGCTTCTTGCAATTTTCAATGTTAGTTACTTTTCTATATATTTTTTAAATCTGATGAAAAGATTTCTGCAGAAAAAGGATGCACATTATTTCAACTCAACAGCATCTTTAACGAGCTTAAAACTACACATAATGCTGGATTTCTGTTCTATTCTTCTTTCAGCACTAGCATACTGGCATTTCTTTGAACGCAACAGAACACTAAGCAACATGAAGAGAGATTTTTTTTTGTAAGTCCAGAGGGATTTCAACAAACTATTCTTATGACATCTAAATAGCCTCTGTGTCTTTTATCTGGTTGAAGAGGTAAGATGAAAGACAAGAGTCTATTCATAAGATTTAATACTAATGGTTATTTAGCTTTCAGCATCACCAATAACAAGTCCCATTAGTCCACTGTGTGTTTCATGCTTACTGCATATGTGACACAGTTATTTTATAGTTAAAGAGGTAACATTCCTCATTTCTACTGCAAGCTACAATTCACTAAATGCCAGTGATACGAGTTACATATGAGTGAACCTAGAAAAAAACTTTTCAAGCTGTATGCAAACTGTACTTATAGAACTTTTATCATTTAACTGCAGGCAAAGAATATTTAAATACCCACAAGATTCATCCTTCTAAAGTTTAAACACTTCAGATTACTGTGAAGACTGATGCATAAACATTGGTATATGCTTTTTTGAAAGTCAAAAGTCAAACATTCATGTATGCTTATTTGAAATTCAAACCCGAACTATTTATGTCAGAATGCAAAGTTTTCCAAGAAGAAACAGAGAAGAATCCACATATTTCTCACTGCAGTGAGATTCCAATCTGCTTTTTTGTGGTTTTTGCTTCCATGTTTAAAGGAGACTTGAGAAATGCAAGAAATAAATTTGCTGATGTAATTTTTAAAACTGAACTCATGATTACACAATTTAATGCTGCCAATTTAATTACTCCATATAAAAACCAGTGTTGCATTGAAAACAAACTGAAAAATGAGGCTTAAAAGAACCTTTTAAAAACTAAGTCTGCGACAGAAAAAGTTTTTTTTCTTCTATTCATGTTTCTCTAGTTATAAGCTAGAAGAAGACATATAAACAATACCTATCTCATCTTATCTAAGATGACAAAGCCTATCCCTGGATTTATAACAAATATGCACCTACTTGTTGGCTACCCTCTTTATCAGTTGAAATTCCAAAGTGGAATTGGCAGATGTCCAAACACTATGTTAGTGAGAGTTAAATGTATTTTAAAACTACAAAACAGTACATTTCTTTAAAACAGGATATGCAGTAGGAGACCACAGAGACTACAGCTTAAGGGTAAAATTTCAAAAAATTGCTTTTCCTAGAGTTAATGCTATTAAATTAAAGTACATGTTAGTACATAATTCCTTTTTGTCCACAGAATCATTAGGAGCATTTGCTGCTGAACTGTATAAATTAGTACTGACATGACAAATCTTTGTTAGAAGATAATGAGAGCACCGTTAATATTTCCAACACCTCACCCTCCTAAGCTTAGGTAAAAGAATAACTTACGTTTGGAATGTCTCTCTTGGCAATGAGAATGAAATGGTAACCTAACCCTAGAGCTCTAAAAAGGACCAGACTGGTAGCTTTGAGTCACAGAGCTACTATCTAAATTGAGTGAAAGTTTGGATTCTGGTCTATCTGGTGGCTTCAGCTCCAGAAGGGTGCACCACAGCACCCTCTGGGGCTGTGTGCTTTACAGAAAGCTGAGGCACAGAGTGGAGAAACGATGGTGATGTTCTGCGTCTCATCTTGATACAAGCATGGGATGAGCAGGGACATGTATCTCAGCTGGGGAACTCAGACATTTTCCAGAGTCCGTTGATTCAGACAAAGAATCCCAAAGACCAAGCTCTGATGCCACACAAGTCTATATGAACTAATGAACATGTGTGTACATATTACAAACATAGGTTTATTTTCCTAGAGGAATATTAACACCTCGTACACTTTTCAAAAGCACCATGAACCGCTGAATTATGCAATTATTCCTTTTTAAGCAAGATCAGATAACACAACATTTATTCCTTATTACCCAGATTGTTAACATAGAAGCCTGACGCTGCAAACACTGAGTCACGGACACAGACCTACCTAATCCTGTAGTTCCCCACTGAGCTTCTGACATTCAGGACCTGATACTGCAGCAAGTAGCAACAAGTGCCACTGAAAAGAAACTTATCTCATAGTGAGACAGGATTTTTGGAATAATGTACCTAACTGATTTTCAAAACTCATCTGAAATGTTAATAGACTTACTGTCTCTAGATTCTTACCACCTTTCATTGCAGAATTTGCCTGAGGCATGACTGGAAAGCATTCATCATGACTAAAATCTGTATTATGTTCCTTGTTCTCTTACTTGCTTCCTGGGGGATGGTATTTGCTGTGCAATGTCTTCTTACAATAGAAATTGTAAAAATAATACATATTTTGGATTGAAATTTTTCTTGGTTAAGATAGAAGGAAAGCGAATAGATGAAGAACAGGGGCAGAAAAGAGAGGAGGGTCAAGGAGAACAGTATTTTAGTTTCTGTCTGTTAGTGATGTCCCATGGTGATGTATCCATTATGAAATTAATCCTGCCAGGTACAGCTAGTCAAAAGAACTGCGAACAGGCAAGCTAGTGGGACCATGAGATCCAGATCTCCAAAAGCAGTCTTTTTTGGAAAAGCCCAGACAGCCTCAAGTGGACACCAGAATGAGCAATATATCATTTTATGATGAATTAGCTTTAATCATGTAAATCTGAACTAAAGTTTTTAATGTTTTGCAAGGCACTTTCTTAAGAGGTAGGATTTAAGAATATATCGGGTCTGATACAAACAGGGTAAACAAACTGTGCACTATTTTTTTTCTACAGAGGGTATAACCGACAATATCTGAGAAGAAATACGATGAAGCATTTTCTAAGCAATAAACAGCTTATATCCTGCATTCGACAGCATCCAGCGTTCCCATTACCTGGGTATTAGGTGGTTTTTAATGACAATTAATGCCATGGAATTGCTATGCTGTATTCTCAGTGCCTCTAGCAAGGAAGATGTAACTTCATGGACGTCCTCAGCTTTCAGTGTGTCACCCACAGCTCTGCATCAATTCATGAGGAGGTACAGAATAAAAACGGTTTCCAGCCAAGTGGGCTAAAGCTAATCTGGGAGCAGACGTTGTAGGAGATACTTCATGCCAAAAATAGGAACAGGTTCAAACTAGTCTTGTCGCCAGCAGGTTGAGAGGGATCAGGTCCTGCTGTTCAAGCAGTCAGGGCATGGCACTGTTGCACTGTGAAGCCTGAGGCTGCCCGACTGGTGCATTGCTGGCAGCTGGGAAAAGCAGCTCCTATACACAGTTGGAGATGGTTCCTCACAAGAATTCAGGCCCTACCTCCCTGTCATGCCATATTTTAAAAAACTGAATTTCTACCAAAAGTAGGGAATCCGTAACGAGGACCCCCCTCAGAAGGTATGACATTCAGTGAAGCAGGCTCTTTCGATTAACATGGACTTGGCCTCAAAGGCAGAGCACACCCACTCTCGGCATGTGTAAACCTCCTTGCTCTTGGCGCTAAAACTGATTCAGATGGACTGTGACCAATTCCCCCACCCCGCTGTCCTAACGCCTCCCCAGGCAGTCCATGTTTGGGCTGCCATCCCAAGTTTTGGTTATCACAAAATGCCAACTGAGCATGCTTATGTGCACCATTTCCAGTTTATTCCAACTAATGTTACAAGCAAAGGCACTATGTAGCCTTCAGAGATTACGATTCGATTCTTACTCTTTTGAATCAAGGACTACAGCAGTTAGTGCAAAGCCACATCGTGTGTCTTCTGTGGCCTGTCAGGAGCCCACACTGCTATTTGGCTTCTCTAGCTATATAGTTTAAAGCGCTTCAAACTAAATTAAGTAGCAGAGACTAAAGGGGCAGCCTTGCCTCACACATCTGTGCAATGGGAAGCAATGCTATTGTGACCACAACAGGCTTCCAGATGAATTCCTCGTGGGAGACACTTTTGCTATCCAAATCAAATTTAATGTACTTGCAGAACAGGTACCTAGAAAGATGTCAGAAAGTGTTTCTTAGTCTCTCTTGAGGTTATAATGTCATCACATCATGTGGAAAAATAAAATAATTTTTTTCTCCATGAGGTAAACAATGATGCAGCAGTTTTTGAACAGCTTAATATTTTGATGTCACACGGCTTGGTTCTTTATGGGGTTTACCTGCCTGGAGAGCTTCCTTTAAAGCATGCAGGAATACTGCAGTGCTCTTTGACTGATAACGCTAAGGTCGTGGGTTTGATCCCTGTATGGGCCAATCAAGCCCAAACCACAACAAGTATCTAAAAGCTTTTCCACAGAATTCAATGTTAAATCTGCTGATACAAAACATACACATTTATGTTGGAGAAGATAGGTCAAGGAAAAAAATGTGCATTTCATCTGAACTGAGAGGTGACAAGATTAATAACACACTCTTTTGGGGAGGGGTATTAATCTTAGTCTTGGACCAGATTCTTGCAAAATTTGATGTGCTGCACCCCTGTTACGGAGTATTACTGCACTAGAAGAGTACAGATCTCAACCACCATCTTCCTCCCTGCAGTTTAGGCAGTCTTTAGTTATTCTGGGCCCAGGGCTCTGCAGACTTTGAAGCTATGGACAGAAAACTTTAAACTAATTAGAAATTCTAGGGAGCAGATGGGCAGGTTACCATAGCCTGCACAGTCTCTGTGGCTGAGGAGATGCATTGCAATGCTGCAATGTCTGAAGGTCCAAGTGTAAAACCTTGTGCTGACCAGCTAAGCGGTGATAAATGTGTGAATGACTAATGTCATTCATAGGTCTTAGGACCAAAAAAAAAAAAAAAAGAAAGAGAAGTAAGCAACTGATACACAATCAAGAGGAAAATATCCATGTGTAAGTCTAAAAGTATAATGCTTATAGTCAGATTGAATTTTAGTTCAAAAGTTTTCTGTTTAAAAGAGATTAATAGCTGTGTCCCGAAATACTAGTTAAATGTTTTTAAAAAAAACATGTAAATGAAATACTTTGTATGAAAACGTGTTCATTATGAAATTCAGAAGCATATGTTTAATCATTTGGAAATGAGACAATGCACACATTCTTTCCCAACATGAATTCCATTTTAAGAACAAATATAGAACATTCTGTATTATCATTCCTTTCCTAACAATAGCTAAAATTAATTTCTAAGTTTAGCCATTACACAAAGCATATTAAATTAGAGGTATTGAAACTACTTGATAACTCATTAATCTAAATTGAAGGGCCCAAGAGCAAAGTCCCTGATCTAGACGACTGGGCTGTACTGTAGATATCTGCAACCATTAGCATTGTTTTCCTTACCAGAACATTAATGCACGTGTCATTATTACCATACCCTTTTAAGGAACTCGGGGCATGAATACAAAAGCAACTAGTGCTGTTCACTGGGCAACACCTTTTCCAAAAGATACCAAACTCTTCTAGCTCATGCACTTTCCTATAACACTCTACACCACTTCCAGGCAAGGAGTCTGCCTCTCCTCTTCTGTGAAGCACGGTCGAATGCTCAGCTGGGTGTCTCACGTGAAGCAGAACAGTTGTGGTAGGAAGCCAGGTGCAGCATTTGCTTTGGGCTATGGGAAGATGGGTGAGGTGGCACAGTCACTGCCTCTGTTGACTTCCGCGCCATTTTCTCCAGGTTAGTTAGGAAGAATCAGGTTGCCGGTCTTGTAAGTCTGCATCTCTCCTTCACTGTCTGCGTGCATGCCTGAGCTATGAGTAAATCAGATTGCCTGCTCTGCAAAAGCCAGCATGGAACTTCCCAAAAGAGTGGGCTGGTTAAGGCTGGGCAGATTTTTTTGGCTTTTCTTCCAGCATCAATTATAATACTGGAAAAAGAAAATCCTTCAATTGAAATATATTTATCTGGATAACCAAGTCCACTGCCATCCCATTTGAGGGCTGTTAACTAAGTGGTGAAATTTTGAATTTTAGAGGTGTAAGTCAAAGTCTCAGTAAAAGAGGCAGAGATACAAGCACCCTGGGAATGCAGCAAACAAACTACTTTTTCTTTTCCTAATTCAGTATCTCAATGAGTATTAAGTGGTATCCCCATGCAGTAAATGAATGACTGGGACCTCTGTCTACACACTGGACAGGGAACACACTTGGATATACCTGGTGGTTAATTAAACTTGCAGACTACCATTTATACCTTATTTTCGTAAGTCTGACATTTTCCTTCTGGTATCAGAGACTGGGATTACTTCGAAAAACCAGCAAACGCCTATGCAAATTGTGAAAGTGTTGTGGAAATAAAGAACTATCCCAAACACCAAACTTCTGTTGCAGTATCTCAGCTTTCAAAGAACACAGTCAATTTAAAACCCATATTTTTATGCTTTATCTGCTTTGCTTGAAAGTAATACTATGACTACCATAATTATTAAAAATAAGGGGTAAAACCCATATGCAGCAACTACATTGTATAGTCAGATTCACTGCTTATAATCAACTATTTTTGTGAGAGACAGAGACAGGAAAGAAAATAAAAATTAGAAGAAATGTGATAATTTGGACTTTGCCAAGTAGAAATATAGCAACCAGAAGAATTTCAAGATAGCTCTACTCCCCAAAGCTATTTAATTCTTCTTTTGAACAGGCTATAATTCTGTTTATAATCTGCTAAGAAACCATATTAAATAATATTTTCTGGTTACAACAACTTCACATTTTTCTCAGTGGACAATTCTGAAGACAAAATCTGAGGCAAGACAAAAAACAAAATAGAGACATTCAGGCTCAGGTATTTAATTAGCTTCCAATAAGCTTATGTATTTATAACTAAATCTGTCCAACTGTATCAAAGTTTCTCTGGAAATTTTGTACTATAGCTGTGCATTCATGCAGAATAAAGATCCTTTTTCTTTCACTGTCATGGCATTTAAGTCTCAATTGAAATTGGTTTTGAGGAGCAGACAATCCTATTAATCCTAACTATTTTAATCTGGTGATTGATGAAAAGATTCAAGAAGGGAGATGGTTGTTAGTCCGTCAAACAATTTTTAACTGGACTCTGGATGCATATTGAGGGAGCAAAACCTTTATGCATCAGGAGACAGTCTTAGTTTATGTCTAGTAAATATTAGAGCTGTTAGCAATACTGCCACTTCTATTTTTTTCCCCAGGCAGGTGAAAAAGTAAAGAACACAAGCTGGACCAACTCTTTGTAGAGACTGCTGATGCATGATAGATTTATAAAGCAGAGCCCTGTATAAATTTCTTATTGAATGCTTCCAACATGAGCGGTCGCTGTCCCGTGCCTCATTACCCATTTTCGGTTTACAGCTGAAAGCAAGTTTGTGGTGGGAAAAATATCCTTCAGCTACACTATCCAATTTAAGCATGCAACAAAAGTAGTGCTGCTGATGCAAGCAGCACCTTATAGCAATAGTTGGATATAATCCATCTGTAGTCTGCCCCTCTTTTGGTCCAGTTCATGACCTTCTTCTGAGGTGTTTCCAGTACGGTCAGGACTTGCCCCCTCTCTCTTTTCAATCTAATCCAGGCTACAGAATATCTTGCTTCTGTGCTAACTAGAGATTGAAGAAGAGATGGCAACTATCAAAGACTCCACTCTGGGAGAAGGTAGGTTACACTGGCAGGATCCAGGGAAAAACAGACAGAAGAGAGCAGGCATTTACCTGCTCCTTTCATTGACGAGCTGTATTTGCCATTTGCTAACGGTCTGTAATCCAGTGAAACTTCTAACCCAGTTGGAAGATCATACTCTAAGACTGTTTCTTCTTCTGGTCTGCATCTAAGACATTACTTTGTGGAAGTGGACCTAACTAAAGTAATCCTTGCCTTTGTCACCTCAATGACAGCAATTACATTTCAAACCAACTCAGAATAAGCTGATATTACTGCAACAGCAGCATTTAGGTAAGTTTAAGGTATCAATTTCTATTTGGAAAGCTGTCTTTTCTCATACGGCAATACAGAGTTTTTTGAGTTTTTCATCAATAGAAGTTACTTTGAAACAGAGGCTTACAGAAACTAAACAGAGTGACCACACAGTAATAAAATACATTAATTGCATACATTTCATCAGGAGATCCAGCAATTACAAACATTTCTCTTTCCCAGTTGGAAAGTAGCTGACAAATCACACACTTTCATTGAATTAAAGTACAAATACTGATGCTTATATACTTATCTAAAAACTCCGAAAAAATAAAAGTTCATGGGAAATATGACAATACTTTTGTAATGAAAAATGTATCTCTATTTCATACCTGAAATACTGTTTCGTCACCAGCTGTTTTCACATCATCTTCCTTCCCAATGATTCTCTGTAGCTATATTTGTTAAAACATGAAAAAAAAAAATCACAGGAAAATTACAAATTTGGTCTTACAAGAGTCTCCCTTTTTCAGAAACTTGCATTAATTTCACCTTTTCTTAATTATAAAGTCACTACGTTTCTCCAAGGTTCTGTAGTCATGACAAAATATTTGCATACTTAAGGATATTTTGCTATTCAGACACACTTTTTCCCAGGAACGTTTTATCTACTATGGTTAATATAGCCAAGCAGAGCATATGAATCTCCCTTGCAACCCAGCGCTTACTCTATTTGTAGAGGAGATTTTCTTGCACTCGAAGCTTAGCAGTCACTCCGTAAGATTTTGAAACTCAGGGGTGCAACATCGAGGGTCATTTGGGAAATAAAAATTAACCTCTGATTTTCATCTGTCCTCCTAGACAGCTTGACATAGCTCTGCTACAGATACGATCTTCTAGACATGAAAAACATACCTGTTCAAATGAGGTACTATACAACTAACAACAAAGAAAAAATTAATTAAATAAGCAAATGTATTTTCAGAACTGGCATTAAGCGGAATGTGCTTTGAGTTTCCCCTCCAGCCCACAAATAAATGAATCTTGAATGTGTTAGCTGAGAAGATTTTTAGAAGTAGTGAAATGACTCACATTTAAAAACATAACTTCCACTGTCCCAAGTACAGCTTTAAGCTAATATAGGAAGTGCATTAATTTGCAGCATCTCATGTATATCTTAGCTGCAAGGTTTCTTTGACTGTCTTTTTGCTTGGGAGGTCAACACTGCCACAAGAATGAGTGATTTAACTTAGCACAAGGTATACCTACCTTTCACAGACATTTGCATGAATCCTCAAAATGGCAGCAAAAATGAAAGAAAAAGGGACTTATTACATTTCAGGTATAGATATGGACTAACATCGAGCACTCCAGATTTGGAGACTTCAGGAAAGATGCTTTTAATGCTCATGGTTTTCGAAGCTGCTGGTTTGCTTCTCAAACATTTCTGAGTGATTCCTCATCCTTCCCATTAAAACCGGGAAAAAGAATCCATGACCAAATTTGCATACCCATGATTTTGTGGGGTTTTCAAGCCTCTTCTTAGGGCTTTATTTTTTTTGGGTTTTTTTGTTATGTTGTTCCGAGAAGCTTGTAAGTAGCGAGTAGGAGAAAACTGCTAACTGTTTGTGTTGCCAAAGATTTTCCCTTGGCCTTCACATTTTCACTAATTCACCTGTGCTGTTTTTTTTATAACCTCAGTTTTTGAGTTCCTTAGGATAGTTACTCTCTATTATTGTTTTTGCATGGCATGCCTTGATAGTATTTATCAAAATAAATACTGTAAAACAAGATAATTAAGCAGTACTAGTTCTTTCAAGTTTCTCCAAATTATTTTTATTTTTGATCACTTACAAAACAATTGACTACTACAGTAAAAGCATTATAGAATCACAGAATCACAGAATGGTTTGGGTTTGAAGGGACCTTAAAGATCATCTAGTTCCAACCCCCCTGCCATGGGCAAGGACACCTCCCACTAGACCTGGCTGCTCAAAGCCTCAGCCAACCTGGCCTTGAACACTTCCAGGGATGGGGCACCCACAACTTCCCTGGGCAACCTGTTCCAGTGTCTCACCACCCTCAGAGTGAAAATTTTTTTCCTAATATCTATTCTAAATCTACCTTCTTCCAGTTTGAAGCTATTAGCCCTCGTCCTATCACTACATGCCCTTGTAAAAAGTCCATCTCCAGATTTCTTGTAGGCCCCTTTCAGATACTGGAAGGCTGCTATAAGATCTCCCCAGAGCCTTCTCTTCTCCAGGCTGAACAATCCCAACTCCCTCAGCCTGTCTTCACAGGAGAGGTGCTCCAGCCCTCTGATCATCTTTGTGGCCCTCCTCTGGACCCACTCCAACAGGTCCATGTCCTTCTTATGTTGGGGGCTCCAGAGCTGGATGCAGTACTCCAGGTGGGGTCTCAAAAGAGCAGAGGGGCAGAATCCCCTCGCTCAACCTGCTGGCCACGCTTGTTTTGATGCAGCCCAGGATGCGGTTGGCCTTCTGGGCTGCAAGTGTGCATTGCTGGCTCACGTTGAGCTCATCTACCAACAGCCCCAAGTCCCTCTCCTTAGGGCTGCTCTCAATCCATTCTCTGCCCAGACTGTATTTGTGCTTGGGATTGCCCCGACCCATGTACAGGATGGACCTTGCACTTGGCCTTGTTAAACTTCATTAATTTCTTCATAGCAAAATAGCAATACAGAGCTCTGGATAAAAACACAACTGCTCATCCATATTCTCAGTGAAAAATTACATTTTTTCTTCCCTTAAAAATCCATCTTTTGCTCACACACAAGAAACACAACTGCAAATACTTTCCAAATAAGAGAAAATATGATTTTTTTTCTTTTGTATTTTATTTTTAAATGACTCTTAAAAAAATCTGCAGAGACTACTAAAGAGCACAGACACACAGTTCAACTTTTTTTTCACAAATGTTCTGGAAGATTTAGTTTATTGTTTTCTTACACTGTATGTAAATCCTTATAGTGCTTGAAACTATTTCCAGTAGTTTGCAGATTTTTTCCAGCACAGTGCAGCAACTACTCACAAAGGGAGAATAGTTCTGCCCTTGAGAAATGGACTCTAATACTCAACTGCTCCATGTAACATTTATCTGTATTTAATATTTATGTCTGTTCATCACTGGAAGATACTAATGGTTAATTCAAAGATAATGAGATCTATTGTGCACAACTGATGTCTCTTTACTAAAGACATATTAAGAAGTAATCTTTTCCAAAGATGACAAGAGCTGACAGAAAGGCTGTGTCAGTCATTAAAAAAAAAAAAAGAAGGTGATTTTGCATCTTCCAGTTGTTTAAGAGAGGTTAGTGCTTGTGGATGTTCTAGGACTGCAGAGGTGTTCTACACCAAACCACCACAACTGCTGACAGCATCGGGTGCTGGTTCATTCAGCCCTAGATGAATCTCTACAAGTTTTTTGTGGTATCTGCTGTCCAGATATGTATACAGACAGCCTATTTAGAAAGTCTAAATCTCATAGCTCTTGCATGTACCATCAGAGTTACCCTACCTCCATTACCAATAGTTTTGAACTGCCACTAATTTTACTTAGAAATCTTGCATCAGGACAGAGTTAGGGAAATTCCTCACTTGCTGGGGATTTTGGGATCTTTGGTAGCCTTACTCTTGATGGGAGGTCTCAGATTAATGTGCATAGGTTATTATGTGCACTTGTCTGGAAATCCCCCTCACCAAGTCTCACGTGAATGTCTTTTAAGTGCGGAGTTCACAGAAGTATCTTACTGTCCTCACAAAGATGCAGATAATATGGCTCTGAGAAACAATTATTTTGCACTCTGGAAGGGGCTGATTAAAGGATGGCAACTAACATCTGTGAACGTGTCATTTCTATCACGTCTCTTCATCTTGGAGTTGCAGGGCAAAGCAACAAATCCTTGCAGATGCCTACCTCAAAGTACAGACTGCTGTGATTCTGGGCCCTAATATCAAAATGTTTTTTGTATTGTGAATGTTTACCACTGAAACATGGATGAAGCAGAAATTAAAAATAGACTGGCCTGAACACAAAGAAGTAGGGAGGAGAGAGAACAAAAGTCTGTCCCTGGGAAGGGACAGAATTTTAACTCCTACTGGAAAGGAGGAAAGCATGCATAGAAATGGAAAGGCTATGGAAGACAAGATAAACTCTCTCCTTCAGAACATGGAATTGCATTCAAGATCTCTGCTCCTGAACATTCATTTATGCTAGCGAAGAGCACTGAATCTACTGGGAAATCCTGCATCTCACACTCCTTCAGTGTCTGATTCATACAGGTCTGAACAGCCTCTCTCCATCACATACTGCAGGCACTAAGGACTTGGGTTGTAGAGTCTGTTTGTCACCCTTCTTTCCTGAATGATTCATGTGACACACCTTGTGCCTGTTTACCCAGTAGCAAGTGAGAGTTGAGATATACACAACTCAAAGAATCATGGACATTTTGCAAAGAAAAAGGCAAAGTTATTACCTCAAAGAATTTACAGTCTAGATCAACAGATAATGTAGACATTCTCTTGCTTTGTCACCTCTACTAATTAGACATCTATGTATGACTACGTTAACAGTCTCCTCTTAAATACTTAGAAGTTGAATAAGCTATATAATTAAGCCTATTCTTCTTTAAAACATCAGAGCAAGATTCTCTTTGGTTTTTAAGCATCTGCCTTTCTCCCCCATATTTTATACAAAATACGGGAAAAACTGCTGTTAGTCTCCAAAGTGTGAATTGGTAAAAAACCTGTGCAACAGCAAACAGAATTAATAAAACCCAAGAGAGGATGGTGAATTAAAAAAAATTATTCAAAATATTTAGAAAATAAAAGACTATTCCAGGGGATTATTTAAGTTAGCTCATAGGATTAAGGGATGTACACGAACTACCTTCCCAGTAACAGATTTTTAGATACAAGTCAAAGGTAGTATTTATAAAAGTGGATTCAAATATGAGAAGTACTTCTACAGCAATGCTTTGGTATGTGGTCCTTTCATATAAAGTATTTTAATAAGCATGGGATCATAGACTGGACTGAAAAATAAGCTTGAAGATTTTAATGAATCTTCATTTAGCAAATACAACCCATGGAACTATTTAAATGCTTTAAAATTAATATGCATATAAATACACATACCTTAAAGAATTCTTTCTTTTCAACTTGTTCATTGCCATCTGTATCCAACATTTTAAAGGCAATCTGAAATCCAGTCTGGGGTTCTGCAACAAATTGCAAAAGAACGTTATTGTAAATATACACACACACACTTACACTAGTACTTAAATATTTAATGCAAAAGGAATACTGCCTATGGTTCAGTTCTCCATTGTTATGCATGTACCTGATATTTCCAGTAAACCATATGTACCTCCTCCAATATAAGCAAACTTTTTAAACACCTTTTTACTACCATTTCAAGGGATAATTAATGCAATGGCAAAGGAAGAAATGCCAGCAGTGCCTAAGTACAGCCACGAATGTCCATCTGATCCCAATGACTCTGAAAATCTTGTATGTCTTACTGTCCTGGTCTTAGATATTCTCTATAGATGTCTCCATAACCCCATGTGACTTCTGAAGTCTAGCTCTGCCTTGTTTATTAGAGCTCCTTTTCAGGTGAGAAACCTGGAAAGTGCCTTGAGAAACCAATAATGATTCCCAAACTGAGTGAAAGAGCTAGTGTACTTCTCAGGTACTTCTTGCGTGCATTACTGTATGCCAGTATTTGCAGTCTTCCCTAGTTTTCCCCAGCAAACAGACTGATCTTGTAATCGCGGCCAGCTCTCTCGGCTCCTGCTCCTGCTGTGTTAGCCCCAGGCCTTTTTTTCCTTCCCTTCTCCTTCCTCCCTAAACAATGTACTTAAACGTTACTGAGATGTAATAAACCACTCTTTCTGGTTTTTTTGGACAAAAGTATGTTTTGTATGACTTCCATCAAGCTGATTTTTCAGGAATTTTATGCAATTTTACCCTGCATTTCCTTCCCTGAGTGGATGTTTCTTTTTAACACAAAAACGTTATGAGTTCTGAATCTTGCAGATGCTATAAAAACAGCACGTTTTGAGCTCCTTCCCACAATTTCCTGATCTTACTTTGCTTACAAGAGGTGGCCTTGCGCATTAGCAAGCCCACACAGGAGCAGCATGCTGCTGAAACGTAGTTATAGCTCACTGCAGTAGCAAGCACTTATCCCAGTAATTTCTGGAGCAGGTGAATTAATTTCACAACCCAGTCAAGTCAGGCATTAATATGAAAGCCACAGACTTATCGTCTCTAGAATATATTCATGTTTCCAAGAACAATGTTGGACTCATGAGGGCAGTGAAGCAGTATCTCTAAAAAATTCTAATGCCTTCAGAGTTTTTCTTTTGGAAATATATTCTTCCAGCTCCATCCTGTAAAGTTTTAAGTCTTGCTTTTCTTTGAGAGAATCTTTCTGCAAAGGGAACAAGTTAAAGAAATAGCCCATTCCTTTTCAGAGATAACAAGATGGTTAAAGAAAGTACTATTTTTACTTTTTAGAAATAACTACATCTTCAGCAGCTAACTAACGTTCTCTGGAGCAACCTTGTGATGCAGGGATATTTTATAAATACCATTGCAAGCTGCATAGCAGGGCCCTTCCCCAGCAAGTGGGTTGTAATAATCAAAATTGGGTTTCTTTCCATGGAAATGCCACATGCTACATTTGTGTTACTAGTACAAAAGCAAGAAGAGCCTATTCTGTAACATATTTAGAGAATAAAAGTAATTGATGTATTTAACAGTAATTCATACCATCTGTGTTGCAATTTTCAGATAAGAGAGCTGTTACTGAAAATATAGGACCTAAAGCTGCTTATACTGTTCAGAGATGACATACTTATCTCATATGATGTAACGCCAAAGGTATGTGTTTGTAAAATAAGCATAGTTCAAAGACTACCTCAGATATATTTGTATTTAATTAGAATCAGGCAAAATTCCAAAATCTGAACAGAAGAGCTTCATCTTGGCTATGAGTGCAGGTTAGATTTAGGTGCTTTCCCTCCAACTATTCCTACATTGACCAAGCTGTCAACTGGTGTGACTGGCTAATTGAAACGAAGCTTTGAGTAAAGGTGACAACTTCAGTTACTGGGTTCCTTCACTAGGCAGGGGTTTACCAGAAGCTCCATTAACCGATTGCTGGAAATTAAATTCAATAGAGCACTGGAAGAAAAAAGATAGCGACAATACAAGGCACACAGAAAAGAGAAAAGGGGATCACAGGGGGCAAAATGAAACTTCTGTCTGCCGCAAAATTACATTTTCAAGTTCAGTGTTGTTACAGACAGTGCTTTTGTATGACAGGTAGCATGGTCTGGTCGGCAGTGTCCTGGAACCAAGACTCTGGAAACTTGGTGACTCTTTTCCTGTTTCCCTATTGCTCTGTTGGTGACTCAGAAGACGTCATTTAAATATGAATGGCTGCTTTAAGAAATTTCACATTAATTCTCACTAGTGTGAGAGACACTTTGTGTAACTGGGGGCTGACTGACATGGGATACTTGTTAGGCAAAGACAGAGGCACTAACACTTGTTGACATTTGCTTTCAAACTGATCAGTATGATAACCCAAAGCAGCAACATTAGCACTGCATTTTTATCCTGCACCAAAAGATGCCTTTGTTTTTGCAGTTCAATACATTCCTATATAAATTCTGTTAAAAATCATGTTACTTGATTGTCTGGAGAAGTGGAACAACTTGCCCTAATACTGCTTCAATTTTCTAATTGTTTCACCCAATAAATCAGCATTAATTTACTTTCAGCTGCCACAGATTTTTAAAGAAATAGAATCTTTGGTACCTATTTCTGCAATTTTAATTAAGGTATTCTTCTGAAGTTATGTGGTTGTACTCATTTAAAAAAAAAAAAAATCCCTCGCCTTTGAGTTGCAACAAATATTTTTAAATCAGCTTTTGAACTGGGCTAGACTTATTTCTGATTTTAAAAAGCTTTTGAACACATGGTACAACTCATGTTCAAGTTGCTTGTAGCACTGGACAGTCACTATTGGTGAAACGGTACATTTGTATGGTAAATAGGTTTTATTAACTTATATATACACTGCAATATTTTGTACTAGTTGAAGTTCCTAGTACAAACCAATGCAGTTCTGCTGAGAAATGACTTAAGTTGGAAAAAGGCCTACCTAAACTGTCCGAGAGGTGTGTACTGACAGTCATTGTCTGGACTCTGGAGACCAACACTACTTGTTCTTACTACATCGTGACACAGTGGATTGCAGAGCAAGGAAAACTTGTCAATTTGCTTAAGCCCCTGCCATGGTCCTTGCAGCTACAGAAGTGATGAGGCTCAAACACGTACAGTCCATTGGGTTAAGAAGGATTGCTTCCTTCTCTCCTTTCCCCATCCACTGATACCATGAGATCTAGTATGCTTAGTTTTGTTCCTTGCTTACAATGTTATACCTGTCTAAGTCAGTCAAACAAGACTGCATGTGGACTATTACACGGACATGCATGTGTACTACTTCGCTACTAGTCTATGGGTCTCACTGTGTAATGCTCATTGCACACACCTTGTCTCAAATCTTGGTATTTTCCAGTATCACTTACACTTCATCAGAACAGCACGGGGGGGCGGGGAGAGGTAGCAAGCACATCACAGAGGAAGTATGGGTGAGGAAACCCAGAAAATCCTAGATCACTTCCATGCACAACCAAAACTGCCTGCTGCTTGCAGATAAAGAAAGTATCAACAAAAAGTTTTTTTAAAAAATTGTCTGATAGAGAAACAGGAAGGAGGCAAAGGAGGGAGCAGAAATACAAGCAAAATACTTGGAGGAAATAAAGTCAAAAGGAACAAATCAAAAAAAAAAAAAGAAAGGATTAAAAAGTCAAACAAAAAGACACTGCAGAACTCCCCTGTTTAAGTATATCATCCATTGCATATCTGAACACATGAATAATAGGCAACAACCTTTCAGACACCACTACAGCTTTTTACACCACTGCATGAGCATGTTAATGTCTCATTGTCCAAAATGACTAAAACTACTATCCAGAAGACAAATTATTTATCTTCCCCCACTATTCTTCTTCCCCTTATTATATAGTCCTGTAACCAATGTCTCGTCTCTCTCAAAGTCTCTTGAAAGACTTTACTGATCCCACAGTGCAAGGATTATCATGTTTCTTGAAGTACTGCTACGGACCAATGATGACACTATGGAAGTAAATTGCAACCAATTAAAGTTATATCCATTTATATTAATGCCTTATCATTCTATATACAATAGTTCTTTACATTTTACTATAATGTGGAAATGTAGATGTTAAAAAATCATAGAATCATAGAATCATTTAGGTTGGAAAAGACCTTTAAGATCATCTAGTCCAACCATTGACCCTACTCTATCAGGTCTGCCACTAAATCATGTCTCCAAGCACCACATCTACACGACTTTTAAACACATCTAGGGATGGTGACTCAACCGCCTCCCTGGGCAGCCTGTTCCAATGCTTGATAACTCTTTCAGTGAAAGATTTTTCCCTAATGTCCAGCCTAAACCTCCCCTGGTGCAACTTGAACCCGTTTCCTCTTGTCCTATCACTAGTTATTTGGGTGAAGAGATCAGCTCCCATCTCACTACAACCTCCTTTCAGGCAGCTGTAGAGAGCAAGAAGGTCTCTCCTCAACCTTCTCTTCTCCAGGCTAAACAATCCCAATTCCTTCAGCTGCTCCTCATAAGACATGTTCTCCAGACCCCTCACGACCTTTGTTGCCCTTCNCAGCCAGTTTTTAATCCAGCCAAGAGTACACCTGTCTAAGCCATGGGCTGCCAGTTTCTCTAGCGGAATGCTGTGGGAGACTGTGTCAAAGGCCTTACTAAAGTCCAAGTAGACAACATCCACAGCCTTTCCTTCATCCACCAGGCGGGTCACCTGGTCGTAAAAGGAGATCAGGTTGGTCAAACAGGAACCCATGCTGGCTGGGCCTGATCCCCTGGTTGTCCTTCACATGCCGCGTGAGTGCACTCAGAATGAACTGTTCCAGGATCTTTCCTGGCACTGAGGTCAGGCTGACAGGCCTATAGTTGCCTGGATCCTCCTTCTGGCCCTTCTTGTAGATGGGTGTCACATTGGCAAGCCTCCAGTCATCTGGAACCTCCCCTGTTGACCAAGACCAAGTTCCTGGAAAGCCATTAGTAGCTGAGTATTTACAAATACGTATTTTAAATATATAATACTTACTTGTAAGGATTGTCAGCAAAAATAGGTACTCTGCATAGGATATCAACCCTGAAATAAAAGAGTTAAAAATTACTTGCAAAAAAGCCCTAAGAAAACTTATAGCAAGACTTGAAAGATCAAATCCTATAAATATAAAAAATGTAGTTTAACATCATATTAAATAGGTTATTAAAGTAAGCCACATTATTATTTAATAAAGTTTTTACTTCTGTTTTTAGTGCTCTGAAGGTAAAATTCCCTGTCCAGAGACTCATCAATGTTCATGTCTAATCAAGAAAGTAAGGTTTATTTGGTACTAATAAAAGGCCTACACTAAATCTTTGGATTCTCACTGAAAACATTCACTGTTTATATAGAAGGCAAATAAATTAAATGCGCTTTGTCACATTTAGTACCTGGGAGGAGAACTACCCTAAGGTTACCCTGAAGGATCAAAGTCCTGCATCCTTTGGCAGGCCTGCGAAGGCGGAGAATAGCTTCCCTCTGATTCTCAAGGGGAACATGGCAACACGCAAAGCTGCCAAGCTGCTAGATTGTGCTGATAGTACTGCTGGGCTGCGTGCCAAGAGGAGGCTTCTTTTTTTTTTTTTTTTTAAAATAGGAACATGTCCTTTCTACAAGGTGAAAGTTTTTTCCCCTCTTTTGAAGGAAAATTCCAGTGTTTTCCTTTGAAATACCGCCTTAAGTGAAAAGCCTGAACAAACACAAAGATGTGATAGCGTCAAAATAGAGCGTACAAGCTAAAGATAGAGCATGCATAACGAGGGTGGTTAAACAACAGAATCTGAACCATCTGCCCTGCAATAATGTTTGGAGAAAAAATGCAAAGGGCTTTTTTATAAATCACTTTTCAAAATAACTGAGCTACTTTTAACTTGTGAGCTAAACATTGTATAATGCTGAAGCTGCTTAAAATAGCGAAGTTCGAAAATGCCTATCTGTGCAAAGATAAACAATTTTTTATAATTTATATTGAGTTAATTGATAGATAAGGAATCCACTTAAGCTTCAGTGATAAACAATTAACTTCTGATAAATTACTATGCAGAGCCAACAGCATTTGTATTTGACCTCAGATAGTGACTTAACACTTTAAGTTTTAAGTACCAGAGTTTAGCAATATTAAATTGCTGAATGCAAGAGTCTGAAAATTCGAGAACAAGACTTAGTTAAAGACAGGTCTAATGCTGATCCTGTTGCCAACTCATTCTGGTTCCGTATCTCAGCTTTCCTCTCCATCAAAATAGGACTATTCACCCTATTATCCACCATGCATCATGTGTAAATCAGCACAGTACTACAGTCATACAATACACCGTGGAAATAAAAAATACTTTCATCTCAACGATTTAGTTTTGCTTACAAGTTTTAGGGTTACTGCCATTGCAAGAATGTAAATTATTATTTGCATTGCTGTAAAACTTGGAATCGTGTTCCTAGACAAAGTGTCCGGGATTTCTACAAATTCGAAACCAAACAAACAAAGAACTCTTATCCCATTTTTTTAGCTTATATGCCCAAGTATAAGACAAGATAAATAAATGGATGGAAACAAATGGGAGAGGAAAAGAAATGAAGCAAATAGTGTGATGGGCAATGATCAAGATTCTTGCTCCCTAACTTCGTTCTGTGTGACACAGCAAAAGAGTGTTTAAAGGAAGAATATGAAGGAAGACAAGAAGTCTATATAGAAAACACCTCCCAGTCATCAACTGCAATGGTACCCTGCCTGGAAACTTAACCAGCAAGTGATGAAGGGGAAGTGGGAGTCTGGCTCTCGGTTGTCTTGAGATGTGCTGCACAGGGATAGTCTAGGGAAGACCTGGAAAGTGAAGACAAGCAGCTTATGCTAGATAAAACAGAGCAAGTAGAGCCCAGTGTTGGGATACAAAAGAAGAGATGAGACTCTCAAAGAAGTCATGTAAGAAAAAAATATTTATCAAAGCATTTGAAAGGATATTAACAAGGCAGATATGTTTGTTAAAGTCAGAGAAAAACAAAGTTGTAATAATTGAGATACAAAATGCTGAGTGCTGGAGAATTTTAGCTATATGGTAAACAGGCAACATTTTACCTTATAAAATTTTGCAGAAAGACTCTGCAAAATTTATATGGAGCTGGTAGGATGTAAAGAAAAGACCAATTTAAAGACAACACCCTGTTTATTGGCTCAAGGGAGAAGCATGATGGCTCTATTCACTTGAATTGCAGAGGGCTGGAAAGATGAGCCTTGCAAGAAATGGCAGGGGCGAGACACAGACTCTGTTTTCATCAGCTTATTGTAAGCTGATTGGAAAGTCGCTATAGTGAAAGAGGTAAAAAGGTAAATATAATAAAAACATGTAAAAAAACCCCTCTTGATTGCTCTTTAAAACCTGTCTCAGTGCCTTAAAGCAAATGCACAGCCTGTCTGACATTTTCTGGCAGACTGATTATACTAAAATAATTTGAGATAAGATTTTTTTTAACTTGTGGACTCATTTCCATAAAAAATTTTCTTTTAATTTCATTGTCCTTTTCCTACCTGTACTGAATGGCCAATTTACCGTATCCATAAAGTAAATTAAATATTTTTGGTAGTTTTCTTTTTATTCTACAGTAATCATTACAAAGTTCCTCAAATTAAAAGACGCAATGCAACAATTTTTTTAAAAAAAACCATAACATAGAAAATTATATTCATGTCCAAGCAAAATTGAAGAGATAAAAGCTTCACATACTGTTGAAT
This sequence comes from Burhinus bistriatus, assembly GCA_013397275.1. NCBI lineage: Eukaryota > Metazoa > Chordata > Aves > Charadriiformes > Burhinidae > Burhinus > Burhinus bistriatus. The sequence goes on from VYXH01009551.1 coordinate 248,534, forward strand.
GACTCAGCATACTTGCAGCCAAGTATTTGCAGTTAGCATTGGCAACATACTGTCATTTTCTAGAACTAAATGAACCTTCCCCCTTCCTGGAAATCTCTGCCCTCAAACTTTATAGCAAATGCTGACAGTACAATATTCTTATTGCTGAATAAATCATAAGTATGCCCACAAAACATGACATGAATTTTAAAACTGCCCACTAGAAGGCAGAATTCCCTAGCGTTATGTTTTACAAACTGGACTGATGACAGTTTTCCCTCTACATGATATTTAAATAACAATTTGAAGGTAGTTAAAATAATCTCAGCTAAACAGTGGAACAGGTGTAGATTCATTATTCTGGTACTTGTAAAAGCAGTATTTAATACATAAATATTTACATTTTAAAAATGTAATAAATAATGCATCTCAAAGCAAACGCATCAAAGTCATTAAAGAGGCATCATGACCAAAAACTGTAAAAACTCCATGTGTTGTGGAGACATATGGATGACTGCACTGAACGTTCCTGCATCATCTCAAACTCCTACCTGACCTTTGAAGGACAAAGTATATGGACCCACAGTCCTAAGCAAGGGGAGATCAATGCCTTGTCCAGAATGCAAAAGATGTCAGGCTGAGCATATCACCGAGCCCACTTTCTGCCAAGCAGTCTGCTGGGAGAGGTGCAATAAAAGGAGGCTACGCTGATTTGCTATGTTTTCGCTTTCTCTTGGTGGATTCCCAGTTTTCCAAGGCAGAGAGCTTCGGGGATTTGCAATGTCAACCACTAGAAAAAGAAAGGCTCTAAAAAAGCAGGCATAGTGAAAGAATATCCAAGAATTAAAGACTGGGAATCCTTTAAACCCAATCCTGGGAAAGCACATGATGATTAGTAATTTGAAAAGACAGGGAATGACTGTTCAATACAAAATCCAGCCTTCCCTAGGATAGGAAAAAATTGTTCAACTTGTTCAGAGATATTTCAGGGCTGCTGGGGTATGCTGGGGCTTGCAGGAGTGGACTGATAAGCAAGGCACCCAGCTGAAGACCCCTCCACGTCTGGCACAAGGACGCAAGAAATGAACCGCAGGCAGAAGTGGCCATGAGGCCCAAGGGCTGCAGGCTGAGATCGAGGGCTGCTCTCTTGGCACAAGCTGCCAACCATGCCCGTAGATCTGCTCTGCATGGGAAGAGCGTGGCTCATGCCTGCCAAGGAACTGCAGCAGTGCAAAGGCAGCTTTATTTTCCAGAAATATCCACAGGATAAGGGATTCAGGCTGAACTCTACGATACAGAAAGTTTGTGAATAGATGCTGTCAGTCTTTCTCATTAGTTTGGAGATGCCAGTCTTTGTTACTGGTGAAATGGTTAATTACTCATCTATTTGGTTTCCTTGATCCTCTTGTTTGTTTTCTCCCTTCATTTAATTTATGCTAATGAGGTGTTTGTTTGGTGGTCTTTAATTCCCTGTTGTTATACAAACAATATCCCAGCTCTCAGAGTTTTCTCTTCATGTAGCCTGATATAAGGTGGAAATGCCGGGTGAAAAGAAACAACGCACATCGGTGCTGTGAAGGGCCACCAAGCTCCTGAAGAGGGAGAAATAAGTTCAACTGCTCTTGGAATCAGGGATGCCACTTTACAAACTAGATAAAAGTTTTAGTTTATTCTCAGTTTCCATGTATTTAAGTTACATAGTGAAACAGCAGCTTATTAACAACAAGTCTTAAAAGTTTATTTTGTGCTGAAGTCATCCCTTTAGCTCCTTTCTCTTCTCCAAGTAGGCTTTCCAATTTCTTCCATGTCTGCTCCTGCACCTCAGAAGGCTTTAAATTCCCAGCCCTGCGTCTTTACTCTCTCCTGCATAACTGAGAGATTTGCCAAGGAGGCAGCTACTGGCTAGATGGTGATGGAGTTAAATCCATGAAACCTTCTTTAAAAATACATTTAATTCATACTATATAATGAGATAAAAAGCAAGATGTATTTTTCAGTATCAAAAGTACTCATTACCTTTATCACCAAGCTCCCTAAAAAAGGTCGGTCCTGGTTTAGCTTTGGCAACACATAGCAGTGCAGCATCTACCTCCTTTAAAGACACAAACAAGAAAATATAAAGCCAGTTTTGAAAGAAAAGTTTACTCAGTTGAGTAACAGAAAGAATGCAAGTTCATTTGAAGAAGGAAAGGAACATTTTGCATACCTTTTTTGTCAGTTTCTTGGTTGAGGCTTTACCTATAATAAAAAAAATCATCATTCAGTAACAAACTAACTTTAAATTTTGATCAGGTTCTGTGGCATTTCTTCAGATTTTTATGGGAAAATGCTAAGTAATATGAAACAGAAGATTTTGCAACAGGCAGTTTGTTTCTAATTCCCACAATGATCAAGAAAGGACAATGTTTAAAAATAATAAGAGCAGTTTGTTCAAATGTTCTTGCAACCTAGATGAAACCACAGCCCACTTTGGTATCTATGACTGACTTACTAGTGTGATTTTGCATACTGTGAGCTACAAACGTACAGATTCCAAAGCAAGATTATACAGTAAGAAACAACTGCAGTATTTACAAAGGGATTCGCATGCACACATAATAATCCTTCAAGTGCAGTTTGAGTATGCAAAAGCTAAGAAACACTAAAAAGACAAGGAAGAATGAAAATGTTGATGTTTCCACTAAGCAGAACTAAATTGAACAAATCTGCCTCCTGAAACAGCATCACATGAAACCATGCAAACTCCTAAGTGTTTACAAGCTCAAGTTCATATACTAGAATAGGGGAGCCACTGGCAGTAGTATAGCTTGTATTCCTGTGTAAATCACCTGTTTGAGGTGCTGCGATATATTATCAGCGGAACGTTTCAGCTGGTTAGGCATGGCCCACAGAAATCCCACAGTCATGGACTGGCAGGAGCTGTGCTCCATCCCTTCTCAGTCTATCATCTGCCCTATCACACCGGTCTGTCTCCTCAGCATTTCTCCTCATACGGTTCTTAAAATCCTGTGTCCTTCACTCTTGCCACTCTCAGCCCGTTGCTCCCTTCCTTCATTACCAGTTCCTCTGGATTCCAGCCAGCCATTCCTGCCTATTTATTCACACTAGCCGAGCACAAGCCGAGCTGCTTGCATTTGCTCTGAGGACTGGTGGCCCTGTGTGAGCAGCCTGCTTTGCTCCACGCTCAGTCTCCAAGGCTTACTCTGCTGCTTCACTGGCATCTCGCATCCAAAGGGTCACCAGCGCAGCACTGCTGTTTGGAAACGGATGGGATGGAGGCAGCCTGGTGGGCAGCTGCCAACAAACTTCTACCAAGCATTTTCACAGGCCCATGATTTAGCCAGACAGAGGTGGATTCTCAGTAAAACAGAGAATTTTTATAATGCTGGCAAAAGACATGTCCAGCTGCAGGGGGTCTCCACTGGCAACTTTTGGCTTCAGACTAGGGAAGCTGCTGGAACATCTCAACCAGCAATAGTTCATTTTCCAGCACAGGCAAACCAGTGCTCTGGCCTCTGCTCCCTGAACTGGCACTAACAGTTTTGCTGATAAATTCCTCTCCCCACCCCCCTCCCCCCAAATCAGCCTAAGGCAGACACCTGGCACATAACATTGTAAACCAAATGTTTAAGTTTGACAAAAGTTATAAGCAACTAAAATTAGGGTTTTAATACTGGAGTGTTGAGTGACCCCAGCAACAGGTGTTGCCAGCACCACCTGTTACTGTGGATGAATACATTTTTGTGCAGTGCCTGTACATATATTTACACACACACACATATATAAAGCTTCACAGATAGACACCTTCTAGCTCAAAGGAAGTATGAAATTGTCTACTTTGCCTCATTTGAGATAAAAGAAGTCAGACTAATAACAGCCTGGGAGAGCGAGTAAAAATCCCCATATCCAGCAAGGCTGAGTCCTGAGCAGTGTGATCTAACACCACAGTTTAACACTGTTCACTTCTGCAGAGCATTTTAATGAATGGCTATTTAGCAAATTAAGTGATTCAGATCTCAGCTTTGAAATGTCACCTCCTCCGTACAGTGCATTTCAATGTGGAATTAAACTACAGCAGCTCTTTTGGCTCTGGGAGACCCACACGGCGAGAAGCCTTACAAGAAGGAACGAATCAGGCTGTGGGTCTGCAAAAAACAGTAGCTGAAACAAAAAAGGGAAAACCACCCTGCAATGATTTTCACTGTAAATGCTCTCCATAGTTGTCTGTTTTGAAGCCAGCCATGCACTCTTATTTGGTTAACAGCGGCTCCACTCATTCCTTTCTCCTGGTGGCCCCAAGAGCATCACATCTGGGACAGCAACTGCCACCGCAGCAGTGCACTGGGCAGCAGCCTTTTGACAGCATCCAGGAGGATGATGAAGGGAGACAAGCTGAGCTCTACAAGCTGGAACAGCAAAGCCATAAATAATTGATGGAAAGTAAGGAGAAAGCACTGGGAGCTACAGCTCAGACACTAGTTGGCCAAGTTGGTGAGGCTCCACACTTGGTTAATTCTGTGTTTCTCTTCTTCACGTTGTATTCAGCACAGTAACTTAAACCCTTCAGCTACCCAGTTTTAGGGAACACGTCCTCAATGAGAATTACCCTACCATGACAAAAATTAAGAAAGGGAAGGAAAATCTGTTGCGGACATGTGGACCCTCTTTTCACCAGCCCGCAGTCACAACTGCAACTGCCTAGAGCTCATACAAACGGCTGCAGCAGCCATCAACATCTGCCCTCTCGCATTCAGCTATGGCCACCCTCCAGAGGACAGACATGCTGACTGACCTGTTCCAGAGACAGTGAAAACAATGATATAGATGTGCTCGTGCTACCATTGGCTGGGGAATCTTGGCACGGGTGAAAGGACTAGCAGAGGAGAGGAAGCCTTTGCTGTGTGGCAGAAGAGGAGGAGGACAGTCACATCACCCCAGGAGGTGGCGAGGGGCAGAACGAGGTGGATGAGAGTCAGTCCCTGCCATGACTGACTGCACAAGGGGCTGCTGATACAATAAAAGAGGAAAAAAAGGCAGGAGGGAAACAGACAGATTGAGAGATAAACAAAGATATTTCTACTTTTCTAAGTGGTAAATACAGTGCAGTAATAAATGTGGAGCCTTTTAATGGTGGTCTTCTCAAATGGGCTTCAAAATCGAAAGATTTAATAACCTAGTCAAATGAAAATGGCACACAGATGTCAGAAAACATGTATACTGGTAAACCAGGAATTTTTTTTTTAAAAAATGACATTTGGAACACTAGTGTTATTTTTCATATTGCTGTTTGCATAAAGTATTAGAATACAATCTTATGATAATGTAATAATTTAAACTGTAGAACGAGTTTCCTCCAATAATAATTTGAATATTTTCTAAGAATTAAATCCAGTTATATTCTATTGGTACTGTCACCATATAAAATCACCTGTGAAGACTCAAATCTCAGTTTTCACTTGGAAACATTAGCTACTTTTATTGTAGCACTCATACTGTAGCACTCATACTGTAGCACTTTGGGCACTGGTTTCTTCTCCCAAGTAACTAGCGATAGGACAAGAGGAAACGGGTTCAAGTTGTGCCAGGGGAGGTTTAGGCTGGACATTAGGAAAAAATTTTTCACTGAAAGAGTTATCAAACATTGGAACAGGCTGCCCAGGGAGGTGGTTGAGTCACCATCCCCAGATGTGTTTAAAAGTCGCGTAGATGTGGTACTTAGAGACACGGTTTAGTGGCAGACCTGATAGAACAGGGTCAACGGTTGGACTAGATGATCTTAAAGGTCTTTTCCAATCTAAATTATTCTATGATTCTATAATATTCCTTGAATACTAATTAGCTCTTGGTGCTTCTTCTTTTCATTTATTCACTTCCTAACAACGAGATCCCTTTAAACACCCACAAGGAAAGCTCTGTTAATACTGCATCCTACCATATAAAATGTGCAGCCCTCTGAAGAACCAGGTCTTTTAAGTCCTTGCCTACAATAGTTAGGAAAAGAAGGTTAACTCCTCCTTGCAGAAAATGCACTGCAAAGTACGAACAGTTTTCTTAACCAGTTCAGACACTAAAAAAGAAAAAAAAGCCTCGTCCTTTCTATCAATTAAATCTTGGTGCTGTCATTCCTGACACATGACTACAAATGTATCATGATCTAAGTCTCTGTCTGAGGAATACAGGCAATGGTTATAATTATTAGGAACTATTTAATCTACTAAGTAAAAGATCTGTAGGATGCACTTTTCTATATTTTTATTCTTTTACCTTGATAGATTCTCACTAATAGGTAAAGTAATGACATACTAGAAAACTCGTTTGTAGTAGTAACAGTCTTACTTCGTGTATCAGAAAAAGAAACTTGGAAATTTTATTGTTTAGAAGTTGAATGAATGAGAAGAAAAACAACTTCTCCCCCCCC
>VYXH01009551.1:255006-288283 GCA_013397275.1 Burhinus bistriatus
TTAAAGGACAGTGAGTATTTTCAAGGGTTTCTTCATATTTTACAGATGTTATCATCTTTTCACCATCTATAGCGGATCTGTGAAACAACAATGAGGTACAGACACACCTTTCATGGACAAAAAGCCATTTTAGCTTTTCAAGTTTAATGAATACCAAGTCTACTTAGAAGCAGACAAATTCTGTGCTGTTAGCCAAGAAAGTTAGCTGACAACTGTAATTAAGAAAACACTGCCAAGAGCAGTTACGTCAGCCTTAATTTGCCCTCGGCAAACCTGGGTATTTTGTCACATGCATTTCTTACAATAGAAGTGTTTCCATCATCTATCAGTTTTTTACACTAAGATGTAGAATGGACTCAACATCAATGTTAGGATTAACATTAGGAAAGGGCTGAATTAAACAAGTACCCACTTGCATTCAGTGACACCCATTTACACCTGTACAGCTAAGGAAAGGCTTAGATCTGACAAAAGACATTTAAAGCCAAAGAATGAACAAAATAACAAAGATTAACCATTATAACAACAATAATCAAATGCCAAAGCAAGAGTAGAGAAGTTACTACTACCTGCAAGAAAGCATAATTTTACATGTACGCAAGATTGCTCTGTTTTTGTAAAATGGAAATGAAAATTAGTTTTTGAAACAATCTTTCTCCACAGCCTTAACTTCAAATGAGAACAGTATAAAATAGCTGTCTTTTCCTTGGAGAACAACAAACTCCTGTCCCTTTTATCAGCAAAGTCACTGAGATGGTTTGACCAGGATATCTTTTTAGCTCCATTTCAGATAGATACAGTGATAAACAAGTTTAAAAAAAAAAAAAATTTGTCCTTGCAGTTTTTTAATTTTAGATGGCAACCATTGCTATCTTTGCTGAAGCTTGGCAAGTTCAAACTCATATTGGGGAAACCATTCGTTTTTTCCTGAAAAAATAAGAAGAGAACAGCATTAAGTATGTTACAGTTGAACCAAACTCCTAATTCCACAAAATGATGAGTGAAACAAACCTTTTAAGCTGGATGGGATTTCAGCACAGTTGTGATCTCTGGACAGGATCAGGGCATTTAAAAACACAAATCCAGTGTGTGCAGATCATGCCATGGCCTTTACAGCACAGCCCACCCTGCAGTCTTGCCTGCCGTAGGAACAAGAATTTGTATTTCTCCCTTTTAGCCGGCTGCCGCCTTTCACACAAGCTGAACTCTGAGAACCACAGAATCACAGGGTTGGAAGGGACCTCTGGAGATCATCTAGTCCAACACCCCTGCCAGAGCAGGGACACCTAGAGTAGGCTGCATGGGATGGCATCCAGGCGGGTTTGGGATGTCTCCAGAGTTGGGGACTCCACCACCTCTCTGGGCAGCCTGTTCCAGCACTCTGCCACCCTCAAAGGAAAGAAGTTCCTTCTCATGTTTAGATGGAACTTCCTATGGTCAAGTTTGTGCCCGTTACCTCTTGTCCTGTCACTGGGCACCACTGCAAAAAGACTGGTGCCATCCTCCCGGCACCCTCCCTTTGAATATTTGTAAGCATTGATGAGATCCCCTCTGAGCCTTCTCCTCCTCAGACTAAAAAGACCCAAGTCCCTCAGCCTTTCCTCATAAGAAAGATGTTCCAATCCCCCAGTCATCTTTGTAGCCCTCTGCTGTACCCTCTCCAACAGTTCCCTGTCTGTCTTGATCTGGGGAGCCCAGAACTGGACACAGTACTCCAGATGCGGCCTCACCAGGGCAGAGTAGAGGGGGAAGAAATCCTGCCCCTGCGCCCTGGTGAGCTGGGTTAGATAAGAATCATGTATGTTGACGTTCTTGGGGAGACTCCGTTAAAATTTTCGTGTAAATTACCCTAAAATAGAAGATCATTGAAATTCAATAGCTTGTATTTAATTCCCAGCTTCTCTCTCAGATGTTTTTTATGATTCTGAACAAGTACCTTATCTCAACAAGGTGTCCTTTGTTTACCTGCCTTATTTACATTCTCAGCTCTTTAAAGCTCTTCTATGCATTTATAAAGTACTTATTGCTAACTAAACCAATAATGCAAAAATTTAAGCTAATGTTAGTTCTTTAAGGCCTTCTTTTGAAATACTGGTGATGCTGGTGATATTGGAGATAAATCAAGGATAGCAAAAAAATTTAAGGCTTTTCGAAAGCATGAAAAACCAAGTAGTCAGATGCCTCTGATAGCTCCTGGCAAACTGCTATTTGAATAATAAATTAGCGTGCCATTTAAATGAATTAAGAATCCACTTCAGCTAGAAAGCTTTTACTGAACTACTGCATTGCTCCATTGAAAGATAATTGATAAAAGTCATTTCAATCACACAAATTAGTGAATTGAACCACCTGAATTAAAATCGAAGTATGCCCAGTGGAAAAGGCAATTTGCAATAACAGAAGCTTCTGAGACGCTTTACAAAACAAGCTTTGCATCTGTCCTTCTTTATTTAGAGCAATCATTCCTCTGAGGAAACGAGAAATATACAGTCCTGGGCCAATGCCAGTGCTGGCAAACCTCCATTTCAGAAGAGCAGTTGCATCAGAGCCAGTCAATACCGGAAGGTTTCTCTGTGAGTAAGGCAGCCTGGCGTAAAAAGGGTGGGATGCTGATGCAGGGAGAAAACATCAAAGGATGATGTCTTTTAGGAAACCAAAACAGACTGAAAAATTAAGATAAGCCAGTTTTCAAAACCTGTTAAAGAGACTGTGGCACTGGGTCACCAGCAGTGCCAGGAGTTCCAAAATAACCAAAGGTATCAGGGTAAAAGCAGATTTTGTGGTCCTCGCTACAGAGCACACGAGTAGCTCAGTCCTCACTGGGACTGTAGCAGGAGTCTGTGGGGACAGCAGAGAGAGCAGGGAAACAACTTTTCCTTAGGTATTATCCAGGGAAAGTGGCTTGCTCCAGATCTGCTCTCTTTCTAATAACATAATCAAACTGCAGACAGGAAAAGCTGAGAATAGGTTCAAACTTCCAAGCTTACCACAAGACTTGCACCACAATGATATATAGCATACAGAAAGTTATTTCTTCCAAAACACCAGAAAAGTCAAACAGGTGTGTAACAGCAGCCCTCGGCTGCAAAAGGAGCATGAGCTGCAAGTTAAGACTTCACATGTAACACATAAGCAGCAAGAAGCCAAACAGAGCGCACAATCGCACACGAGCATCTCCCCAGCAGCAGAGGCTGCCAGTCCCCTGGGCTGGAGGCAGCATCCAGAGGAAAAATGTGTCATGTGAAATGCAAGTCCTCAAACTCCCGAATAAGCACCCCCTGTTTGGTTCCTCTGGCTTCATTTAGATATCTGAAAATTAGATCCTAATCTAAATCTGAGTTAGTGATCTCTATGGTGCTTCGCTGTAACTATGATGGTGTAAGGACATACGTAGAAAGGGTTTAAAATTAACTTTGAAATCTGCTGCTCCTATTTCAGATCTGAAGAAGAGCTCATATGCCCAAAAGCTTGTCTAATTTTTCCACCTTACAGCAGCGGGTCTAATAAAAGACATTATCTCTGTCTACAAACCTCATCCTGACTAATGACCCCAGGCTCCCTTTATAGTCAAGGGAGAGAAAAAGACACAGCAAAAGAGCAATTTATTCCAGGTTGAGATAGGTACAGGCCTTGGACTTATCTGTTACCTTCCATTACTTTAAAGAGATGCTACAATCACTCGCTCTGATGTGACATTCAGCTTTTACATATTTAAATTGAGTAGACAAATACTTCTGCACACAACCAGATAACTCACTCCGTGATTGCTTTTTGTATTTGTTATATCTGTAATCTGTTTTTTCCAACCTCCTATCTATCAGCCCAATGTTAGCAGTGCTAAGGGCATCTATTCTGTTTTATTAAGAACTTAATCAGATACAAGGGCAAAGTGTACTAAAGTTCAAGAGGCAGAGTGACTGCATAATTGGAGCAATAAAGCATTATAAAGGACAATTAAGATTACCTGGAAGGAGCTGTATCCATAATACATGTTTCTGAGACCAGAAGGGTAGAGAACATTATGCAGTTCAGACTTTTGGGATGGATGGCATCTCCTGAATCTGCACAAAACCATGGATCTTCCACAAAGAGCAGGAGGCAGAGCCTCAACTCAAGAAAAATTCCTAGTATTGGGCTTGAGATAGTAGTCAGTCTCCTCTAGCAAAGAGAACAGCATAAGCTAGACTAAGCCTTCAAGAAGACTCAATTAATGAACTTTGATCCTACCCTGAAATAAAGAAGAGGTGATTTCTGTAGCATTGCTATGCTTTATATTGTTATCTCCGATTGCTAACAAAGACTAGTTTTTAAAATATTATAGTGCCGGAGCACATGCTAGGTTAAGGTACCAACAAAAGATGAAGAGAAACTATTATTATAGCCCCGCAGCACTAGAGGTTTAATTCTGTTCCTCTACTAGACAGTGTTGAAAGTCATGATCCCTGGCCTTAGGGCTCTGTAATCCACTTTATGGCTACAGAAGATAAGTATAACAAAAATTAGAAGAACAAATAAAGTAGGATATGAACAACAATGAAATGACACAGTTAAAAATCTAAGTGCATGCACAACTTGACGAAATCGCATCTTAACTGTAAGCAGAGATTAATTTGGATTCAGAATGAAAACATGTGCAAATTAATTGTCCCACAATCAAAATGAGGGAAGAAAAGGTCAACACTTTAACAGATAGAGAAATTGATTCTTATCTCACTGTGTAAGACTTCATTTAAGCTTATGTGCTCAATATAAAGCCACTGTAGCAACTATCCCTATAGCCACTTCCTTTACAATTTGTATTCTTCCATATATCTGAAGATCTTCCCTACCATGACAAACTGTTACTTTTCACATGCATCTTACAGAATGTGAAAAAAATATAATACAGTTAAAGACTGAGCACAAGAATGTTAAAGACTTAATTATTACAAATTGGATTCACTTGCTGACAAACATAACCGAGGTGCCAGGTGAAGAATTCATCCTTTGCGTGGGAATTTATCACTAGCATAAAACTACCTTACTAACCCTGGAATAAGGAAAAAGAGGGCAAGTGTCAGAGAGGACTATCTTTTTCACCGTCTTGCTTGGATGCAATTTATTCCCTAAGCAGGAACTGCAAATCATATCAAACCAGGTCAAATTATATGAAGTAACTATATGGTTTATTTATTGCACTTTGATATGTAACCAACACTCCAACACACAGGAATTACAGTTAATGAGGCCAGAAACAATCACGTGGGTCACCTACTTTGTCCTATTGCTTCAAACAGACTCTTGCTCATGCATTACCTCATCAGTTTATGTGCACACAAATACATGTTTGCACATTTGAAAGACAGTACCAATACTAAACTGTAGTTTGGGGTTCAAAAGACAATAGTGACATTAATTCAACTGTTTTTTTAACGAAATAGTTTCCTTTTTCTTAAAATCACTCATCCAAGTACAAACTTCAGGTTACTGTTGACATTGCTTATTCCTAGTAAAACAGAAAAAAAGAAAATGTAATAACTTGATATAATTTAGAAATTAAATCTCGAAATATTTTGTGAAAAAATTGAAGTTATTCATGGTATCAGCATGAAAAATGCAGTGCTTTTACCATAATTCTGTTCAGAGGTAGGGCATTTATAGCACTTGTGTCCAAGCAGTAAATAGCTGACATGTTAGTGCATCAAGCCAATTTAAATTACTGCAGTGGGTAACTAACCGGGAGCACTGACATTTCACATAAATTGAGTGGGTTCTCAAGAGTCCTGTAAATATAAAAAGCTATTTAGATTCAGTTTATATAGTAGCTTACTTTTTTTCCTGTTTCACCCTACCACATATCAAAATTATTTACACCATCATTAATGTTTTCTTTTTTGTTAAAACAGTATTTATCTTTTAAAGATTAATTTACTTCCACTACAGCAACATGCAGTAAAAGTTCTTAGAAATATTGCAAAAAATGTTCCAAGAGGTGACAGCTGATTGGAAAAGTACAATGGAATTTTGCCAGAAGTATCAATTTGGGAAACTTCCATTCATCATATCCCAGCAACACCTAGTCAGACCTTTGGGGAAAAAAAGGAGAGAGATGGGTCCTTCTGGGCTGCTATCGTGAAATCTGAAAATCTCATCAGCAGGATACCTGATTTCTATTGCTGTACTATTCTAATGATGGTGGTAATTGTTGCTCCTGTTTCATTCTCCTAGTGCCTTGTCCTTCCATCAAATGTCTAGAAGTTGACTCCTTTAGGGCTGCCCTACAGACTAAACACATTCTTTCCAACATCTTATTGTTCTCTCTTCCCAGTAGCAACAATTCTAGGGAATATAGCACAAACAGCACCTTTTTGGTGATTGCGAAAGATTGTCTTCGGAGTTTCAGAGAAGTTTGTGGGAAGTACCCGTGAAGTGGGGCTCCCTCGCGGTTAAGGGAAATCGCCCGATTCACAGAATAGCTCAAGTTGGAAAGGAGCTCTGGAGATCATTGTGGTAATTAGAATGTCCTTATCTCCTTATGGTGACAGCTGGAAAAAGCTCAAAGCAGGGTCAGTCAGGGCAGGTTGCCCATGACCACGTCCAGTTGGGTTTTGAATATGCTTACAGAGATTGATTTCTAGAAGGGCTATGAATAGAGAACATCTCTAATTTAATACAGTCACCCTACCAACTTCACAATAGGAAAGCATTGGTTTAGGTGCTTTTGTAACCTACACTAACACCAAATACAAGCAATAGTTGGTAGATTTCATATGGAGTTTTAGGATTTCCCCCCCCTTGCTTATATCAAAGGCAACAACATTCTCATGCAGTTGAAGACCATATCCTGGCTTCAACTCTCACCAACAACCTATGAAGGAAGAGGCAGCATTTTTGCCTTATTTGTCAAGACATGAGAGCATTAAGTACTGGATTTAACAGTGAATTTGGGCATTTTATTGAAAGGAAACAATTCTATGTTGGTAATTTAATTAATGAGAGCTCTATGTTTAAGCTCAAGGCCTGGGACATTTTGTCTTGCTGTCCAGAGCACAGTAAACGTCAAAAAAATTCAGAACCTTATGCTTATCTTCCAGAACATAAGCCCCATTCATGAACATGCAATTTACAGTGACTAGGTGTCTAAGGGCATTGCTATTGAGTTTACAGAACAGTTAATTTGTAAATTATAACCAATATAAATTCTGCTTAGGAACAAAAGGATTAAGTGAACACCCACTAGATGGTGTTCAGTTACTGCACGGGGTGACCTGGGCTAGTTACAGCTCTAGCACCTATTCACCTCTGCTTTGCAGCAGACTTTTCTTGAAGGAACAACAGACATTTGTATAAGAGGACAAAAAGGGATGAAATCACCCTCTTTGCTAGAAATTTGGAAATGCTTTAGCAAATTAATTACCACCTGTGTTGAATGTAAGTGGAACTTCTGAAAAATATCAAAAATCTAAACAAAAGAAAGCACACAAGATTGTTTTGGATCCACTCGATACGTGTATTTTTGCAACTGATGATATTATCCATCTGTTCCTCATCCTCCCAAGCTCTCTTGACACTGTCCATTGAAAGAAAAGTGTGAATGAACACTCACCGAAGAAACATATCCATTTCGCAATTAGTTTTATTAAAAGGATGAACTGAGTTACCAGATGTCTACACGAGCGTAACGTAATGCATCACTTTCTTTTTCAGCAGAATTGGAATAATTGCGACTCACTCCCATTAGTGATTAGTGAATCAGCATAAGGAAAAAAAAACCAACAAAAGTGCTATTTTAGGGGAAGAGACTTTTGGCACAGGTGCACTACTGTAGCACTTAACTTCAGATATTTTAGATTCCTGGAGATTATAAGGATGACTAGTGATAAAGGGAATTGCTATTCAGAGCCGAATTAAGCTGATCCTGTCATGTCAGAATTTCCAGAAGGAACCTTTTCCCTTTATAAGGCTGTGAAGTCTGACCTTACATGAAAATTTTAGGAAGGCCATTTTAATGCAGATGACCCCAGTGATGACATTACTTTTTCCAATTGCCACCGTGAGCAGATAAGGATATTCTAATGACCATGTTTGGGAACTTTCCTACAGAAGACTCTGCCTTCTGCTTTGGGTATTTTACTGATCCTGCGCAGCCCTACTTCATTATTTCCATAACTCTCCAGGTTCAGGCATTATTGCAATCTCTAGCTTTTCCTTCTTTCTTCCTTCTCATGCTTAATCAGAGTTCCTTTCAGTGGCTGACTTGCTTTCCTTCAGTTGATGGTCCATGTCATTCTCGCTTTTACCTTTAAATTAGCCAGCAGTTTCTTTCTACTTCTAAGATTGGCTCATTCTGTTATTAGCACATATAGAAGCTCAGAGCAAACCAGTAACAGCCCCTGCTGGGTCTGACTTGTTTATACATCATTAACATCTGTCACATAGCAATTAACAGTTGTTTGGGAAGTTATCCTACAGCAGGGGCTCCAAGCGTAAGTGATAACAGAATGCTCCTGTATTTTAAGTTAAGAAAGGTTTATCCTTTCTTGCCACACAAAAAGACTACTGGAGCAATCTAGTTTTGGCTAGTTTCTGAGAGTACCAGAATGAAGAAAGTTACATAAACCTAATTTGAAACGTTGTCTTTATCCAGAAGATAAGGTGGTAACAGAAAGAGGAGCAGGATCATGAAAAGTCTGCGAACTCCCCTAAAAGATCAGAGAGAACTAAAGTAATGAGAAATCACAGATGAGCTTAAGAATATATGTTAATCGTGCCTTATTGAAGTGGCCAAAATGGTTTGGTTAATTTGTAAGTTAGAAAAAAATAAATGCTGCCAGTAGTATGTTTAATAATAAATTACTGACATGATGTCCATCGGCCTTCCCTATGAGTAGAAAAGAAAGTCTTGTGCACCAATTAGAACACCTCCTCTGCTCTAAGGGGTGAACTTTGGAGACTGAAAAAGAGAAGCAAAGTTAAGCTGTCTCTTGACCCTGTGACTTCAAACTCCCCACATTCTAAAGAAAAAAGTTTGGCAGAAAGAAAAAATATCTAGACAAAGAAGATCAATGGTCTCTTCCAAAAAAACAAAGATATTCTTTTCTAGAATAGTCTTATTTGCCCAGGAAAAAAAACTTTCTCCCCTGAATTCAAATCATCTGATGAAGCAAACCTCAAAAAGACATTTGGCTTTACCCTGGCTTTAATTTTACATTCAGATTTTCTAATTCTGATCTTATTAGGCACCAGAGGAAACACTGTATTAGGTCTGTCAGAACAGAAATAGAACAGAGATATTTGTTCAGTAAAGATAATGGAGAAGACAAATCTGAAAGAACACTTTATAGCAAAATTCCCACTAACATCATCTCATTTAACTTCTAGCAGTCTTCAGTATACTGGGCTTCTGTGTCCACTGCCTCTAATTATCCTTGCATTCTCTCCTTTCTGCCGTACTCAGCTTCTCTGTCAAAACTAATTGCTCCTCCAAGAGCAATCTTGGACTGAAAAAATGAAAAATTTTTCCTGTTCCTGTGCAAAGTTGTATACTACATGGGGGCATCAAGCCGTTAACCTCCCAAAAGGATGTTCTTTAACAGAGATCTCTTTTTTTGTCTTAATCATAATTCCATGATTCCATTAAAACTTTCTTCACCAAAGAATACAGAAAATAATTTGCTCTACTGTACCACCCTCAGCCTAGCAGACACATGGAGCTACAAACGAAGACCAAAACACCTATGGCACTAGAAGCTGTTCTGCATGTAGCAACCGTTAGTAAAACACAAGATAAATGATTTTAAGTGTTTTCACAGAATCATAGAATGATTTGAGTTGGAAGGGACCTTAAAGATGATCTAGTTCCAACCTCCCTGCCATGGGCAGGGACACCTTCCACTAGAGCAGGTTGCTCAAAGCTCCATCCAACCTGGCCTTGAAAACTTCCAGGGATGGGGCATCCACAACTTCTCTGGGCAACCTCTTCCAGTTTAAAACCGTTACCCCTTGTTCTATTGCTACACTCCCTGATAAAGAGTCTCTCTCCATCTTTCCTGTAGGCCCCCTTTAGGTACTGGAAGGCCGCTATAAGGTCTCCCTGGAGCTTTCTCTTCTCTGGGCTGAACAACCCCAACTCCCTCAGCCTGTCTTCACAGGAGAGGTGCTCCAGCCCTCTGAACATCTTTGTGGCCCTCCCCTGGACTTGCTCCAACAGGTCCACGTCCTTCTCATGTTGGGGGCCCCAGAGCTGGACACATTATTCCAGGTGGGGTCTCACAAGAACGGAGTAGAGGGGGAGAATCCCCTCCCTCGACCTGCTGGCCACATTTTGCTAGTGAGCATTGCTTGCTACCGTTTTTCTCCTTGACTGAAGCTGCAGTCTGATAATTCAGATGTTTCAGCAACAGTATTACTTTAAAAAGCTCCTGACTTCAATCCTTGTTCCATCCCTTAGGCTATAGTGATTGCTAGCGGACTGTGCTGTGAGCCAGGGAATGTAGCTGGCTTTAGAAAAAGAAATCAAATTCAGAAAAGCATGGAATCAAGCTACCTACATGAAGCTGTGGAACGGATGGCCTCACGCAGCCAGAGGAGATAAAAATAAGCTTGGGTTTGCTTAACCTAACAAGACCAGCACTGAGTGGTAATATAATTATCTATAATGCATCATGGCATTAAGATTCAAAAGAAAAAAATCCAATTTTATGTAATGGGAAATATTGGCATAAGAGCAAGTGGGTTTAAACAGACAGTGCTTAATTTTAGGTTGGATATCAGAAGAGTTTTCAAGCAACAGAGGAGATCGTCTGTCACCATTTTCCAGTATAAGCAGTGGTTACAAATTATTTTAAATTAAGCATGACAAATTTATAAAAGGTCTATATTTTAAGTTTTTAAACTGCTAAAATAGGAGTTGACTTTTAGAATATATATGATAACTTTTGACATACTTAGGCATGAAATGCTAAAACCAAGTGCTAAGCCATTATGTATCACCCTAATACAGGACACAAATCCTTAAAAACACATTACAATATATTATACATTAACTTAGGTGAGTTGTGATAATAAATAAAAGTGTTCTCACAATGGTGTGACTAAGCAGATACCCTTTTTCCTCCTTACAGCAGTACTGGACATAAAGAATAGGGACTGTCCTCCTGAAATAAGCATTTATTTTAGCTGCAGAGGAAAGAGATTGAACTGAAATTTTAATCAAATTTTAAGTGGGATTTTCACAATTCTCAAAGTCGGTGCAAATGAAAAGCAAACAATAGATGAATTTCTTTCAGTAAAAGAGTAAAGTTATTTTATGTTGTCCACTGTACCTCTAAATTGACCATACTGGTTTAAAAGCCCCTCTTACTTTTTCAACAGCAGAGACTGCCTTTACCACCATAAACACCACAAAAAAACATTGCTCTTTTCTGCTAAACAGTTACTTTCTTTTGCCAATTCTAACAAAGCCAGAGAAGCAGATGAAATTTTTGAACATTAGGTTTTATATTTTTTCCCAAGAAAGTGACAGCAAAACAGAAGTGAGCTCCCACATTCTCTATCACCAAAATATCCACGGAGAAGAAATAATTGCTATATCAGGGTGTGGGTGACTGTTCAGAAGTTGTCAGACACAGTAAATAAATACAGTCCCAATGGAAAAGCAGATGTCCATCCATATGAGACAAAAGGACTAATTTTAGCATTCTCTATTATAAGAATTTGCTCTGTAAGGCTCACAACTGTTTGGATCCAGTCCACAGTTAAGAACAAACACACCTCACTCTTCTGCAGGAAAAACAAAACCAAAACTAAAAACGATTTGGAGAGGAACAAAAAAAGACAAAAGTTGTCTGTTTTCTGGAACTGGCAGTTTCTCTGGTGGGATACGTGACTTAGTGCTTGCCAACACCAATACAGCAGCAAGACTGCACTGTCCCAGTAGTTCCAGCAGCATCAGAGGTACTGGCGCAAAGGACGTGAATTCAAGGTTTGAAAAGGTGACTAGCTCTTGGGAAAACAAGCCGTATTATACTGAAGACTTCAAACGTCAGCTCTTCTGAAAGACAACTGAAATAGTCTGGAAAAAGTCAAATGGCAGCTGGCTTGGCCATGTTTTATATTCAAATTCCATATAAGGAGCCCATTTTAAAATTTTTATTAAGCCAGGTAGGATTGCAGCTCTTGGTGAACAAAGTCCCAGGATATTGGCATTTTCTATATACTGATAAGCTAACTAGAAAAAACCAAGAATGGCCAATTAGGATGCATTTGGACCTCATAACAATGCTGAACTACCTTTCATCTGTTAAGAACCAAGGCTGGATTTGTTGGAAAACACGGTATCTTTTGTTAGCTATGGCTGAAAAGTCCTCATGCTTTCAGGTGCACAAGCCTTTTCCAGGTCTGAGAGGAAAGATATTTAACTAAAGATGCAGCCAGCAGAATGACCAGGTGCTTGCCAGCATTATGGATGGTGGTGTGAGGACCAGAGCTCCCTAATGGACTGCGCAATGTTGGAAGATCGATTTGATTACTAAGCATTGGCTCTTAGCTGTATTCTCCTCTGCAGTAACGAAGTTGGTAAGCACAAGAGAGGGCACTGCCACGTAAGCGGGTGGCTCTAACAAGAGAAACCTGTGTTTTACACATGGAAAAAAGTCTTGGAGCTTGGTATTTCCTTTTGTTTCACAGTAGATGAGAAAGGCTACCAAGTGCAATCTCTGCTATAACCCACTCCAGGTGCAGGACTGGGGATTAAAAAAGAGAGAATAACCTGGGTAGTTTCTCCCTTAGGAAATTGATGCCAGTGTTTTCCAAACAGGGAGCAGTCCCCCTGGAGACCTCAGCTGTTTGGCAAGTAAGGACAGCTCCTCTCATCTACCAAAGCAGGCTGCACACCTTGCCTGCTGTTATTGCCTAGAAGGAAAGTGATTGATACTCGATGGTTCTACCTTAGATATTTAAAAAAAACCCATAATGTAACTGTTCTTATGAGAACACACAGGGGAAAAAAATCAATCTATATCAAGATTACTCAAAAAAGGATAAATCATGTGAATAATATAATAAAAATGCAGCATTGGCCTAAGGAAAAGCAGAGAATCATCAGCACCAAAAGAGTTACAAACAACTGAAAATGTCAGGCTAGAATGCATGCTAGATTTTGGCAGGAGCCTGACCTGCACTCCTGGCGCCTGCATTTGTCTACTGAGGGTCCGCCAGATCCCCATCAGTTCTAAATATCTGGATGCAACCCAAGGAATTTTAAAAACAGATTGTACTTCTTAGGTACAAACCAATACCTGTCTGTGTTAAGGACATATGTTGCAAGAAATTAAAATACATTTAAGAGTGATAAAAATTCATTGAGTCTGATTTTCACGCTACATCTGTTAAGACTTAATTGTCAGTTAAGCAGGATGTTTCAGAACTGATTAAGTTCCACTGAATTTATTGAAAAAATAATACTGAAGTAATCTGACAAAAAGTATTCAGAACCTGTGGCAGAAAAAATCCCAGAGATATTTTCTGTGGTATGCCGACAGTATGTTCTAAATGTAGTTGAAATAGTGTGTGGTGTTCTAAAAAAAAAAAAAAAAANTAGAAAAAATATTCAGAGACCAAGAATGATTGTACAAGTTCTTGAAATTTGCTCATATGTATAAAAAAAAAGAAAAGTGACTTCTAAGTATTTAAGTATCACAGTAGCATGTCACAAAACTGGAATACTTTACTAAAGCAGAAACTGTTGCAAGACGTCTGAAATTCTAAAGCAGCCGACGTTTATACAACAAGTAGACTCCTGTTATTAATAACCACATCTTTCCATTACTTGTACTACAAGTATTCTGTATGCGCACAATATATTTTCATTCCTTTCAAGGAATCTGTTTTCCATTCAGATGTCATTAAATAACCAATAACTTTCACACTTTAAATAACTAAATCCTTCAAGATGTGTGTTGAGACCACTTGCCTCTTGCTCGCAACTCTGCTGAAGCCTGACTGGTTGGTACTATTTTTGTGTTGAGTTTTAAAAAATTGCTTTCATTCATTGAAAAGTTGCAATATATCTTCTCATTAACAATTGTTTTTCAGAAAGCTAAATAGCTAGTAATGTATTTTCAAAACATAAGATCTTGCTAAAGTTTTTACCTAATCAGTAAGCACTGCAGTCAATCGAGATACGAACTCTGATCTGCATCACTCTCCAGCTAGTCAGTAATGCCACAAAGGGAAAAATAAGAATTAATCACAACAAAATCATGAGTTTATTATAACCTTACTGTTGTCTCATGCAGACATAACCACAAAAATACAAATGTAATTCATACAGTGTCAGTACAATTTTAAGGATCAAAAATATATTTTTCTATTTGACCTTACAAGGAATGTATCCCAGGTACCTTCAGCACTGTCTTGTAACATGGTTCAAGGCATGGAAATGGAATGGGGGCAAAAAAAGCACACCTTCTCCCTGTGCAATGATATGCTAAACCCTGCTTCTTTGTAAATGATTTTGCTCCATGGTTCCCCCTCTCCTCCGAGCTCCACTGCTCAATCCTTCCTCCTGCCCTCTCATCGGACCATGCACGCTTCCTCACTGCTGCAGCTGCAGGGGCTACAGCACTGGAAGCCAGCTCTTGCCTAATACCTCTGCTCTAATTCTTGCACCTCTTGCATCTATTTTTCAGACTCTCAACCTCACAAGTTTTTCTGAAAAATGACAGCAAACAGTAAGTCAGTGCAGTGGGCAGTGGTAAATACAGCAAAAAAGCAGCCTGCTCAACAGACCAGATTTGATTGCTGCGGGGTGGAAGACCTCATTTCCCCTCAAGAATCCCATCTCCAGTTCTGTTATGTAGTACCTCGTGATGCAACTGCTACAAAAACGCATTAGTCTTTATTTTGCTTTCACAGTAAAGCTTATGTCCAGATATAAATACATATTATCAAGATCACATGAATTTCTACTGTTTCTAGATAAAGAACTATTTCCCTTCAAATTAATTTTTAGCTAAACCAATCCTATGAAGATCATTAGTGTTGCACCAGACAGCCTATGTAAATAAGGTATCAGCGTTAACATGCTATTGCTCAGGGGAAAAGAAGATAAATATCTTATTTAGCTTATCTATTTATCAACAATTGGCTGAGGTACAACATTTCATCCAAAACAAACTAATATTTTATCCAGAACATCAATTTTAATGTTGTATTTAGGCACTTAAGGGAAAGTAAAAGGCCAAATGTATACAATATGTTACTTCAAAGACTTTCTTGGGGTAGTGGTAGGATTTCCTCATGCTGTTTGGGTGATGAAAAATTAGCAGTATGGGCTGGTTACAGAAGCAGAAATTTTCAGCAATCTGCTTATCTTTGCTTATGCGTGCAGATCCCTCAACAGGAACATTACTTTTCTTCACTTATAACCCCACTTTAAGAAATGAGTACACAACGATGACTAAGAAGCTTTGGCTAGAAATGGCTGATTTTGTTTCATAAACATCATGCTGCTGCTTCACCTTCACTTTACCTTCCATCAAGCACTGGGCAAGGGGTCATCCCTGTCCTGCATATCCCAGCTTACAGAGTTCTCTACTGTGTTTGGAGGATTTGAGAAACAACAATATATCAGTGCTAAAAAAGGCAAAAACTCAAGATCCAGAAACAAAGAGACTGACTTGGCTCGTTCTGAAGTGCCCATCTACTGGCTGCTCCCTCTTGGCTCTCTAAACCCCACCGACTGCACCAGCACTGATCTCCACTAAGGACAACGAAGAACTCAATTTTCTAGTTATCACAGCCTTGCACTGTATCATTTCCTCAGATTCATTCACATTCATGACCGTGCTGATGCTGAGGCAACATGAAACCACACATCTTATCAAACCTGCAAATATACCACAACCTTGTGCCAGCCATGTTTTCACAGAAAACTTAACCAAGTCAAACAACTTCTCCCAGCAAACTTAAAACGCACTAATACTCACCGACATGTAAGACTCTACTGTGGAAATACTGCCTCTGGCACCCTGGTGCTATAGAACACAGGAAAATCTGTTTTATCACAGATAAAGGAGTGGTTCGGGACATGAAGATGCTACAATACATTAAATCCAGAGCGAGTATATACAGAAGGATCAAGATCTTTATTTACCAGGTATCAACTGTTACCAGACAAGCTAACATGAATGATTGCCGTCTACTTGAAAGAGGAAGGTAATTCTGGAACAGAATAATCTTCTCCAGAAAAATAAACGTAAACACAGTCCAGATTCAATGTAATGCAAAATCTTCATTTTCTGAAGGATTCTTGTATCTGTAGTCCTTTTCAAAATTTAATACAGATTTTCTTATATTTTCTACAACAACAGGACACCAGAGATGATATTTCCACGCAGAAGCTCTAACACAATATTGTCTGTATAATCTGGAATATGAGCCTAAGTATGCACAACTGTTTAAAACACAAGTTTTACATGAAGCTGGAAGGGTCTGTTAAAAATACTCCTGCATTGCAATGAAAATTCAGTGTAAGTCAGCTGAGCTCTATCCTTCTTATACTTGTTATCTTAAAAATGCTAGAATTTCTGACGCAACATGGCAAGTTCATATTATTCTTATTAGGTATTACTAGACATTGAGAAGTTTTTACATCATGATAAGAAGAGTAACAGAAAACACTTTTTCGCTAAACTATCACTGCATCAGATAGGACAGTTTACATGAACATCTCACAGATTAACTAGAGAACTTGGCTGGTTTTGCAACAGTTTGCCACACATCCCTGTGGCAGCATTGTTTTCACACAAGATTACAAGGCATATAGCCATGAATCCAAAAATCCCAATGGTGCATTTAGTATGCACTGCGTTAATGGGTACAAAACACTGTCGTAGGTGTTTTGTACCAACACAAATGCTGTTCCACACTACCACATCTCATTTACTGTTTGCCACTGTTTATAAAGAGGTGGCTGCTTCCTTCCATAAAATACCTAACGGTAATAAAATTAGGCAAATATTTACAAAGGTAATCTAGTGTGAAACATTGCACCTAAAAGCAAGCAAATTTTTTTTGGACGGTGCCTTTCTTCCTTTACGGAGCTCTTGGCTTTGTCAATATGCAGAAAAAAAAAGTCTGTCAGGAAACTCTGCATTTGTTATCAGCTCATTCCCCTTAGATGGCAGGACTGTAAATATTTTTCTTCATTATCACCCTGACAGTAAATAACTTTGCAGGTGTGATTTAATCAATAGGAATGCCAAGATTTCACAATTTTTGGCCTACGTTAAAGAAAATGAGTAATAGAGAAACCCATGCACCAGGAAACAAATGAGCAGAACTAGTGAACTAAGGTCTATCAAGCAGGGTTCAAGATCACTTGGGTTGGACGACAGTTGATATATTTGCACTACAGTTCATCTGTTTTCTTATCTGGGAAAGTGTTCTATAATAAATTATAATTTATTACATGTTTTGCAACCTTGTCAAAGGGCACACCTAAGATTTTGGCTTCAGTAATAAATTCCACCCAACTGTGTACAGGAATTCACTTGACAATCTGGACATAGCTAAAATATTTTGGTATTTTCTAACATCAGTGCTTTTGATCTAGCACCAAAAACTCATTTGGTTTACACAACACCACATTTACTTACTTCTAAATTTAGTTATGCTTCAAAAATAACAGGAGATTTCGAAGTAATTCTCCAATGACAATGACCAGTGAGCAAAAAACCCCAAGGCTGCTGGACAAGGACCCCTATTCCCGACCGATAACTGCTTCTCATCCCCTCTTTTCACTTGCCTTTTTCCCCTTTGGGAGTGTTTATCTCTGAATAGGAACAAAGCAACAGAATATTGTGATCAACCTCAGCAATATTTCTTGGTGTACACAGCTAAGTTGCTCCTGAGGCTGGTCACATGTTCCTGCCTGCAGAAAGAAAACTTCAGAACAGCCCTAAGCCTTCCATATTATTATATACAGCAACCAATTGGCAAACTCCAAGCAAATATTTATGAAGACGAATGGTTACTGCCAGGTTGCTTCAAATTTTTCCGAGAGTTTTTTTTTTTTTTTTCATTAGTGATTAATCAAAAAGAGGTAGAGAATAACCAAATCATTACAGCTTTAAGTTCAGCATTACAAGACTCACCATTTGTATACAGTAGCACATGTTAAAATTACATCTCAGTATGCCAGTAAGTGAAGGGCTTTCTAGGATTAGTGGTGGTGTGCTTGTTTTCCTTTCTAAAGGGAAAGGGAATTAATTTTATGATATAAGCAGAAAGTTTCAAAAAATAATTGCTGCTTTGCTATGAAGTTCACCATCTTGATCACTCTGAGTATACCTAGACAGACACTTGAGATAGGTCTGTTTATTTTCCTCATATGAAACTCTTCTAAATACAATGAACAAACCACTGCTTTGAAAATACTTAAAACACCATATTTCTCTGCTAACAAATACTATGTGTGTTTACAGTTAGAAAAAAACCTAAAATCCCAAGCAATATGACTTGAAGAGAATTGCTTACCATTGTATTTATGCTACTGGCCAAAGAACCTACATCAAAAATGGTTAAAAAAATGTTTAGAAGCATTAGATTCAAGTATTAACATTTTTTCTATGAATTGTCTATGATTCTATTGTTGTAAGCCTGACCTCAATTTGAAATGCTAAATATGGATTAGTGCAAAGATTTGTTTTGTTGACATGTTTTTTCTTGTCATTATTTTTTCTTTTCTCTTTAATGCTGGTTTCTTACTCATATTAGCAAAGTAACTGAAATTAACTTGGCTGCATTACAAATAAATCTTACCCGCATACTACTTCATTAAAAATCTGCACGTGTGTTAGTACAGTTGGAGTAACCGATTAATATGTATGAACTGTTAAGACTGAAAAACACTTATTTCTCTAACCTTGCTTTCACAAACAACCGTCTGAAACTCACACCTTCAAAACTGAAATTTCAGTATGCATTGTCTTTCAATGTTTCAGGCTGGAAACCTCAAAAGAAAATCCCTTCTAGGTTTTTAACTTAATGACCTAAGTTTTGAAGGGGAAAGAACTCTTTCTATTAGCCGTATATTAAAAAAAAAAAAAAAGTTATTTTGAGAGTCTCCATGACTCTTAAGGTCATAAAGTCCTTCTAATGATTTATATTCAGCTTTGTATAACATTAGAAGTTGCGTGTCAGCAGCGAAGCTGTGTATCCTTATCACCTATAGATTTTTGGCAGACACAAGAAAACTTTTATTTCAGATTCTTGTGTCCTATTCTTTGACCACTTGCAGGTCAGTAAACTCAGTTCTGCCCCAGGTTTCCCACAGGCTTGAATCACAGTGTGTTCAGGTCTCCTTCTTCCTCCCAATCTCTCAAGCCCTTCCACGTTACCTTGGTTTCCCTTCTGTATTTCCTGCTCAATACCCCCAAGTCATTCGGACATTTGCTGTTAGCTGGGCAGAGCATCCCGGCTATGAATGGCTTTTGCTAGACGTGTTTCCCTCGTCAGTACGTGCAGACTGCAGCAAACAATAATTAAAGCTGGGATTTCCCCCTCTTTCCCTCAGTAGATGTACTAAAAGACTATTTGCCCTCTGAGTGACAATCCTCTCTGAAATTTGGACAGCCTAACCTTTCTAAAGCAAAAAATCCTTGGGAAAGCTGTAAAAGCCAAATTTTTGGGAAAAAACATATATAATTTAAAAAAAATTACTGTAACATGGAAATTACAGAAGATGACACAAAGACAGATAAAAGAAGCTTCACGAACGGGGCGGAGCTAATAAGGCCAGAAAACCAGGAAGAAAGGAGGACAACAACCTATGCACTTTTTATTTGTGTCCTGGTCCTATCTTCTCCTCAGAAAGCATGCTTTTAAAAGTACTTTTTAAAAAACATTAATACAATTTTTATTTGTTCTTAACTAGGTTTTATATAAACCGGAGGAGATTTGAAACCAGAAACCTACAGCTGAGCTTAATGCTTCATTACACTCATTCAAGTCTCTCCCATCACTGCCTCTTCTAAGAAAAAAGGTCACAGAGTACTTACTGGTGAAGTGGATAGACATATAACAGGGCCAGGAATGGTATGAACACTATTATATTACAGTCCTAGTATTTTCTATGGCATGTAAGTAATTGAGGAACTACATACTGATCAGACATGCAAATTACACAGAGAAGTAATGTCATCATCAAGTCATCAGATTTCTAAATCGTCAGCCTCACTTCACTGGTGCAAAGGGTGGTGGTGCCTCTGAGAATCCATATGCATAACATTTATAAACTTGCTTCTGCTGATTTATGTCAGATAAAGGATCTTATCCCAGTGATTTGCAAATTACATCTTTAAGGGGACTTGCAAGTTTCTTTTTCTTCACAAATACAATGATGAGAAAATGACTTACGTTCAACTTGATCAAACATTACTGAGAACAAGAAATCTCTTGGTGTCATGTAATATTCTCCTTCATATTCCAATGATGCAAAATGCATGAAGCGATGCTTCCGAAGAGACAGTCTTTCGTCCCCTTCCATATTAATGACATCTTCCTTCTGAAACAGAAAAAAAAATCCATGCAGAAAGATGGTTGTATTTGTAGACCAACTCTGTAATTAGAAAGAATCCTATACCTGATCTTGATTAACCTCAATATTTTGTGGGTAGCCACAACAAGAGACTACCAGGAACTAAAGCTTTTATGGCACAGTCTTAATGAATGACATGCTTATGTGACATCCAAAGTATTTTTTGGCTTCACTGAGAGCATGCCTTAACAATGCAGCTGAGCCAGATTAATGGCTTGCTGTCACCAAAGGTTGCCCTTGCTTCCCAGTCCTCTGCTCTTAGTCATATGGTCCTGCACCTCCCTGTTCGCCAGCTCTGCTACTTGACAGTCTCTTGCTGAGCCAGATTCAGCTTGCTAACTCAACAAAAAACTAAACTGATCAAACAGCAAGTAATATTTTGCCAGCTTAGTGACTGGCTCAGCAAAGGTTGAAATGTGCTCTGCATCCATGCAAATGATCCACTCCTGAAGTTAATTATCAAGTTCTGAAGCAACTCCCAAGACAGAAGTATAATGATGTATAAAGAGTTTAAGTATGGGGCTGTCTTTCAGAGAAGTTAGAAACAGGGAAAAGCAATGAAAATACCAACAAAAGGAGTCAGAGACTGTATCATCAACCCCAAAGATTTAACTAGTCAAGCAATCAAAAAACTTCCAACCCCCCCCTTAAATACTGAGAGATGCATGATTGCAGTCACACAAGTTGACAGCACTCTGATGAGCAATAACGGCACTTACTGGCAGCAAGAGAGGACACAGACACACTGAAACAGAGATGTTTAGATTTTAGGATTTCAGAGATAGTAAGTGACAACAGGAAAATGAGACGCACTAAAATTCAGAACTCTGTATTTGAACATTAATCATGGAACAATTTTACCACCAGCAGCATCACTCAATTTTAGGACCGTTCAAAGATGTGAGAAAGTGAAGGAAAAGCAAGAAAATCCAAGGCTAAGTGCCAAGATCCCAACTTGAACATACTTGAAACAAGTCAATAAACAGGAAGATGGATCTGCAGCTGGGTCAGTGCTTGTGGCGTTACTTGGTGAGCGATGCTGATGAGTGGGTACAGCCTAGGGCATGGCCTACCAAGGCGCTGCATCACATCTTCCAGCAAATGATCACTATTCGTTTATGAAGTTTTCAGTTTCTGGATCATTCCTATGGACTGCTTGGCATTTGAGCAGTCCAGTATAGTGCTGGTGGATGCTGTGTTTTGCAAACTGGGTTACTGCTGAGACAGGGCATTGTAAGCAGCTCCTGGCTACACTCAGACCAGCTGCAGGTGCAGTGAGGGTCTCACCAATTGATGTTAAAAGACAGGGTCTGCTGTGCTGAGTGTGTTTCTGGGGTGAACTGTGGGACACAGACAGGCAGACAGAATGCCAATGGAGGAGGGGGCAGAGCAGGGGAACACCTTGCTTGGTTTTGCTGAAGTCAGCACTGGTTATAGCGACACACAAGGTTAACAGGCACCCAGTTGCATGGGAGATTGTTACGAAAATCAGGAATGTGCACAGATATTTGCAAATAGTGTAGCAGGTAATGGGGCACCTGTATGTTTGTGTGCACACATCCAGGGAGCGGGCAAGTGAGAAGGGAATGGGACTCTCTGAACCACTTAAAAGCTGTGATCAGATATCTGACACTTTAGTTTTAGCTTGTTATTCCTCCAGGATGGCAACTGCTAATTCAGCCTCCTCTGCTGAGTTTGACCAATTGCAGAATCAAGCACTAGCAGTTACATTTACTCCACCCAGCAGACAACATGCCAGGACTTTGGTATGAAGTGGCAAAGACAGCAGGGGAGCTAGCTGATACGATGAACATACAAGCTGTTTTGGGATGGTAGCTTCTAGCTCTCAGATAGGGCTCTGAAGTTAAAATAAAAAACATTAGGCTTAGTGTCAGGCTTACGAGGTAGTAGAAAGAGATGGAGGACTGATACTGACACAGGCAGCTCCAAATAATGGGACCCAGTGTGGCCTGAGAGTAATGACCAATTCCGTCAACGTGAACCACTCTGGGGACAGGAGGGTGAACCTCAAGCTGCAGTCAATGACCACTGGAGAAAGCATGAAAAAACAGTGGACAATGAGACACCAGAGAAGAGGATGGAGCATTTCAACCTTGTGTCATTAGGTTTCCTTTTTCACTACCCACCATGGTCCTTAACTGGATATGGGACTAAATGTTTGTACAATTTGGGGACCTCAAGATAAGGGGGGTACAACTAGCAAACCTATAGCCATAGCCTGGATACAATTATTACCATCGTATATTATACACAATTATAATTCTAAATAGAAGGCTGCAACTTGCCGTTTAATCCCACGCTTTGCACCTTTGTGTTAGCATTAAGCACTTATTAAAATACCTCACTGAATGATACAAGCACCTTGTTGTAATCAATTTTACTTTCCCCTTGTAACGTGCTTGCTTTCATCAAAACTCAGGTTTCAATAAAGGTGGGGGGGGAGAGGACCTACAAGAAAAAACCCCAAATACTCATAACTTAGAACAGTAATATGCAAGGAGAATGAGGGCTACTTCTAAGTATCTGAAGCCAAGGTTTGCTTTGTTTTAGATAAAACCATTTTGCATCAATATCACTGCTTTAAGCTTCTTACATATTATGGAGCTTCATCATGGCCCACAACACAAACTGCGCTGCTGCTGTTCTATGATTCAGATCTGTACATTCTGGAAAACACTGATCAAAAATAAATCTAATGTAATGAGAACTTTAGCTTTATTCTTTTTAAAACTTTGGGGGACAAGTGACTGTAATTGCTTAGTGAACAAGATTCAACAAAAGTTGCAGATATCAAATGAACAGTTCATAGTTGCTGAGTATTAACATGCAGCATTCTTATTAAAATCATCTCCTTCTCATAATAACATGAACAATTTTTGTCCGATGGCAAATTTAAAAAAAAAATGGAAAATTGCTTCACAGTTGTCCTTTAACTAAAATTATGAAATGAAAAGCAATTGTTCTGCACAAATACAAAATAAAAAAGTTTAGACAAGAAGTAGAGAGCTAATTCTACGTCATCTTCAAACCAACTGGATTTTCAAGTTTCTTAAGTCTTCAGTATTTGTCTGAATTCTGTCTAAAACTAAACTTGTTACTGATATCAAAACACTGAATTTCAGCAATACACAATTTTAACTGAAATAGATAGGTACAAGTTCACATATTAACTCTGAAGAGTGCTTTGTATTTGGAAGAGAACATACTCCCATCAGAATTACAATAATGTGCGACTACAGATTCATCAAGCCCCTTTCTTTTCATGAAACTAGCATCCCTGATTTGCAAAACAGCCTTGGGAACATGGGTCATTTCTTATGAAAGTCAGCTTCAAATACTAGCACAAATGTGATGAGCAAACCTTACGAGATGAAATGCATCAGCTGTGCCACCTCCTACTTTGTTTTCAAAGCTTTTGCAAAATTCCTGACGTTCTGACACTGTATGAGAAGCTCAGAATCTACTGAAAGCACTCTGACCCCTCTGGACACCAGCATGAGCTCAGCTAGAGCTACGCTAGAGCTCAGCTGCTCATGTACAACTGCTTACTACTTCTGGACAGCGTATGGCCCTCAGACTGAAAATTCATAGCACTCCAATGGCAGTAAAAATTTATACCAGCTACAAAGCAGACCTGACATCTTTATGATGACAGGTATCTTTATTTCTGCTTTCCCCTCATGTTTTAGTATGGTTACTGTGACAGTCTTTACAGCATACTCCAAGTATGTTAATGTGAAAGGAAAAAAAAAAAAGACTGTGCAACAATCAGGAGTGCAGAAGTATAACACGAAAGCAAAATATCAGCCACTATCTCATATCCCATTATTTCGCTCTTTAATTTATGGAGGAGCACAAGGCAGACCTCAATGAAGGTCTGGGACAGAAACACGTACAGACAAAATAAAAAGCCTATCAAAATATTTCAAAAATGCTGAATAAGTTTTACCCCCCTTGACAGTTATGAGAATAAAGGCTGAAATTTCCCCAAGTGGCTGTGCATTCTGCACAAAATGTAAGAAAAAAACAACCTGAAAGTTTTCATTAAGATCATTTTTACTACAGAACATCCGGAAGCTGAGGGAACTGGAATTTTTCAACCTGAAGAAGAGAAAGCTTCAGGGGGACCTAATATCAACCTGCCAGTGCCTACAGGGAAGTTATCAAGATGTCTGAGCTGGGCTCTCCACTAGAGCTTCATACAGCTACACCACCTGCACCTCCGTTAAACGTGGTTAATCCAGGCTCCCTTTATAACAAGAGGTGAGAATGGCACTTCTGGAGTGCAACTACAGGGGCTTTTTTTAGCTGTCTGAACAGACAGTTCAGAAGATGCAGGAAGGGATAGCACACCACAAAAAATTATGACCTTTTCTACCAAACACATTTGCACAATTTTATTGCATGAGAGACTGAAAATCTGGGCAAACGTAACCGCAGGGTGAAAGCTCAGGAGGAGAAGAGGTGGTGGCAGGGGTGTTACACACTTCAGCCAGACCAGAGAGTGTGTATGGAATAAGGAGATTTTTATTGTCCAGAATGAAGGCAGGCAGCATCAGTGGCCACATACTCAAATAGCACATCATGATGACGTAAGACCATTTAATCGCCATCTCTCTCACAATGTTTTCCAAAACCAACAATAACACTGTTAAAATTGGTTTAATACCAATTAAGGACTTGAACCTGCTACATTTGGCATCAGAGACTAGAAATTCACAATCAAGTTGTAATGACATAAAAAAACTGATGAGTTTTCAGGTGTAAGCCATATAATTTATAATTTGAAAAAAATAATACAATTATTTGTGCAATTTTAATTAAATTGAATGTAGCTGGATGACTGCCCTTTAAAGATCAGTACTGATGATCTCATGCTTAGTCTCCTTAATTTCTTTCTTAAACATATTGCCAGCATTTTATTTAGCTTTGAGTGACATCTTTCTTATATTTTGGTCACCACTCTTTTGTTAGCCACACTGTCAACTATGACCCTCATACTGCCTCAGTTATTCTCCACTTCACCACACAAAACCACTCTTATAACCTAAATAAACGACATGAGCATAACACTCGTTTACTGTTTCTGGACTACTATTGCCAGTGATCAAGTTATTCCTGAAACTATTGTTTAGGACAGTCCCTAATCCCGAGCAAAAGCAGATCTACTGTCTCAGGAAAGGGGACATAGCCTGCACCTGCTTCAGGATGCCCATGTCATGTGCCTAAGTGTAAAATATAGACAAGTCTACAATAGTGGCTTATATGCTCTTGTAAAAGCTGCATCCCTCTCCTTCACTGTTGTTCTCTTCACCAGTACGTCTCTCGCCGTGTCTCCAGCAAGCAGGGATGCCGGATCCACTGAAGACAGTTGGTAAAGGATGGAAGAAGTAGAGTGCTATGGATTTTTGAAAAAAGATTAGAAGCATAACTCTCATTTGCTCTAAGAAGGGATAAATGACCCAATAACTACTCTAATCACTATTCCAAACCTCTAACCCAAGATTGAATAAAAACTATGTTTTGAAGAAAAGGCTGATTCAATCACTTAACATTAAGATTGGTCTTCTTTTAAAGTACCAATCTAAAGTGTGCATAGAGGAGCAAGCTCTCCCTCAACAATTCAGTGTCCTTCTCACTTCAATTAAGTCTTGACTAATTTCCAAGTACTTTTTCCTGAGTCATCCAAGGAGTCCTTCAGATAAAAAAGATTTGACATTCCTGACATTTCTAAAAACACTGTCAAAGTGTCTCATATTGCTCATAAAAATGCATGTACAGGGCAAAAAAGAGATTTTTCCTCTTTAATTCTATTCCACAAAATGAGTTTCAAGTAAAGACAGGTATACTGTAGGAAACAATTATGTATTTAAGGCTGAACTTCAGATATTAAGGTATCTGTAATCTAACACCTCAGCAGTTTCCAACAGTGCAAACTCAAGGCAAGCACGATACAAAATTTCCAATTTACTGAGAGGCAATGGGTGAGAAGAATCTATTACTATTGCTTGCACAAGATTCTTGTAAGCATAATTTAAAATGACTCTCAGATTGACTTGGGCTTATTTTTGTCTTTAACGGTGCCATATAAGAAGAAATCAAACCACAAGAGCTAAGCTGCATTAACGTTAAGGCTCAGGCTGAAATTCCATCCTCAACTTGTTCTATTGTGTGTGGGTACAGCCAGGGCTTCAAACGCTGGGTGTTCCCATATGCTCCACAGCACCCCCGCACAAGTGACTGAATTAAGAATGAAGTTTCAGTTTTAACTTGGAATTTAGTTTCCATTTGTGGTTTTATGTCAAGCCTCCAATGCCAGTTTGAGGCCCATGGTAAAGGGCCATTTTGCCCATAGTAAAGCTGTGATAGCTGATGGTAAATTAGAATTGAATGACACAAAAAGGGTTCTAGAAGGATGCAAGTGTTTTCCTCTGCAGTCGACATGGCAAGGGATCAGCAGCTGGCCAGCCACTGGCGTCTGTAAGCATTACCAAAGACTATGGTTTCCTTCCTGGCTTCCTGCACTGAAAAATGCCTAAGGGCAACAACATTACTTCTCACAATCCATATTCAGATTGATGTAATGAATCTGTTTATCAGTCTCTTAATTTAGGATGCTAATAAAGAATTCATGGTGTTAAATTTTTTGCTTTGATTTTTTTTTTGGTACGTAAAATAGCAAGCTTTTTACATATGTACATAAGTAAACCCCTCATATTTTTTTTTTTTTAAAATACATTAAATAAAAATGAAGAGTTATATAAATAAAACCTTGACAATACTTACCTGTGATTTTCGTAACACTGCTGATCACTGTAATGTGATTTTGGTAACATTGCTAAGCAAATTCTGCATCCATTCAAAATGTAAGTACTTGTGTACAAACTCAAATATTTGCAGCTGATTATGAGTCAGAAATTACTTAATATAAGCATATACGCTTATACCTCCCTTAAATTTAAAATTGTCGTCCACTTTCTTTTACTTTTTCTGCACCTTTTATATGTTTTCCTTCTTATTTATTCTGCTTATAAAATATGTCTACATTTTCCACTTAATTTTTCCCAACTTAATTTTTCTTTCTTCACTCTGCTCCTTTCCATATAAGTTACTTATTTTGTCTCTCTATATCCTTTCATTATCTTTCCTCCAGCATCTATACACCTTGTTCCACTTTCCCTTGGGAAAAAAGCTAAGCTATAGAACTCATTTTTTCCTCCTCTGAAAAGAGGATCAATGGTCTGCTCTTTTTTTCTTCCCTGATCTGGAAGAGCTAACTTGCACCACTCATTTTACCTGCTGTAAGGATAACTAAACCAATGTGTGGGATGTAATTAAAATCCAGTTGGTGCCAGCAGGCTCTCTGGGAGCCTTGGGTTTGGATCCATTAATTCACACTAGATCTACAGATGGCTGTAGCAACTCTGTATCAAATTTCTGTAAGACCGATGAAAACTTTGCAGTTAACTTGTGTCATTACTGTGTCTCAATTTCAACTCAATCCAATTTGAAATCATCAAAATATCAGAAAATGTAACTTAATCTCAAACGCCGCTGCACATGTTAACATACCCAGCATGCTTGCTGAATGCACGGAGAATAACGCTTGGAGCTCAAGGTTTGAAAGTCTCGTATGTCACAATAATGTATAGATGAAAAAGGGTTTCGCAATAAATCCATTTCATAGAAATCTGTGACTTACAGAAAGCTCAAGACTAATATTTCAGAAAGTTTGTATAAGTATGTGCAAAAGTAGTTTGTGCTTTCACAATAAAGAATGTGAGCTGTGTAGTATGCACAGCCTTGATCAAAGGCACCAGTTACCAAACCCAACATCAAGTTGAAGACGAAAGAGCAAAATGTTCTTATGAAGTGAATTGATCTGTATCACATTTTTCAACGTTATATTTTTGACCGTGCAGATCAAACTGCAAGCCTGGACATAAAATAAGACGAGGAAAAAAAGTACTGATTTCAGTTTGGAAATGAGTTCTAAGTATTTGAACGACTGTTTAGCAACGTGAAAATAAACAAACAACTACGTTACTAAAAGCTCTAACAACCTTGAAATCCCTAAATACGAAATGGACAAAGGATTAAAATACTTTCTCAGGAGTTACTTCTGAGACAGAGAACAGACTGCTAAAAGAAGGACAAGCAGAGAATGAGAATGCAATAACCTTATGTCTGGCTACTCTTAACACTGCTGAATATAAATACTCCAAAATTAGATGAAGCCCTTCCTACGCACCAACAGGTGCCACTCCCCTCCTTTCTTTCAAATAGCTGCTCAGACAATTCTGCTGCGCTAATACTAATTAGTGATGGTTACATTCGAAGCAGCAGCTGAACAGCTTATTTGCACCTAAACCCCTGACATTTTTTGTTTTGATTTATCTCTACCACTCTTTGTATTTCACTGGGTTCAGACTAAACTGGTGCATGCAGAACAGGTCTTCCACTGTTACTAGAACCCACACCACATGGAGAATTAACCCAAATATAAAGATAATATAGAAAACAGTTCAGTTTATGAGATTTTTTAATTTCACTATTCAATTCCAGAAATTTCAGCCTTAGCAGAGCTCATTTTTAAACATAAACTTAAAAAGAAGTCGGAAACTAACACATTTCCACTAACAAAATGTAAAGAAGGCAGATAAGGTGCCCAAGCTCTAACAAGCCAGAGAACCAGTTCATTTAACAAACCATATATTTACACCTCAACTTGCAAGTTATCACACCGCCCTGCTTACACATTCCCCCACCGAGGCTGACACGCCACTCAAACACACTGGTGCAGAAGTACTAAGTACATCCTGAGCGGCAGGGAGACCACATAGACACCTCAAAGGCAACACGCCCAGGAAACATGTTCATAGTTTTCTTGGAAAGCTCATCACACTGCCATTGTATTTGATAGTCAGCGGATTTAAGTAAAAAATGTGTTGTACCTACTTCTCACTGATTTTTTTCAGTCAATCACTGCCCATTGAAGTGCAGTCAAAATGTGAAGACACCAATACATTTTTCTTTAAAGGTAAGAAGAGCTAGGTATTTTTGAAAGACGCTATGTGCAAATGTGTAATCGATACACGGAGCTTAACTGTTTGCCTCTAAAGTGCCATAATATCTTTACTTTTCCTCCCCCTTCTCAATTCAAATGATGTATGGAGTGTCTCTTGGCACACTCAGGAGGAGCTGGGAAAGGCTCTAAGCCGTCTGAAGTTTTTGCTTACCCTAGGCTTGCGGATCTTTAGGACTTTTCAAGTTAACAAGAGTTCACTTCTTACGTGTAGTTGCGCTGTAGAAGGAAACCACATGCCCTTTTCAAATAGCTTCTTGCTTTGTTTGTGTAACTTAGATAGTAGCTCTACCTGATCTGTTCTGAACTACGTCAGGAGATAATCCATTTATTACATGGCAGTTCAGTTTAACTGTACGCCCTTCAAAATGGGACTACACATGTCTGAGTTTGAGAAGTGCAACCTCAAACTGGGGGAATTTTTGCAGTCTAACTCATGCCAGCTGCATGGTGCCATACATTTACCTTATGCTTTACAGCTTTAAAAGCTCTTTACTGTCATAGTGCTTGGTCCTGTAACAATAATATAGTGCTTGGTCCTTGCTGGGTCCAGCACTTGGGTCACAACAACCCCATGCAGCGCTACAGGCTTGGGGAAGAGTGGCTGGAAAGCTGCCTGGCAGGAAAGGACCTGGGGGTGTTGGTCGACAGCTGGCTAAATATGAGCCAGCAGTGTGCCCAGGTGGCCAAGAAGGCCAACAGCATCCTGGCTTGTATCAGGAATAGTGTAGTGAGCAGGACTAGGGAAGTGACTGTCCCCCTGTACTCGGCACTGGTAAGGCGCCACCTCAAATACTGTGTTCAGTTTTGGGCCCCTCACTACAAGAAAGACATTGAGGTGCTGGAGCATGTCCAGAGAAGGACAACAAAGCTGGTGAGGGGTCCAGAGAACAAGTCTTATGAGGAGCGGCTGAGGGAACTGGGGTTGTTTCATCCAGAGAAAAGGAGGCTGAGGGGAGACCTTATCGCTCTCTACAAATACCTGAGAGGAGGTTGTAGAGAGGGGGGGGGTCGATCTCTTCTCTCAAGTGGCAAGCGATAGGATGAGAGGAAACGGCCTCAAGTTGCACCAGGGAAGGTTTAGATTGGATATTAGGAAAAATTTCTTTCCTGAAAGGGTTATCAAACATTGGAACAGGCTGCCCAGGGAAGTGGTGGAGTCACCATCCCTGGAGCCATTTAAAAGATGGATAGATGTGGTGCTTAGGGACACGGTTTAGTGGTGGTTTTGGCAGTGTTAAGTTGATGGTTGGACTCAATGACCTTAAAGGTCTCTTCCAAACCAGACGATTCTATGATTCTAACTGTACAGACAGGAAAAAAAGTTAATGGCTTTAACAGTAAGTGGTGGAATGCTAGACCAGTTTTTGTTCTGAACCAGAAGACAAACGAATTCTGGACTCACCGCTTCTAAGTAAGAATTCAAAGAAGAAAATAAACTGTTTAAGTAGATGTAGTAGACTGACCTAAGCACAAGGATCTAAGAGAATGCATGTCCAAAACCAAGACCGGGAGAAGATCACAAAAAGGGGAGACGACTTTCCAATACGTAAAGTAAGCACTACAGGTTCAAAAGAAAACTAAAGAGATGAAAAGCTGAGAATAAGGGAGCTAGATTCGATGTAGCAGTATGTAAGAAGACAGCCAAGAGTTACATAATAAAAACCCAAAGTGGTTAAATTTACAAGAATTTTTTTTTTGTAATTAAACAGATGTATTGTGTTAGCATTTAATGGTTGTGTACATTTAAATATATCCACGTCCACGTATGAATAAAAGAGACTAGAAAGAAGATGGCTACCATAATCTGTGTAAGGGCTTGAGCAAGAAGTGGTAAATACAATGGAATGGGAATTAAAGATAGTAAGGAGTTTAGTGATAATGGGAGGAGAAAAGTTAAAAAAATAAAAAATACCAGAAATGTACCAGAATTGGTCTTACAAGCTTCTTAAAACAAGTTCAAAGTGCCTCTGTCAGTGGTTACCTACACTTCAATAGTTCTGTACACCCTACACCTGCAGCACTGTGCCAAAAGCATTCCTGAAAAGGCATCACACCAGCATGATATTTTACAGACAATATATGTGCTTCAGGGGAAACACTGTGAAAGAAATTGTCTCCCTGTCATTGGAGAGGACTGTCACTTGCATGTTTTCGAAACACATTTCAGAATACCAATCTTCTTTAAGCACTATTGTTAACATGTTTGCATATTCACAATGTTTTAAACAGTGGCTGAATGCACGGTGCTTTCCATAAAAGTAGATGCAGAACAGCCTTAGATTTCTGTATCACTCACTGAAACACACTGTGTGCCAAATATAATTATGCATTAAAATGCGAATCCTGTTAATTTTTAACCTAGGTACTTTGGACTTGCCCTGCCAGGGAATTTTCATCATAACACTGGGATTGCATTACAAGAAATACACACTGTGTTCCAGTTGCTGACCAGGCTAACACAGCACTGATCAAAACCAACCATGCAGTGGCAGAACCTATGGGACTCATAACTAACTTCTCTACCAAGGACAAGCACCCCCACAGCAGAAATATCCTGTGATTTCATCTTCCTGGACTAAGAACTATGTTTCTGTATAGAAGAGTAGATGCAACTCAAACCAAACAGGATGCCTACCTAAGGCTTAAGAACGTTTATATTATAGTATCAGAGGTTGAAAAAAAAGATGACAATCTTAAATATGCAAGTATCATATATGCTAGCTGTCATCAGTTTCTGTAAATGAGTGCTTCTATTTAGTCAGCCTGCAAATACTTTCAAAGAAACTTGTAGCTGTTACGAATTTATCCAAATTTCAGTGTTTCCCTTTTTGAAGGCTTTGACATAAAGAAAACTCAGATAGTTCAAAAATCTGGTAAATCTTGGAAGAAAGTTTTGTTGGATGGTGTTCAACTGCGACAGGAGCCCTGAATTTATTCTTCATGGAAAGAGAGATCTCCTTGGTCACAAGATCTACAAGGTGGTGCTTTAAGGCTCTTGTTTTAATCCACACATGTATTTAACAGTACCACAAATCACTGTACATCATACCAGTGTACATACCAGCTGTACACTGGTATGATGGCTTTACACAGCAAAGCTACTTAAAAACATTTACCGGTAAAGGAATTAGGAATTTTACAGTTTGTGGTTTGTTTTTTTATTAAAAAAACCCCACCAAACACAACAAAATAGAAGAGGGCATGCAACTACACAAGTGCTTGCTATAAATATTCTGAAATTAAAAAAAAAAATTTAAAAAACCCACTGTTTAAAATAAAGAGCTCAAATAATAGGCAATACTTAAAAAAAATGTTATTCCCTTAAGAACAAATACATAAGAATCCTAGATGTGACAGATTGGCAAGACAGGAAAACTGTGTTCAGAGTCACAATTCTCTTCTGTGACAATGTGAACATTACAGAGCTAATCACATTACTGCTCTCCCAGAAGCTTGAAAGTTTCCTGGGGAAAAACAATGTTTTCTAAGCTTTTCTCCAGCCCTTCTATAACAAATTTTTCCAAGTTAAAGACACATGCAAATGGCCAAAAGGAAAGAGGGGGGGGGGGGGGGGGGGGCGAGGAAAA
>VYXH01009551.1:288296-314657 GCA_013397275.1 Burhinus bistriatus
GGGGGGGGCAGGAAAAAAAAAAAGCCAGATATGCTCCAGGTTCTTCTGCATAAGCAACCGAATTGAAAACAAAACAAATACTTGGCTGAATCTGTCACAATACACTCTTTACAAAAAGTCTATCATATTTTAAACCCCATTATTACCTATGTTGCATCAAGATGTTTTCTCGGTTCTCAGAAAGTCTGGTACTTTAAAAGGTGCCATAAATGATGAGGCGTTAACTGACTTAACTGATTAGGTTGCCATAGAAAAAGACTATCACTACCAAACCTCCCAAAGCATTCAACAGCACCTGGGAAGTGTGAAATTCTTCACTTTTAAATACAGTGAACACTATTAGATAAAACTTCCACAGTGCTAAATTAATCAGAGAATAACAACATGTAAAAGAAAGCAAACAGAATCACTTTAAAGCTTTCCTTTCTTTTTTCTTTTTTTATTTATTAAAGGTTTAGTCACACAGATGAAAAATGGCTAACAAGTTTAGCTCTTTAGAAGAAGGGTCAGTTATGCTCAGAGGATTTAGCAGGTCTCAGGAGGGACCGAAACAAACATCCATATGTCCTGTAAGATTAATACAACAGTAACAACAAAGTCACTGCAACAACAAGAAATGTTTATACTGTAATTAAGTTGTAAAATTATATTTATTTCTCCATAAAGCTGCTGACTTCACTTCTAAACAAATGATTTGTTTTCTGTAGGAGACACTGATCTTGTGACAATGTTATGTGTAAAACTCAAATGTCTTAAAACACACTATATTTGCCAATGACCGGACTTATTTTTCCTAATCTTGCTTATTTTTTTAAACTTTCTACCTATGCAGAATTTTTCTTCTAAAGCATTTTCATTTGACATAGAGATTACACACGGAAGGACTGGATGAAGAGAGACATCTTAGACAGTTCTGCTCTACCACTTGTCCAGAAAAACAGAAACCACAGTGAGTTTTATCTAAATTCTGGTATTCCCATTTACTAATTAAACATTTTCATCAACATTCTTTTCTAAAACTAAACCATTCACAATAAATTCAAACTATTTGAAACAAGTATTCAGAAATCTAGAATTCTGCTTATTCAAATTGACATATTCGCTTTGAACTAAGCACACATTATTTAATCAAAGGTTTGCATAATATTTAAAGTTTTCAATAGATTGCAAAATGTACCACACTCAAAATTGGTAAGAATGATCCTAAACGTTCCAGCAGATTGCTGTGTAGATCAGAACTTTTAAAATCAGTTGTTGACAGCCTCTAACAAGAAAACCACGGAAAATGGAACAGATGAGGCAAAGTTACAGGCACCAGCAGAAGGTAACAGAAGCTTGCACTAAATGTATACACACACTTTTTTGCGAAGATAAAATGTCTTACTACCTCTAAACCAAGTATCAAGGAGATGATTGTCTAGGATCTTAGATTCACATCAGAGAAATTAAAAAGATCTCTTTTACATTCAGTAGTTTCAATAACAGTTATCCTGAAAGTCGAAATGAATTCAATATGAAACACTGTGAATAAGGTAACACTGACAAATAGTTATTTTAATTGGAGCCATTACAGAGTGTGAAACCAGTGTATTCCTGATTACAGCAGAGCTGTAATGACCCTTCATTTTTCACTAGTGTTTACAAATTCCACGCTCTAATTTTGAACTTTCCTTCTATAATCAAAGTTCAAGTATGTTTTCTCAGTCCTCCCTTCACTGCTGCACCTTCAGCGAGACTGCAAGGTCACAACGCAGCACTACAATTTTCTTCTCTGCAGCACCTGAATCTAGCAAAAACCTGTACCTGGTAGGTCACCCATTTCTCTGTGCTACATTCCTCCGTACTAGAGATAAAATAATTTTCAGCCATCCTGGCTGCGCCTTAAACGGCTTTTGTAGAGGTTGTAGTACCATTTAAGCAGGTCATCAAGCATCTACTGATTGTCTTTTTCAAGACCTCGGTGGTTATCAGTGTTGCTTCATTGATCAAAGCTGCCATATTCTTGGAAGCAGATTGTGCTATTAGCACAAACATTACCTTTCTTTGGGAGGTCCAGAACGCCATCTGATGCAATTCTCTCTTCTCCGCTTCCAAGTTTTTAAGATTATCACAGACTTCTTCTGTGAAATAGTTTGAC
Source organism: Burhinus bistriatus (assembly GCA_013397275.1). Lineage (NCBI taxonomy): Eukaryota > Metazoa > Chordata > Aves > Charadriiformes > Burhinidae > Burhinus > Burhinus bistriatus. The sequence goes on from VYXH01009551.1 coordinate 290,434, forward strand.
TACAGCCTTTAATTCAAGAAGGACAGAATTGTGCAAACCCTATATTAAGTCAAATTAATGCTATATTTGTCCAACCTCTTTTCTTGTAATTAAAAGTAATTTCTCTGACTTCCTAAGTACTCAGGCATGGCTACATTTTTCAGACAGACTGCCTATTTGCAAATGTTTACAGCAGTAACTAAAAAACGCAAGTTAGTTTTCGCCTGCTCTGCTGGAGAAGATTCACTAGCCATTACTATAATTTAATGACTTGAAAGCACAAATTGATGACTTGATTTCTAGGTAGTACCAACCATCACCCACCAAAAAGATTCATTCTGGATCTGTAGCTGGACACCAATTCCAACATGCATTAAGTAAAAATTGAATCATTCACTGATTTGTTGAAGTCTTATAAAACTTATGTTCAAAATAACTCACACGACCAATGAAGACAGAGTGTTTACCATGATAAACATATTTTCTAATGCAAGACACTGCTGAAATTCTCCGGAATTCAAGACACTGCGGAAATTCTCCAGAATGTCTTTTCAGAGAGAATGACTTTCATGTGCTAATTCACCATTTGCCACAAAATTTCAGGATGACAGACAGAGAAAGAGCCCAGAACAGGTTAAGAACAAAGACCAGGCTAATTGGACCAACCACAAAAATGCAGAATAGCTTAATTTTAAAAATAGGGATATTGTGCATTTATCTATAGCATCCGAGACAGTAATGCCATTTCTTTTTTACAATATTAAAATGTGACAATGCAATCAGCATGTTATTAGCAACATCACCAAACAGTTCTTCAAATCCAGCTCTGGCCTTCGTTAAGTGGCTTATTACTAAGCGAGGAATTAATTTTGGACAGAGAGAACAGCTAGCCAAATGTTTTACAGTGTAACTCACTTCAAGTAACTTTATTTCTTTGCTCCACTCTTTTCCATGTTTTCCCAACCATCTGCTTACTGGAAAGAAAAAAAAAAAAAAGTAAAAGAAAAAGCTAACTAGTGCTCAGTCTCACAGTGTACAACAGATGTGGTTTTTAAGATTTAAACTAGGAAGCCAAACGTTCCTCCATTAAGGTCTTCAATAAATATAAGCTCAGTCTGCAGAGAACCTTGAGGCAAATATCCCCAAAACCTGGGCTCTCGAGACCAAGTGTCAGAGATGCAGATTCTGTTACAACTGCTGGTCTGCCACATTTGCCCAGCAACTGAATGGAAGAAGAAAGGACAAAAAAGGAAGATAGATCTGGTCGTGTCATGCCTCCCCCCTGCACCGCCCCATTCTCTGCCGATCTACACCTCCTGCTTCTTGATGGCAGAAGATCACCAGAGCCCTATTTTTGTCAAGAATACAGAGATGCTCTTTACTCTGCAACCACCCCACTGAACTTGCAAACAGTTCTGGGGTGGGTGGGAGACTTAGCACTGAAGCCAGGAGTGAGACAGGTAGAAACTAGTGACAGGGTTGTTCTCACTGTGCTTAGGAAATACCTTGTTCATTTTGAATGACAACAAAAGAGAAACACACATTTCTTAGGTCTCCCACTGCATCTAGGGAACAGGCTCCGTCAAGCTCAAACTCTCCTTGCCATCACCTGCACTTAGGTGACCTCTGGGGAACACCTGCAGTGAAGAACAGGGTCCCAAGGTACCACTTACTGCAAACAGACATATGGGGCTGCATAAACTCCATAGCTACCTTGAATGTCATCATGTCTTAATATTTTTATTGCTCATGAAACATAGAGTGAAAAGAAGTCAGTCTAAATAAAAGTCAGTTGGTAAACTCAGTAATATTTAGATTTTTTTAAATGGCGAAATCTTTGGAGGATATATATGACATTAAAGCTTATTCCATTATGAAATATTCACACCCTGCTTCTAACTGCAGAAAAAGTGTCTTAGCATCCCTTTGTCCAAGGCTCTGTAGCACTCCATAGCCTTGACTTCCCAGTCAGGATATATTAGTTTTGTGACCTGCTAGCCAGATACACAGATTTCAGAAGCACTTCCATTCAGAAAAACAAATAAATGCACACATACACAGTAAGGCTTCAGCTCATGCTCAGAGCTGAACTCATGGATATGCCTAGCCTTTTCCTGCAAGTATTTTAAAAACATTTAAATGTCTTCCTGAATCCGGTCAGAGACAGTCTCAGAAGAATGAAGGAATGGGTCAGAACAAAGGTCCACCTCATCCTTTCTCCTCCCTTATGGTCTGTGGCTGCAAGGTTAGAGCATCTGAATGAGTCAGACGTTGTACTTAAAATTCAACAGCAGTGTGTCTGCATCAATTCAAGCATTTGCCATAAGCAAAAGCTTAGGAAGGAATAAAAATAGTCTCTCAGTATTAATCTATTTTGAGCTCAGGGACATCCTGAGCTGGATGTGGTTTCCATGTATTTAACAACCCTTGGTTATATCACTTTCTGGCACTTACCCAACATCTCCTTGAGTCCATGCAAACTTTTAGTGACTTTAATGACTTTTGGCATGGAGTTTCACACATCTATTGCCTATTGTGAAGAATTGCACAATGCATAATAGACCCTGGGAATGTCAAGTTCACGTCAAATTATATGTTAGTTTTGTGACTAAGGCAAACTTAAATATAGTTGATTATTTCTCTCTCCAGGATAGCTGTTTAACACGTGTAAGTTTTTCAGCCTCACAGTAGAGGTGAAAAAAACCTGTAAGTACCGTTTCCATATCACTTCACAAACTATACTAAATAATAAGATGATATCACCACAATCTTTTTCATTAATGACCTATCCAGGGACATAAAACTTTACTTCTAGGAGAAAATGCTTTTTCTTTATTCCACTAACCAGTCCTTTAAAAATTCTCTTTTACAGGCTACCTCTTAAGTTCTTTCTTATCCATTTTAATAAACATTACTTAATAGCTCTGCACACTGCCAAAATCCATTATCTGAAGTTGTAAATTGATAGCTGGAAAAAAATGTTTGAACTTTAAGCTGAATAAAAGCATTGTACTTGTTATATATTTTGTTTTCTGCAAAACTGCAGCTGCATGTTTCAAATTAAACTATACATGGCTGATCTATTTTCTCACACTTCATTGATCTCATTGATCCAGCTAGAGCAGTTTTATGATTGCCAAACTGTTTTTAAGGTAACATCTGATGCTCTTCAGACCTGTGTCTAATGATTATACATGCCACTCTTTAGCTCTTGGAAACAATCTCCAAGTGATGTTGCTTTCAGAAGTGGGTCGAAAGCAATGCGGTTGAAAACCAGGTTTTCTTGTATTTAATTATTCAAGATTAACATTTGAAAAGATGTCTTCGATTTAGATTTGTTCCGGAATTCAACCACTAATTGGGAGGGTTGTTAATAACAGAATACATTTTTGGTATCTAAACTGCAGAGATCCTCAGCAGAACACTGCTTCTTCCCACTGATTCCAGACTGACTTAAAGATCAAGTTCCTCAGTTAGGTATCTAAAGGTATGTAAATGCAGATGAATAAAGTAGCATGAATCTTTCACACAGTACCAGTTCATAGTAAACTTCTACCAGGCTTTGACTACACTCGGGGCTATCAGGACACGCTCACCAGGGGAACTATATCTAAAAGAGCAGTTCTAATTCAGTACTGTGCCTGCAACAGCATGAACAGAATAACACATTCCCAGAATGGTTCAAGTCTTCATGTAGGAAATTCTTGTTGGCCAGAGATGTTTTTAAGTGTAGTTAGAGTAGAGCCAAACAGCATGGGTATGGCCATCTGGATAGACCTTCCTCAGGACTAAGAGGGGAAGAGGCAGAGCTTGCTGCCTCTCGGTCATCAAGTTTGCTGTAAGCAAGAACCCATTGGCAAGGACACAGAAGGTGGAAGAGATCTGTGTACAAATATCTTTGCTTTGTCTCTACTAGTTGCTTGAATTTTCTCTGTTTAAGTTTCTAGCTTTTATTCAACTAAAGTCAGTTTGCTCTTTTTGTGGAGCCTCCTACAGGAGATGTTGCAGACGGTTCCCTCTCAGACCATGCTTGACTTGCTGTCCCATCATTACATACCATTAAAGACACTGAATAATTAAAAAAAATGGTACCACTTGCTTGACTTTGCTTCTGGCAAGTCATAAAGTTTTTAATGACCTGCTTTAAAGTGATTCTACCCATATGTAGAAATACATATTGTAAAAGCTGCTGGCTTAAAAGAGGAGAGAAAAAAATGTAATAGGAATTTGGTTTATATTACCTTTATCCTCAATCCTAAAATCAAACATTTGTATATAGGAAGCTACTGTAAATATGACCTGGTTGCCGAGACTGTCTTAATATGCAGCACCAAGTTTTCCACGTTGACAAACTAATCTGCTGACCATTCCTGGTCAGATGACTAAAAGCAGATTTTACATGGCAGAGGAATGCCACTGGGAAGCGAAACGCTCAGCCTACAGGGAAGTCAAAATCAGCTTTTTACTGCAAAAGTGACATGTTGCTTATGATACAGATGACAACATCATTCATGACATACGCGAATTCTGTGTCTGTGTCAGCATTAAGCACAGAAAGGCAATATATTCCGGTTACCTTTGAGGATTACACTGGCAGTTTAGGAGCCATCACATAAATGCCCTAAGCCCTGTTCTAACCAATATTTTCATTAGTGACTTGGATGACGGAAATGGAAAGGGGAATAAAGCTGCAAGTAATAAGTATGTCCAGAAGCCATGATCTATGAGGAAAAGCTGAAAAGAGGCCTTTATAAACTGCAGATAGCAAGGCTGGCATTTAATTTTTTAAGTCCTTCGAGTTCTGTTTCCGCATGCTGCCAGGAACAACCTAAATCTGCCTTGTCATAAGCAAATCGGTGTCTATGACTATGCCACTCCACGCCAGCTGAGATGAGTGAAGAGGCACTGTCACATCCCAGCAACCACAGCAGCACCCGACCAGATTTTCACTGGCACATGGCAGGACTTGCATAGAACTGGGAGATGAAGCAGCTCCATGTTCCCGCAAGATCTCTTTTAACATGCACACACATACTGCTACATGTCAGCAGTATGTGTACGGCAGGCTCTTTGGTGGTCTGGAAGTCAGTGCGAGCTTAGAAGAAAGGGTCAGCTGTCTTTCACAGAAGTATAATACTACCCAATACTCAGCAACTTGCTTTAATGAGAGGCTACCTTCCAACGTTCACTAAACTATCATTCAGAGTTAACAGCAGAAGCACTACTGCCATTCACACTGGTTTCATTTTGCTGACTACAAAGCTCCCAGGCTTCACCCTTCCGAGCTTTTCCCCTCCCGTGGTAATGCATATGTAATGTATCTGGAATTTAGGCGTCTGCCTCAGCGGTAGCCTATTCCAGTCTCATGAGTATCTACCTAAAAAGTAGAATCACAACATCAAATATTGAGTGCTCGGCTCTGCTGTGTACCTCCACGGAAGTCTTGAGAGAGTAACGGCCCCAGCACATTGAACTCAGATTACTTCAGAACTGTTCTCGGTGCAGAGAAGCAGCTGCAACCAAATAACTCCAAAATTTTCAAAGCAGGGTATCAAAATGGAAAAGATTCCCAGGAGGGGTTAACCATTTACATCAAGTTTGACAAGTTGCTTTCTCAAACATCAATCCAGTGATCCACTGCATTTGGTTTAGACCCAAAGATGCACGTAGCTAAGCTCAAATCTGTGGAGGAATTGTCTCTACAGAACTAAGTCTATGGAGTTATCCCTTATATTATTCACATGCTGTCTTACTGCTCCTGCAACAGCTATCTAGGCATTAAGAAGAAAAAAAAAAGAGCTAAGCATCCCACCAAGTCAAATGCTGAATGCTAAGGAAAAAAAAAGGAGTTTTATTACCTAAAATAGTTTAATTGCTTTAGCATATTTTCTCATCTTAACTATAATTTTACCACTTATATAACTTCGAATGCCATGTTCTTTAATATGCTCAGTTTCCTCTCTCCTAATTTTTTTAACAGAAGAAGCACGGTTGACAAAACAGCAAATGCTCTAAAACCACATTTCCAAACCTATGGCATACTGTGTAAGTGCATCATTATCCTGAAATGGCATTACAGAGGCACTAGACAGTCAGCTTTAACTTCTGGTTGCAGGACTTTGAAATACAGAAAGGCACAGGCAGAATGAACACGTTACTCCTAATACACAGCATAAAGAATTTGGGTGCTCCCCACTGTACTTAAAAACAGTCTTAGCAGACACAGAAGGATAATTCATAGATACAAACTACATGCCCCCCCTCCCAGTTACAAGCTGTAGTAAGTCTGAAAACTATGGTCATCCAAGTCACGAACCTGTAAGAGGGGAGGGAAGGGAACACAGCTTAATGTACCTGCCTTCAAATTTAAAAACTTAATCACAGATTTATCACTGTTTGTCATTCCTTTTAATTCTCTTTATGAACTCTATAGAATTTATGTGTATTCTGTATGCCAACACTTTCTGAAATCATTTATTCCAGATCCTTATCACTCTTTCTATGCAGTTCTAAATTGTCCATTTCTATTTGCCCATTTTTAAGATTACTCCTAATTTTTAATCTCGTACAGAGAAAAGGATATATGTATCCGTTTTACTAGATCATCTTCCCTAATCTTTACACATAAAATACTTACATTTGTTACTGCTTTTGCACTCTTTCCCAGACAATATCTTCCTTGTGTGGCATAGTGACCAATACTATACACAGTATTCCAGATGGAGCCTAACACTCCTGTAACCATATCGCCTCCTATTTTGTATTTTATCCCTGTGATACAACCTAGTAACTTACTTTCTTGCAGCTGTGCAAAAGCCTCATGGTTTCAATGATTTTTCCACAATAACCTTCAAATCCTTTTTCTAGTCAGTGTGCTGAATGATTGTTCCATTGCAGAACACACTGTGTTTCCTTTGGTTTCTTGCTCCCAGACTAATTATTTTACATTTTTCCACAGTGAACCATGTTTGCCAGCTGTTGGCCCAGTCACCTAAACAGCTCTAAATCCTTTTATATCTGATTGTATCGTTCCTAATTTACTGCTCTGAATTTTACTACAAAAAAAAGGTGGTGGGGAGGATAAATCTCTGCGCACAAATATATGTTACTTATATGGGGGCCATATGCATGTGATCAGTATAATTTATCATATGGTTTTGCAATCTATCAGGCAGCTTTGCCCACCTCACTTACATTTTTCCAATAATCCATCTCTGCTGGGACTACTTCGAACACTCCACACTTCTGAGCAGCTTCATACAGCTGCCATGAAAAAAATCTGCCAAATAACCCCCCTTTTATTTTCCCAGATGTAATCCTGCCACTTCAAATCACACTTACCTGGAGTTCAATATTCAGTCTTGAATAGTCAGCGGTATTCTGTCTGGATCTGTGACAGATTCATGGCTTCTTCTTGTGAACCCTTGAGGATGGAGGTGGGAACTAGGTTCATCAAACATCCACAAACTCTACCTATTTAAGATACACCCAACTGCTGTTTCCAGACTGTAGCTGCAAGAAAACTATCAGAATTTAAATAGAAGCACCGTGTGTTATAAGAAAAATTTTAGTAATATTTTAAAGATTTTAATTTTCCTTCCTAATTACTGATGCAACGTTAACGGAGTCTCTGCTCATCTCGCACCACCAGCAACTCAGGACATTGACCTGAGTGCGTATGTAGGGAGGGCAGATAAACCACATAATTTGCACCTCCTCTAAAAAAAGTCCTAAATTGCCACTTCCTCATGAATTTTTAAACTCTGGAAGCTTGATGCAGAACTTTGAATTGCATTAGTACAACAAGTATTTCCACTTCAAAGCTTGTGCAGTTACAACTCATATTTTAAATGATGATCTACCACCTTCTACCTCAATGGACAAGCCTACTGAACTCCCCTAGTAGCTGAAAGCCTCCAGCATCACTGTATAATCACCCTTTTCTTCCAGCAGGAAAGAATGGAGTTGAAGCACCTGCTGTTCTTCAGGTGATCAAGTCAGGGAACATTTTAGCAGTGCTACAGCACCTGTTACTCTCTGTGCTATCAGCTCAGAGAAAGCTTTAACAGAACTTGCAGGTTTCCGTGACTTCTTCCATCCTCATTCTCTGCCACTAATTCCTCATTCACAAAACAATATCTCTGTTGTAGTTCTACACTTGATAATACAAATAACATGTTTTAAAGAACCGTAAATGGCCTGCAAGGCCATTCCTGTGGCATTACAAGAAAATTATTTTAAAACAACAAATACTAGTTAAATCTAAAACCTGATATAAACTTGTACTGATTTGCTAACAAAAATAGTGTGGGATATGAATTAGATTTGAAGACTGCATGCAGTGGAGCATCAGTATTTGGCAACACGCTAGTTCTACTTACACTACAGAAATGCTGCAGAATAGTAACCTTCAACTCCCAAATTAAATGCACTCTGCTTTTTATTTATAGCAATTTGAAACAGCAGCCTGTGCTTAAACAGACTGAAAAAAAAAATTACTTCAAGGTTTTAACTTTAATTATCCCTTCTCGCTTCTGCCAGAAATCCATTAAGGCTACAGAATCTGAGCCGCCTGACTATAATTCTTGTCAATTGTCTGATATTTGATGAAGCGTTTTTCTTCTGCATTTTTTTTTAATTTCAAGTATGTTTTGGTTAGTTTTGTTTGTTTTTAAACACAGGTAAACATGAGCCAACACTTCAAAGTTTTATTAAAAACCACTAAGTATAAGTTATTTCCAAGCAGAAGTAGTTTAACCATCCTTTATAATAGAGAACACGAATGAACAGAGAAGTTGACTGGTTAACATCTCCTTTTCACTCCCTCTCAGTTTACAAACTGCAAAGACCATCCCCTGAAAGATCCACTGAAGTGTTACACTAGTGCATTTTTTTAATTACTTATGGTGTTAAACAGAAGTACAAGGATTCCCAGAAAGGAGTTGAAAGCCACACTGAGGCAGAAGCCTCACTGGAGAAAGATAGATATAAATTCATTTCTTAGAAAATGAAGTATAAGGAAAGAAGGTAGAGCCAGCAATTTCTGGCCACCGTAGCAAACAAAGAGAAATGAGTTAGTTTGGGATTAGATTAAATTTCTCTTTGGATGTCAAACAATAGTTAAGCAAGGTACATCTGGGATGATGAACAGGTCATAAGCTCAAAGTCCCCAGAACCCTGTTCACAGATCACTGTCTACATGCTTGTGACAAATCTCCAGATCCCACCTAAAAAGTGAGAACCCTGTTACCTGAGACTCCTGGCTTCAGCAGAGAAAGATGGGTGTCTCTCTCCTCATAGTATTTGGACACCTAAAATTTGATTTATCCTCTGATAAATCTACGTCTGACTTAACTCCTCCCTAACCAGGTGTAGTAAAAAATGAGACAGAGCATGGAAGTTGGCCATAACAACCGTATGTAGCCTATGCCTATGTATAACACCAACTGCCTGGGAAAGGCAGGAGATCTTTGTCGACGAAAATAAAAATGCAAAGCACTACCACTTTCTTGCCATAACTCAGGAAAAAGACTAGACAACAGCTGATACCCAAGTCACAGCAATTGCAGCAGTTGTAGCTCTGTGGCAGGGACGAAAATGCCTATTCCAGCCTGTTCCCACATTAAAACTAGTTTTGTTTTTCTTTATGGAAGTGTAAATTGAGGGTGCATCCTAGAAGCAGGCACTACTCAATTATGGACAAATTTGGTCAAAAAACCAAACAAACTGTATCAGGAATTTATTAATTCTGTCCCAAAGTTATAAAAAAAACACCATAAAATTCTGCATTAAATCCTACACTCATTATCCAGAGAAAAACAGAATTTTGATTTTTCTGAAAGTTTGGTGGGTTTTACTATTATTTTTAAGGTCATATACATGCTATATTTTCTAAAAGTCTAAAATAAATATATGAAAAATTATATGTTGACCACAATGATTATTTTGCTTAAGATGAAATAGTAGGTCATTCGCTCTTTTGCAATTCAGATGCTGGATCATAAATATACCCTATGTCTCTGACTAAAAAGTTGCCTTCATTTTCATTATTTTACACTATTCATTTGGAACTCAGAGTAAATACAACTCTAACATGGCCATCAGCTGCAATTCCAAGCAATGTGCTAGACGACGGAATGTTGCATTCTTGATTGCATAGCTGGAAGTGTGAACATGACCCATTATACCACTGTAAAAAACACATCTCGGCAGAATATGCAGATGATGATTGCCCTTCCTAACTTGAAGATGCCAGCGGACTGACACAGTAACAGCCTGCCTTTGCACACAAAATCCTTGTACCCTGCTGCTACCACCCCAGGGTGCCAGGCAATGAGAGGAAGAGAGACCCACTGACAGACCCACTGCTCACTGTCCAACAGGACCTATCCCCGCCTTAGCTGCAGTAGAAACCTCGCAAACTGCAGGCACTGGCTCGCGCCCGCTGTTTCACACTGTCATTTCTTAACTATCAACAAAGTAGCTGTACAGGTTTTCAAGCCTCACATATGATTGAAGGGATTTTTCAGGTCCAGCTATTGAGCAAGGGCACTCCAATGGTATCTGCAAATGCAGTGACAACATCCTGCCCTTACACCTACGTCACTATCAAAATAGATGCACTTACAGCTTACTTGGTAAGGAATCAACAGCTTGAAATAGGATGCTGTTGAAAGCAAAAAACCTGGCTTTGAAATGCCTCACTTAGCAGGACACTGCCCTTTAGCAAGCCTCTAAAAGTATACCCAACTTCATCAAAGCATACCCAACTTCATCAAAGCGTACTTACTACGTATGTGTACTTTCATCGGAGAATGTGTGTTAGGATGCACCATGATTACTGTGAATAGCATATTTTGCTTTTCAGCTCATCTTTGATAATGACAATGCATTTTCAAATTTTAAAATCTGACAGACTGTGCATAGTGCAAAAAGCATGCCTTCCTCTAAAGGCCCAAGGGACAAAGCCAAGATTGACACGCTCATTGTGTTGTAGCTAATTAATGTTTTATAATGGGTGAAAAACTAGAGAGGAACTCCTTCTTTGTTTAGCATAATATGTTGCAAGCACACCTCTGTCTTAAAAAACAAAAACCCCACAAAGAATCAAAGGAGCACAGCCACATAAATCCGGGGTCAGGGAAGGCAGGAAGGGGAATCGGGAAGGGGAATCTCCATTCCACCTTCTAAAGCATTTCTAGCAAAAGGGGAAAAAGAAGAAAAATTTAACAGTGGAGAGAAACAGAAAAATTAGGAGCATGTAGGATTGGAAAGGACCTCTAAGATCATGAATTCTAGGCCTTTGCTTATCTTTTTCAGGAACAACTAGGTGGATCTGACAAAAAAGCAAAAATGGACAACATGGGGTGAGTTTACATGTGTTCAAAGCACAATTATCTTGTATGATTAAGCCTACGGCTCCTGGGGACTTTATAACAAAAAATCATCCGAGTCATTACAGGACTTGCACTCTCTCTAGTTGCTTTGATCAGCAACCACATAGTTATCACCCACACTTATATTTTCAGCATTCAGCACTTCATTTAAATGACTAAAAGAGACCAACCATTCCTGCAGATTTATGCTTTCAGAAATTCTAGAAAAATGAAAGATAAGCAGAGCATTGCTTATGTTTATATTTGGAGACTTTCTCCACAGTCATAGGAGATAGAAATGAATGCTATAGTTTCTGAATTATCTATGGAAAAGGCGCTTTGATTCTTCAGCTGAAAAGAGAGAGATGGTGTTATACCACATCTTTTGCAACAAACTGCTACTTACATATTTCACTATTTGAACACATGAACAAGCCATGACACTATAGCTTTTATACTTTATTTCAAAGAACTTTATCTGGAGGAGTAAACAATACTTTACAAACTCTAACGGTATCAGTACTTCAAAATAAATCTCAGATAACCCTCACAATATATGATGTAAAAAGCAACTAGGGTAAAGGAAACATGCCAAGGAGGAAAACAAGATCAGCTACCAGAAGTGGTATCAGGGGACATTTTCAGAAAGAGATGTACTACGATAATCATCTCTGAATCCACATACAACTTACAGCAGTGCTAGGGAGTGAGATATTTAACAGAAAATGGTGAGCTGTATATTCAGAATTTGTTGGCATCAAGGTAGAATGTTTAAATGCTGAATTAACTCAATTAACTCAACATAGTACTGAAGGGCCCAACCTGACAGATGTACAGCACGAGTAGTAGTTGGATCATTTGAAGTGCGAAGCTGAAGCTTTTTTCACACTGGCAGCTACCACCCATCCGCAAATCAGGGTAAGTACAGGTGCCTGAGTTTGTAGTCCTGAAGTTGAAGGGTAGGATGCTGATGGGATGGAGTAACAAGTCCCTCCTGCAGATGCCCATGGAGCAGTACAAAGCCAGAAACTCCTCCTAAGGCCCCTGGTATCTGAGTTTCCATTGGTATGAATTTTGGGAACCCTTCGTGTAGTGGAGTATATACTATAAGACACTGGCAGGTCATTACTTGAATCTTTTAATGCAGCGAAAAGGAAAGCAAACATTTCTCATACAATGCAACAAAGGAAATTTCACTCTGTGATAGGAAAGGTAACAGCAGACCATTTGTGATAGATACGACCCCAAACATGAGTGCTGAGAAAGTAAAAATCAATTTTGCTGAGTTTTATATACGATACTTTGAGAGCAGACATACAATGTGTCAAGACTGTTACTTCAGCTTTTCTATACTGGAGAAATTCTGCTACATCATCAGTCACATATTATGTTTCTCTAAGAACAGTTTCTTTATTAAACTGTTGTGCAACCAGAGCAGAAAACCATAAATTTTGTTTTAGCAAAGAGTTAAGTCTTCAATTACAAAAATTGGCAATGCAATTACAATGCACAAAGTCTGAAATAAGAAAGCACAATCTGGAAATAAATTTGAAGCTAATCCCTTCTCTGAGCATCTGTTAGCTAGACGAGCTGAGATCCTGCCTCAAAAGGTGGTCCGCTCTGGAAAGACAAGAAGATCAAAGTCCCTTTTGTCCCAATTACACCTGATGGCTATCACAATGCTATGCTGCGTGCGAGCAAAACTTCAAAGCAGTCTTAAGGGCTCTTACTCTTTTTTCCTAATAAATTTAACAAAACTCATTGTGTTAGCAGTTTTGATTACCCCTGGATTTCTCTAAGAATACAAATGAAACAGTTTCATGTTACACATTATCTGCACAATCCTTTACAATGCCCAGACCCTGCACTATGCTGATTTTTTTCCTCTATCCATCTTGCTGCTTAGGAAGCGAAGGGACCTATCCTGTCATCTGACTTCTCCAAGCAGGGTTTCTCTGTGGTGTTTTCTAAAGCTTTGCCTCAACTTCCCTATCACAGAACGAACATATTACCTGTGTAATATTTTGAAATCTCAGAATTCAACACACACTGCTGGGTTTTTTCAACAGAGCACATATAGTTGAAGTGCCTCAATTTCCCTTTTTAGTTGCAAACATTCAAACTAACAGAAACTCAATAGTTATTCCTGGGTTGGAAAAGTACACAAGCTGAAATGCAAAGAATCTCAAATTAACTACTCGATTTTATTTTTTTAAAATGAACGCAAGAATATATCCAATTCCAACACAATAATCTTATAGAAAGGTACCCACTATGTTCAGACTGAAAAAGATATTTAATTTATAGAATAACAGCAGGTATTTTTGGGGATAAAACCGCTGGCAAAGTAGTGAGACAAGAAGAAAACAGCACATGTTAAACAACAGCATTGCTTAATCAGCATTAGAAAAGAATATTGTGTGGGTAGTCCACATATGGACTAATAATATGGCATCAGACTGAAATAATGTTTGGTATAACAATTCACTTTCATTTATAAAAAAATAATTTTGGAAAATGTTTTTGACTATAGAAATGTTGTTTCTGTTGCTAAAATGATTCAAGTTTTTGTGGCTTCCTTGTGAAGTGTTGCTCCATTCCACTTTGAGAGGAAGTTAAAGTTGAACCTAGCCACGGTCAGTTCACTGTTGTTTACCCCAAATGAGCTGAAATTTCGGGTAATTCCAAGTTGGAAGTAATTTCTGTTAACTATGGAACAGTTGCAGCACCTTTTTTGACATACTAGAAAAACAGGAACATACTATGTTGGGATACTAAAGATAGTCCCCTTTACTGAAGAGAAAAGAAAATAAATTTATATGTATCTGTTACATTGAACACAGAATCTCTTTTTAAATGTCTTAGATGTTAAATAACATATTGAAAAATGAAAATAAAAATCCATTTTTCTGGATTACTTGAGTTTCCAGTACTAACGATTACGTTACAAAAAAGCCAGCATGTTTTATCAGCTTCTAAGCGCCCAGTCACTGACTGTGAATTATTCTCCAAATAACTGTATAGTCTGGCTAAATAAAATTTGAATGATTTAAAAAACTCCTATCAAACCAGTGTAATACCCTGCCCAAAAGATTAGGTTTTTTAAAACTCAAGTAAGACTGAACTTCACACATAGTAGCACAGTAAAGAAAGCATTCCTTGCAAACAAGAGTTTGATTTTGAGCAGCACACCGCCACGGGCCCCATGGAAATGTGGAAACCTGCCTGCGCAGGTGAACAGCGAGAGCTCACCCCAACTTTCTCGTGGCAGTGGTTTCAGCTGTGGCAGGACAGCAGATTTTACAAGCATTGCAGGCCCCGCTTCGATTGTTCTCCTGTCCTGCGAGAGGAAACGGATCCCACTCTACCAGCGGTTCACAGAAGACACAGGCAAATACTGTGCCTCAGAAATACTGTAATGTATTTTTTCTATTTTATTAATTCCATTCCTCCCAAACAACTAGTTGCCCAATAGGCTTTCTCATCTATAACTGAAGGTCTCATGACATTTGCAGTTTCTCCTAAATTTGTGAACAGGAATATAAAAAGTTATTATTGTAACATCCCAAGACAGAATGTTTTGTTTATAAAACAAGGGGGAAAAAACCTCCCACGGACTGACTGAGGCAGGCTTTAATCCCGTTAGTAAGAGATACTGTAAGGAGTGAAAAGGTCCCTCCGCTTGCACACTTGCAAATCCTGGATCAGAGTTAGGCAGGAGATGGTCTTACGTGGAAGCAGGTAAAGAGGATGGGCAGAAGCGCAAGGTTAACTGCCCGAGGCGGGGGAGAGGGGCTCTGTGCCAAAAAGGGCTCAGGAGAAGGGTCAGAGAAGCAGCACACCTCGCAGGCACAGCGCCTCCCCTGAATGAGCTCAACGCATTTTTAATCTCCTGCAAGCAGAAAAAAAATTACTAAAAGATTAGTTCTGATGGACACATAACAGTGTCTCTGCCTCTGAAGAATATAGGAAGCTAAATTGAGTGAAGAATAACAGGTATTTTTCAAACACACTATGAAAGGAAAATTGACAGGCAGATGAAGGTCCAGCTTGGAAAATTAAAAATAAAAATCAGACTCCTGTGCCTGACAGACACCACTGTGTTTTCTTGTACGTAGAAAAAACCGTAGTATCATTTCAAATAAAGAACTCCAACCAATTCACATCTTTTCCTCCCTTCTTTGCAAATTTGTACCTAATTCTGTACCTAGGAATTGTTAGGACTCTTTTCACACACTACCACTATTTATAAGAATACACTGTGCTCTAGCAGAATAAAAGCTTACTAAACTACAAAACCTGGCAATTAATCACACTGCATATATGATGTATTCTTTTGTAAAACAGGAAAAAAAATATTCTGTTTGTCATCAACAGTAAAGTGAATCGCTGCACTGATTAATCAGTTCCCACTTTCAATATTGAAAGTTGGCTTTCTGAATGTTTGATAGGATATATTTAAGTTTAATATTAAAATGTAAACTTGACACTGCATTAGCTTGAAAAAGAAAGAATGTCTACTTTAATGATGCGGAAGGCTTATAGAAATTTAAAATCTCTAAGAATCAGGAAAAAAATACACTTTATGTCACCAGAAGTTATTTCACAATTTGACATTTCAGAACAGCTTGTGAGAAGTGGATGCAAACTTCCTACAAATGTAGCATCTCACTTTTAATGAACCAAAAAAGGATACTGATTAAAATCAGTTTCTTTAAGTAGATTTGTGATCTAGTTCATCTTAGCAGGAACCATCTAAAGACCAGAAGCCAACTGTGTTAAGTCCACACAACTGGCTCTCTAAAGACAAATCTCCGTACAGGAAAAAAACATTGAGCTGTCTTTATAATTCACTCAAATTACTAGTGGGATATTGTAGCTTCCATAATTTTCAGTACCCTACAGCAACACAGTTACTTTCAAAGGAAGTTTACTTAATCATTCTGAGTTACATGGCAAGTTAAAAACATATAAGATCCCTCTGTTAAGAGTATTTTTTTTAAGACATCAAAGCACATTTTCAAACATACACACTTTATTTTTGCACAGAGGGAAAGGAGACGCATGTGACAGATCGTCTCCCTTTTCTCAGAAGCATCGTTCTCCAGCACAGACCCATCAACTGGTGAACAAACTGAAACAACGTTTGTTTTAGGACAATGAAGGTGCGTGAGATTTCTTTCTGTGGCTGAGACAAGGAGAACTGGTTTTAACCTACAATATAAAATATCCAAAATGCATGCTATAAAAGCCTTTTACTCAGACTAACATTTATGTCTGTATCATGTTTTATTTTAAAATAAAATTGTGTCACTGAAGTCCTTTGATCCTTCTGTTATTAAGAGTTAAACTTCTGGGCTGATGCCTTGCATACATTTCAAGCATGTTATGACTACTGTGCTATTTAACTACACAGGGGATTATATGGGCATTATTACAGGAAGTTTGATCTTTAAAGGAAAAGCAAAAACTCAATCACCTTTGTAGAATTGATTTTTAAGGTTTACGTGGATTTCTTTTCTTTAGACAATTTTCACATACTGATCTTAACTTAGATTCACAGATATGTTTGGCAAAACAAACTTTAATAAAAGTTAGTCAAGATTGAGGTATGGTGAAAACTGCAGTGTAGACTTTTGTAAGAAACCACACATTTATGAAACACAACTAAAGGGAATGCCAACGTACAAATTTGTAAAATTAAATATTTTACATTTCAGCTTATAGTCACAATTACATTAGAAAGTGTTTTGTTTATGATGGAATAGCAGATGCAACACACTATTTAAAGAAATATGTATTCTGATAATGGTTCAGTTTATGCTACCAAGTTGTAAAAATCAGTGGAAGGAACATGAATGCTATATACACATTTTGCCTTTAAGATAATGTTAGCCTAATTGTCATCTGTAACAAAAAAGTAAATAATAATCATAAAAAAGGACAAGTGTATTTAAATTCACCAATAACAAGGTTCTTCAAAAACAAATTGCTGTATACTACAGTCTCAAATTATAGGGGATTGGTTTATTGCAAATTTTTTTTGCAACCGCTGGTCAGTTACTCCATCCATTGCATTCACATATTGTAAGAATGATAGGATTATGTAAAAAGAACCCTTGGCCCCTGCTAGAGATTAAGTAGTCACGTCACACTCTTTCTCTTCTGCCACCTTGCAAACTATTTCAAAGCCATTCTAAATCCACACTAGGGTTTTAAATACAGAGTGCTTTCAAAAGCCATCTGCAAAAGAAAGCATGCTAGAAATAAGCCAGCTAGCTGTTTTAAAAAATTCTGTGATTATTAATCTTTAGACACTCACAAAAGGCTTCAGAAAAGCTCAACTCTAACAGCTAGTTACAAAGTAATTAAAAAAAAAATAAGCAGTACTTAATCTAAAGCCGTAAGCATGAATCCAATTTGATAGCTGAAAAAAGTAAAATATCAGTTAACAATATTTACCTGTTCTGAGCTTCATAGTTGTCAGTATTTAAATCTTTATTAGCAGTTACTTCATGCCTGAAACTATACAATAGCAGAATCAGTGCCCGTAATCTTATTCAAAACTGATTAATTGGAAAGCAATCTTAGAAGTAAGAGAAGCCTTGCGACTTAACCTAACCTGCCTTGAACAGACAGGAAACAAAAGGTAGATCTTCAGAGTTAGCAAGACAGGAATTATGCTAAAGATATTTCAAACAAGAACAGAGTATGCAACCGTTTGGAAATACTTTGTAGCTTACTCATAAGTTTTTCTTTGTAATTTCAGATTTTAATAAAATGAACTGCTACACAGCTTATCTGCAGCTCATCTCAGAAAATCAGTTACTTTATGGTTTCCACTACAGTAGTACATGAGCGCAACTCAGAGATGGGAGTCACCAAAGACTTAGTGCCAAGCAGTCATCCTCCACACACCCTAGGGCACAGTAATCAGTAGTCCAATCAGATTAGCAACTGTCTTTTTCTTCAAACCACACACCCCAGAGCAAACCTGCAATATGCCATTTCTTGATGGACCACCTCAAGAATGACTTTCTATGTAACTGCACTAGAAAAACTATACTATAACCAGAACACACAAAATTACTGTCCCCATCATCTGAATCAAAACCACAAACTTCCTCACTGATTTCTAATGCAAAGACATCACCCTCCTCCCTTCACCAAATCACCCTCTCATACAGTCCTGCTCTAAGGTCAGCTTGCTAGGAACCACAACAGACATACTAAACACAACACCTTGCTACCACAAGCAAAGAGCCCACAGCCCAACACACCTGTCTACATAAAATCAGCAATATTATCACTTCTGCTCTGAGTAGAGCCGCCCGTTACACCTCTCATGGTTTAACTCCAGCCAGCAACTAGGACCACGCAGCTGCTGGCTCACTCCCCCCACAGCAGAATGGGGGAGAGAATCAGAAGAGTAAAAGGGAGAAAGCTCATGGGTTGAGATAAAGACAGTATAATAAGTAAAGCAAAAGCCACGCATGCAAGCAAGGCAAACTGAGAGACTTATTCACTGCTTCCCATCAGCAGGCAGGTGTTCAGCTATCTCCAGGAAAGTAGGGCTCCATCACATGTAATGGTTTGGAAGACAAAACGCCATAACTCCGAACATCCCCCCCTTCCTTCTTCTTCCTCCAGCTCTATATACTGAGCACATCACATGGTATGGAATATCCCTTTGGTCAGTTGGAGGCAGCTGTCCCTGCTGTGTCATCTCCCAACTTTTTGTGCACTCCCAGACTACTCACTGGGGGAGTGGTGTGAGGAGCAGAAAAGCCTTGACTGCTTAGCAACCACCAAAACCATTAGTGCACTATCAACAGTATTTCCATCCCAAACCCAAAACATAGCACTATATCAGCTGCTAGTAAGAAATCAACTCCATCCCAGCTGAAACCACAACAACACCCTAACCCTAAAGGATAAGCTTTGCCCAACAAAAATACTCCCAGCAGGAAAAAAATCTTGCCATCAAGCAGGACGCAGATATTGCTAGTAAGCTCCTCCAGTACAGTAAGATTTCTGCCTCGTGTCCTTCCTGCAAACATGTCCCTACCTGTCAAACAGCCCCGTGCTGGAAACCATACAGGGCAACCATCAGAGAACAACCAATACATACTTGGAAAGGGTGTATAATGGAAGGTATGTTTTCCAAAGCCCATTCTTATGACTTTTTCAGCCTTACCTAACTCATTATCGGTAGCAAATCTCCAGTGGTTTATGGAACAGAAAAAGATCTTGCAAGAATTAACCATCCTTGCCGCTGTCTCCACAATAATCACTATAAATTCCTCCCAATACAGATTCATAGTTCACATTTCCTATATGAGTACATACCAGATGCAAAAAATGATTTCATGGAAACCATTAAATAAAACCACTAACCAATGTACAGCAGAACAATCTCACACAAACGAAAACAGAAACAGGCAGTTGCCAGCAGACCATTTCTCCAAACAAAAAACCCCCAAATCAGAACACCCTCCGTTTCTGACCTTTCAGTCTTGACCTTCAAATAAGACCTATAAAATATTTCCAGAAAGTGAGCTTACAAACTGAAATTTATAATTTGACTATACACTAAATAGAACAATGTTGATATCAACACTGGTCTTACGACTCTTACGGTCCTCCACACACTCATGGCTGCGTTAGCCGTAGGTGTAACTTACTGTTTTCTTCTCTGTTCAAAGCTGGCCAATAACACTCTCCCTGTCAACATATCCCTCTGCCCTGCAGGTAGTAACCACCCTTTATCTTAATTTGTCTAACCGAAATTTTAACGTTACATTCAGAGCAACTGCTCTTCAGTCATCCTTCATTTTTATCAGATTTGAGGAACACCTTGTCTGATCAAGATGTCACATGAAAAAGTGGACAAAACACAGCTATACCATCAGCTAATGCACCTATAAGTACCTACTATCATAGGCAAAATGATATTTAGGAAGAAAAACAGTAAAATCCTCTCATCTGTCTGTACTTGTCAACAGAAAAAGCGATTGTCAATTGTGTTAACCATGTAAGATGAAAACATCACTGTAATGAAGAATCTGTATATCCCTGGCGCAGAATATGCTCTTCTGCTCAGGAGATGGAAATAATCCTAAAGGCAATTAAAACAGTCTACAGTCAGGATGAAAAAGCAACAAACGAGGGTCCCAAAAGTTTTCTTTTAGTGTAGCAGGCCTAACCTACAACTTCTGCCTAAAGAACAAGGAGAATCAACAGCCTAACAGAGTTGGTCACAAGTCTTTAACTAGAAGGACCAAATGAAAGAGTAAGGACCAAACACAGGTGACAACAGAAGAAAGGATTTGGAAGTACAGCATTTAACAGCTAGCATCTGTCTTTTATTTCAACATTTAGATTCTCTTATGCAAGGATTTGATCATAGCCTAAAATTGTCTTTTGTCTAAAACAGTGTACTAACACATGGAAAACACAGGTTTGTAGTGTAATGCTTCAATTAAAAAGCATTAAGCTACCAAAACTAGAAACAGAATGTAATTATCATAACAAAGTATTCTTGAAAGAGAAATGTGGGTTTTAATAGACTGATTACTCTTTGGAGGTATAAATCATATCCCAAAAAGCAGCAAAGACACAATCAACTGAAAGGTATTCTTAATTATATCTTAA
Source organism: Burhinus bistriatus (assembly GCA_013397275.1). Taxonomy (NCBI): domain Eukaryota; kingdom Metazoa; phylum Chordata; class Aves; order Charadriiformes; family Burhinidae; genus Burhinus; species Burhinus bistriatus. The sequence continues at coordinate 311,442 of VYXH01009551.1, forward strand.
TGTGAAGTGACCTTTGATCCTAAACACTGTTTTTACCACAAAATATTTTCATATCAATGGTGTATTAACATTTTTCACAAAGCAGGATAGGTGGACAAGGTACAAAGCGATAAAAAACTACATATATAATGGCTGGTCTGTAAGCAAAGGTCAAGTTGGTGAGCTTGGAGAAGTCTCAGAGTTCAGGATGCTTTTGCTCAGTACTATCTGCAATGTTAGTTGTCATCAGCGAGCAGGCTACTGCCTGCATCCCACTTGATGAGGTCTGTCCAATACAGGGAAGGTGGACACTTCTCTGTCACTATCGAACTACCATGTCCCTCCAGTCTTTTTAGTTAAATGCTTGAGCTACTCTTTGTCTATTGTGTCTTCAAATATCATGGTATACTGATGATGCATAAATTATCTTTCTGCCACTAACCTTGACTATTTCAATCCGCAGCTCAGTAGCAATCTCTGATAGCCACTCTTGGATGCCTACCCATCTTCTTACAGGTGAAATGACTCAGACCCAGCTCCTTCTCTTTCTATATGAATTCTACTCTATACTTCATTCTTTGCACTGTTGTTATCAGTCTCATTGTTCAAATTTTCAAACAAGGAATCATCCTCTCGATTCATCTTTCATGTAATGCAACCACCTTTGCTACTTCGTTTTTTCTTTTTACATAGATACAATTTAGAGAGGACCTTATCCTTTAACAGTCAGAGCTGCCCAACTTCCCTCCAGGAAAATTACAGGTAAGATCATTAATTGTGCCGAATGTTTTGTTTAGTGTCATCTCCTCAACTCTTCAGTGGTTTGGGGTTTTTTGTTTGGTNCACAATTAATTCAAGCTTTGCTCTCAATCTCTAGTACCCAGACTACTTCACATTTCTATTCAGTGCATTTTATACTGAAACTGTGGCACTATTTTCAAACAGTCCACTTTGTTGAACATTAAAGTCACAAAATCAAGGACTCAAAAAACTGCCCTAATTATAACTACTAGTTCAGTCATAATTTAGCCTTCCTTCTTATATGTATAATGTAGTGATAAGACTCTAAAAGGTCTTTCAACTGTTTCAGCACTCTAAAATACACCAAAACCCCTCAAGTTCTGTTATATGTCACCATCTTTACTCTCTAACTACACTTACTTCTCACCACAGCATGCGCCTCCACCGTTTGAGCTGAGGGAGTAAGTGGTAGATTCAATAGGATCTTATCTTGATTGACTGAGGGGAACAAAACGCCACAGCTCATATTTTAAAGACAGCAAAGAAATGTACCAAGATCAGACTTCCCAGAACCTGGACTTGGCAGGCACTGTTCTGCTGCAGCGACTGCCCCATTCCCACTGCCTGGTCCCTCAGCTGTTCGGTTTCCCCTTTGCTAATCCCTGCAGCTACCACCTCGGCAGCTGGTTTTATCCTTCCATCTCCTGATCTGAGTCTGCCCCATTCCTGTCTCCTGCACCTAAGACACTTCCCTGAAAGCACCTGTACCTTCCATTTCATCTCCACTGAACAATTTCTGAAAAATTCAGCCGAAAGCTGACTCCTGGCACAGAGGATTTCAGAGTGAGCAGTTACGTTTTGCCACTTGTGAACAACTGGAAATAGGGTTGTAAAGAAAAAGCTTGAGTAATCTTATCTATCAGCAAAGCCACTGGAGCTACCTGGAAACTGTAAGCACCTGTGACTTCAGAAGCCCTTTAACTCTTATGTTGTCCCATACCAGTGTTGGGGCACAACTATTTCCCCAGCTCCTAAAAGCACACATATATGTGTATATTATGTGTCTGTGTCCATGGAGATACACAAATAAAATTTCACTATTTATCTCTCTCCTGTCCAAGCCAAATATTTATTGGCAAAAAATGTCAAGTATTTTACCTCATTGTATTGGATCACCAGGGTTTAATCATGGAGGCATGAAAAGCACGTCTCATTCCCATTTCTGTTGGGTGTGATATAAAGCAAAACCATTAAATCACCAGTAAACAGTTATTAGCAGATGAGGATACAATGCTTTCACAAACTAACTTGCTTCGGTAAAACATGGTTTTGTGGGGGAAACACTTTTTATAGTGGTGAGGTGTAAACATTATGGTGAACATTTCAGGATGTGGCAAGAGTTGTCCACATGGATCCATCCTCTAGTGTCTGCCAGTCACGACAGAAGTGGTTGTAACAATCCCTTTCATGAATCCCCGAAGAGCACCATTAAGTATAATGATTTAAAAGTCCATACAACATAGTTTATCTGAGCTACATTACTTGATTAGGTGATAATACAACAACTATTGCTAACATCTGCTTTACAAAATAATTTCAAGGGTTTATGATAAAGCAAAGACAGGAAGTTCGGTGAAGACCATGCCTCTCAGAAACGCTTGCCCTCCCTGTCTCTTGGACTGCCACTGTGCACACAGACAGAATGCTGTTTCAGAAACATCAATGATACACAAGGCAGGTTCAAAATAAGACAAGCGAAACACAATGTGTTTGCTTGGTACAGGGAATAAGTTTATTTGTAAAATGCAGGATGCGGAAAATAAACACAACTTCTACTCTTGCCTCTCAGGGGAGTGCCTGTTTTGGGAGACCAAAAGTAGTCTGCAGGTACTCTAGTTTTGAAAACTGAAGGCTCTACCCCAAGAGTGTCTAAAATACATCTTTTGCAGCAATACACAATATGCAATGGCTCATCACTGCCACAGGGTGTCACAAGTTTAATAACATTTAACAGAATTCAAAATGTTGCAAGTGAAGATGACAGGGAGCGTCCAATTACAGCTTAACACAGGCCATTACCTTAGTTAACTCATCAACAGCAGCTGCGAAATTTGTTATAAATTTTAATGATCAACAGCAACTACGAGCAGGACTGGGAGGCAGTGAAATTAACACATTTCACAATATATATCCACTTGAATCAGTTAGTTCTACTAAAATATTGTAAAAGTCTTGCTCCTAACTGAGATTTTGCTCCTACCGAGTCTATAAAATGCTACCATTAATAATAAAAAGACGATTCTTCAGAATAACCACCATTTCTTAATTCCAAAGGTCAAAAGTAAATAAATAACTGCTACTCCACAAATTATTAATATTTTTGACAGTTACGTTACTTTTACAAAGCTATCATCATTGGTTGCAATACTTGCCCTTTCTTGGAACCAGATAAATATCATTTGGTGATACCGAAGCATGAAAACACTTGGGGGGGGG
>VYXH01009551.1:318423-364308 GCA_013397275.1 Burhinus bistriatus
GGGGAGCCAGGCAGGCGACGTTTGGAAAATCATGACAGGAAAATGCTGTAACAAAACCTGTTTGCAGCATGGTCAGAACAGAATAGATTCCCTCTTCCCTAATAATAAATCCTCTCTTCCCCCAAATCATAACCCTAATCACAATATTGGACTGACAGCTTTCACAAAGAAGGAAGAACAGATGCACAATAATGAATTTCTAATCTCCTAGGAAGCACAACACAACTGAAGAAAACCAAAAACAGAAATTCGGGCCATCAAGGTATCACCAGAGATGGTTATTGTTCACATCCACAGCAATCTTTCCCCAGATTCTGTAAAGGACTGAAGTTAACGGAACACAAGCAATGGCCTATAAAATTAAAAATAACTGAGTTATATGTTTAGTGACTTGTATGGCCAATATAAAAACATAATTTGGGGAAACTTATTTTTCTTCCCTCAAATTTAGATTTCCTAAAGAGAGTTTATTTCCTATAATGTTTCTAAATTTGTCTCAACTTTGAGGCTTTAATTTTTCATGCTCAACGAAAAGTTTCTATAACATGAACCACCTCCAGGCAGACACAGGAAGGCATATCTTGGCCTTTTATTCTTTTCTTCTCTGAGAACGGCCACTTTTCCATGAAGATGAGAATGCAATTACACCATTGTCATTTTCTAATTAACATTATGGCGTCTAAAGCTCTTAATAATCAAGCTGATACAGGAATGCTCAGAGAAAGTAAATAATTGCGACCTCTACAGTGTATGATAAACAGTAATATGACCATAAGTCCTTGCTTCAAATCAGCAGAAAAGCTTTGGCATTCACTTAAAAAGAAAGCATAATAAATTGAAAAGCCCTCTCACTCCATTAGTTCATCTAAACAAAATATGTTAAATTAAGATTGTGTATTAACTGTTCTTCAGAATTCAAGATTTATTTCAAACTGGAACAACATCCATGAACCAGCACAAATAATGCAATAATTGTTTACATGATATTTTAATAGAGAAAGCCAAGGTATTAACAGTCTTTTGTGACAGTAAGGATTTAATGCGGTTCCTTTTAAGAACTATTTTTTTTTTGATAAAATAAAAGCATAAATAAGAAACCCCTCACAAATAAACCACTGAAGAGATTCCAGCTCCCCACCCCAAAGCATTCTTGCTCTCGAGTCAGACGGCATTTACAGGGAAGATACAGAGCTTCCCTTTGAGTAAAAAGGAAAGAATGCCAATAATTAGCCACCCAGGAGGCATTTGTTTCACAATATTTTTGTTACTCCATGGCTTCCATTGTGATAGGATTTGTGAAGACTTAGAAGCAGGCGTGGAATATAGCTTCTAATTCAACAATGCTGGCCTGCCGTAAGTAACCCTCATTTGTTTGTCAGGAATCATCAAGGTCGTTACGTTTTCCTCAACACTTTCAATGGCCACAGAAAAGCTAGGATTTTATTTGTGGTGCACTCCAGAAATTTGAGCTAAAAACAACAGCAATTATGTAATGCTGTTCTCACTTCTATTTAAAGGGACAAAATTTGTTATTGTTTTAAAAAGCAGAATACAATTACTTATGGCCTACTTAATACTGGCAGATACAAGTAACCCAGTAAAATGCTAATTCTGAAAGCTGATTTTAGAAGGACCTAACTACCATAACCTCAGATGCAAAAATCTTCTGAGAACTTGCCAGGATTCTATCCAAAGACACTGGAAAATATAAACTACGGAACTACAGGAATAGGTGAAATGATGGAGATGAATAGTGGTGCTTTCTTTCTGGAACAATGAAAAAAAAAATTCTCATAACCAAAACAAATAAAAGGTTCTCTGAAAGGACTATTATCAGTACGTTTTTTACTATATTCAGGGTCACAACCTGGAAACAGAAAACACTGACATCAAAGCATGAGAAAGCCAAGTTATAGCTTACTGAAAAAAATATGGTACAATTTTCATAGAGAAGTTTATGTTTCTAAAACAGGACAGGATTTTTATTCAAACAAAGAAAACCCAGGCCTTTTGTTAACGTTCTCAACAGGAAAGGCAGAGACGGAGCAGGTAAGACAACTACACTGATCCATCCTTAATTAGGTAGATGCTTCCTCCGTGGCAAGTGTATTACTGGGACAATGCAAAACTGCTACGGGAAGTTTCTGGCCTTTCTTCTCAGCAGGTTTTGATGTGGAAGCATCAACAGATAGACGCATACATAAACACATGTGTATATTTAAGTTTATTGATTTTGCTGAATTGTCCATATAGTACTCAAGACTTTAGTAAATGAATGTTCTGAAATCACATCTTGGTTTTGCATAGTTTTATTTCAAATTTCTAACTTTGTTAAAAAATTAGAACACTGCAACACCTTTTCGAAGAATCCTTCACAAAACCCAAAATTCTCAATTCTATTTGCTAGAAAGTTTCAAAAATGCTTATCTGCCTCAGAAGAAATACTGTGATTTTTTTGAAATCGGTACACTTAAGAAAATGACACTCAACTGTAAAACTCCATACCTAGAACTTTAAGAGGATCAAATGCATCATTACTCAAATAAAATTTTACTGCACTTTCTCTACTACTTAATCTGTAACGCAAATGCACACCTAGCATTACAGAAAAGAAGTTAAAGTGAAAAGAAAAAACACATGCAATTATGCTAACAAAAACTTGAATTTAATGAGTAGACATTAAATTTTATTCATCAAATCCACAGCTATCTGAAGTAGCAAAAATAAGTTACTACTAAGTCACAATTAGTAAGTCAAGCACACTTCTGCAACTCCTGCTACTCTCCTCAAGTACACACCTTCCGTTCTTGGGCCTAAAACAAATAAGGCTTGCCTGGCAAAGAATAACTTAATTCCTTACAGTGGGCCAGGGACTGCAGTCCCCATCTATTTGATAAGGTGACCTAAGCACCTCTGATTTATAGCAATCGTCATCTTTTGGAGGGAACTGATTTGCTGTGGTGATTGCAGCCACTGACCTAATCGCACACTGAAAGTACCATTTAGAACAAAAGTCACTATCATTTGGAAGAAAAGTGCTTTAAAGAACACAAATCTGTCTTCCGTCATTTCCAGATGATAACATCCCCATACGTTCTGTCAAATAAAGATGTTATTACATTTAAACAAAGGCAAGGCTTTGACACCCGTCAAATTAATTACTCAAAAAAACCCAGACCACCGAAGAGACAAAGAACTCCAGAACTTATATAGTCTCCAGAGAGAGAACAAGTAGAAAGAAATAGTCTATCTATAAACCTAATGTAATTACAGTTAAATATTTGGAAAAGGATAATTTATCCATTATTCTAGTTTTAATCTACATACACTTCTTCCCATCTTCATCAAAAAAAATCTTTGCAGCCACATATCTAGATTAATCTTAGGTTTCTTTTTTTTTTTTTAAAAAAAAACAACACACAATATCACCGTAAGTCTCTCAGCAAAGCTACAATTCTGCACACAGGGAGTCCAATTCTCCCTTCACCTTAAGGCATCTTCCCAGTTCTCAACACGTAGCAGCACCTCAACAGAGTAAGAGGACAGTGGAAAGAATCAGTTTTAATTGAGTACATTACTATCGTACTGTGTGGCTATCAATTTAGGAAGAAATCACACAAAAATTTCACAGCTGTCTGTCAAATACCAACACTTCAGCTGTATATACTATAGCCTTTTTTCCAAACAGTGAAAGTTATACTTATATGCTTCTAAATTCCAACTCCCCAATCGTCATTATTGAAAGAAAACAACAATTAATTATGCTTTAATTTGAAAGGGCTCCACTCAAAAACAAGCAAAAAAGTTCTGTTTTATATATTGGAGTTAGAGAGAAATCTCAGAAACTCATTCACCTCAAACAGACAGAAAATTTAGAAAAAAGAATTTTCAGATTTTTATTTTTTTCCACAAGAATGAATTTGGGCAACTGACAAGCAAATGAAATTCTCTACAGTAAGACTGTTTGGAATTCCCAAATAAATTATTAGTCATTCCTCCAAAGTCATACAGACTTGCTGGGTTTGACCCAAAGAGCTGTGGAGCAATGGTGTCTGACTAGGAAGCCACGCTTCATGCACTTCTGTCCTTCTGCAAACCAGACCGTCCCAACAGAAAGGTGGCAGCTGGCACAACCGGAGGGTCGCGGCTTTGCTCAGGCTCAGAGGAGGTCCATGTACAGCCTGCCTCATGTCCCCAGCCTTGTTGGCTGGTGTGGGAGATGGTTGAGGTGAAAATTCAACCTGGCTTGGGATAGTCCAAAGAGAGCAACAACCTCAGTTCTGACACATTTGGAAAGTTGAGAGTCATGAAAGTTTATAATTAACTGGGGGGAAAGCAGAAGCAAAAGAGGAAAGCAAACAATGATCAGAAACACATAGGGAAAGACCAACCCTAAGCTAGGGTACACTGTTACGACTATGGACTGTGGGCTTAAGAAAACTTAGAATTGATTTTGTTAACTAAACATGAGTTGTCACCTGGCTAGGAGTGAACAGTGCCAGCAGTTCAGAAATCATGATAATTTTCAACAAGCACCAGCACTTCAAGAATAGCAACAATTGTGAGCAGATATTTGGGTCTAAGAAACAGATTTAAACAAGGCTGTCTGGGAAAGCTTAATTCACAATGTTAGCAGGCAAAAAGACAAAGAGCTGAGCCTTCTGGAGCACAGCTCTACCACTTGAGTTACGAGAAAAGTACAGGTCACATCTTTTCCTTCCACTGCAGTTAGAAAATGCAGCTTAAAAGCTACAGATAAAATTAAAAAGTGGATCTCAGTGGGGGGAAAAGAGGAAAACCAAAAGCCTTTAAGTAACCAATCAGCATGAACCATACTTACAGAGTTCTCCTGGAGATCAGCATTTTCTAACTTCTGAGATTATATAAGAAATATTCATCCATGTGTCACTAACAATATCACATTTATCAGAAAAGATAAACCCAATAATGATCAGAACACATTTAAAAGACACAAGTGGTTTTACAGGTAAGGTAGAAAAATGTGCATTTTTTGGCACTTGTTGAACACACACAGCAAACAGGGTTTTCTAAATTTTTCTTAAAGTTTCAAGGCTGCAGAAATCCCGTGGTGATGTGGAAAACGAGTTTAAAAGCTGTCTACAGGCATCTACTTCTATAACTGCTAAATCACTGGACCGTGATTGAATTTCTATTGAAAGTTCTGCTCTCATCACATCCCACAGGGGTTTGGAATTCTACTGAATCCCACCCAATCTCAAAAGAAGAGCTGAAGTTATTTCAGTAGCATTCTATTCATATACTATGACTTTTCATTTAAGTCTTCTGAAGATATTTTAAAGTACTGACAGCATGGGCAGAAGTTGAAATAGTGCTGTTTGAGGATTCGTGCTTTTTTATTTTATTGAAATAATATCCCATGTAGGCTTCTAGAAATTTTAGCCAACCTTTTTAGCTCACCGAAATGGGACCTCTGAAATGAAATACATACATAACAGAAGATTATTCCTTTAACACCAGACTTGCCAAATCTTTTTCCTGAATATAGCCCATCGCAGTTCTGGAGTGGGGTATGACAGCAGAAGGAAGAGGCATATAACTGTGTCAGGAGTGACACCGGGGTGGGAGGACGGAATCCCTCGCCCTTTAATGAGCATAGACCCCCAGAAGGGAAACTGCAGCCCCCCTGGCCCAAACAGAAAGGAAATGTCTGAATTGTCAGTCTCCTTTTCGCCACCAGTGAGCTTGTCCTTCAAGCTGAAATTCATGAAAAAGGCTTCATGAACTGGAAAGACAACTGGAAAGAAAGAGGTAGATTTATGCACTGCAGTACAAGCACACACCCTCTCAAGGATGTACCAGAAGACAGAAGGACACCCACAGGAGGCGGAGGGTTACCTCATGCCACTAGTGAACACTGACATGCAACCACGCTGCAGCATTCACAGAAATCATTTGATAACTTCTGAACATGTCAGACTTGAATTTTAAATAAAAAAAAGGAGACATGGAAAACGAAGTAAAAATATATTTAGGTCAAGACAAAAAGGAATCACCCTCATTTTTCATTTTGTTTCCTGCGTCTTTTTTAAGTTGCGGCAAAGGGCTTTGCAATGCTGGAGCAGTCAATTCTTGCCTTGCATATCATGGATTTACAACTTTAAACATGTAATGCAGCTAACCAAAAGGTGCTCTGTGAGGGTATTTCACAGCCCACCAGATGATAGCTGTGAACTTCACATCAGAGAGATTAAAAGCACACATCAGTACCAAACCTTGTGGTTATTTCATAAAGATATACAGAATTTAGCATGTCTAAAAATACAGTAATTATTTCTAAATAGGAAAGTTTAAAACTAATACCTGTACAGATATATAGCCATCAGTAAAACCTGCAGTTTCCCCTGAATCAGTAGACTTTTTCAGTTTCTTTGCAACATAGAAAGTAGGAGAAAAGATTTATTTTAAATTTTCACAGTGCATGGCAGAAAGAGATGGTTGTAAAATAGGTTTCAGCATTGAAAATTTGATGTCTCATGAAGACACCAGAAAACAGACAGGAATCAATTAAATTATTTAATTAACAGCAATTTATTCTACAACAGTTTAAAATATGGATGAGACAGCCAATTATGCAGCTGCTAAACAGAACAACTCATTAAATAATTTAATTGCATTATTAGTTTTCTAGTTTTGATGTAATTTACTTGTATGACATAAGTCTGTGATTTATACTTAAGGAAGAAATTCGTGTGATTTGTTTGCATTTTTCTAAAATTACTACTTTGTTTCTAGCTGTGTTTTATAAACACTCAGCTTATGATTATTTTCAAGTACTAGGAAGGGCAAACTGACTACAGTACTCACATAAGAGGGGATCAATATGCGTGCTGCTTTCAAATACTTCTTGAGGGGGGAAAAAAAAAAAAAGTCTAGGGAGGTTTGAAGTGGGATGTGCCCGTACTGCAATTCTATAATATAGGGACAAGAAAACATAAGACAACCTCTCATTCATGCAGGACAAATAGCTGTGCCAAAAGCACAAATTACACCTAATTACAGGGTATAACTCTGTCATCTTTCTTTTTATAACCTAGCCATTTACACACTTTGATTTTTGACTTCCATTTGGGTTTATTAACATCAAAGCTTTGTCATCACTTATCTATTTCTACAGACTTTTTTACCTGAGGCAATAAATAAAAACTTCTTTGCATTTCAGCTTTTCGGATGGAAGGAAGGTTTAATCTACATTGTTCTTATGATGTTTCATGCTTATTAAACTTTTGAATGTTGTTGTAAAGTTTATTGCTCTTGGCATACCAATCTTAAATGTACTATAATTAAACCTACTCTCATTGCATATAAATGCATTAGCACTATCCTATGATAAATTTTATTCTTACTGTTAAGGCTATTTTTCATGTAATTACACTGCCTCATATAGAAGTGTAATGGACAATTTAGTCTAATGCATTGCTTAGCTTTTTGTCAGACATAAAATGGCAATGAATTTTTAATTAAGCTAAAAAGGTCTTCTGTATATACAGATTACAGCAAAAAAGCACATAGATGACCACCCTTGAAGAAACAGAGAAAGTAAAGTTAGTGCTAGAAGGCTAAAATAATCTTGACAGTCATGTTGAAGAGATCCCTCTCAAATTCAAATCAGAGAAAGACTTCTGTCTGAAAGCTATGATTATACAAACAAAAACATATTGTCTAACACTAATCTGAAGATGTCAACTGCTAGAATACAAATTCTTACTAGAGCATTAAAAAGATATTTCAAAATAAAATGTCTCTTGAATCAAATATATTAAGTTTGAATCAAAGGAAAACTTGATCATTTTGGCCAATATGAGTATGAATCTTCCTGAAAGAAAGATAATTTTTACCGTTTGGAGCAACTTCTCCCCCTCCCCTTCTTTCATTATAATGAAGAAAAGGTTTCCTCACTTTCCTTCTCAAAGAAGGTGAATTCAGAGGGCCACATAAATGTAACTGCTGATGTTATCTTGCCTCAACCTGAATACTTCTGTTCCAGGCAGTCATTCAGTCAGAAACTTTTAGAAAAAATACAGGTTAAGGAAACAATTTTTTTTAAAAAAATGCATTTTCACCTTACTCACAAAAGTGGGAAAACTATAGCTACACATGTCTTTAACTAGCTCTTGAAAACCTAGCAATGATAAAAATTCAAAGCCTTCTCACGCAATCTGCTTTATTACTTAATTAATCTGACATTTAGAAAGGTTTCTCTAGTATCTCCTTTCAGTCTTTCTTCATTGAGTTTGGACTCTTTTACTTATTATGGTCACCACTGACACAAGAGATTATTCCTTTATTTCTTCTGCGACAGCCTTTGACATATTAGGAAACCAGACTCTCTGTCTTCTCTTCTGCAGGCCAAACAAATGAAAATGGTTTACTCTTCCTCCAAGGGATGTTTCCTATGCTTCTGATCACCTGATGCCTCCGTTCAGCCTTCAAGGGGTCCAAGTCTTCCTTGAAATGTGACTCCTCAAGTGGAATACTGTGTGCCTTCCAGCAGAGACTCCAATAATGCTGAATTAAGAAGGTTGACTTTGCTCGTTTTACTTGCTACACTTCTAACTGTACATGCCAGTAGAAGGCTAACCTTTTCATATAGTATACTGCTATCAAATACAAAAATAATTCAAATCCTTTTCTGAAGGACTGCTATGATTTATTCATGAATAAGTGTCATGTCTTCTCATCTCCACTGAATTTCACCTACTGGTTTGCAGATTATTCTTCCAGTTTTGCAAGATCATTCTGAAATGTGATCTTGTTCTCCAGCACAGTCCCTTCCCAGTTTTGTGTCACCTGCAGAATGACCCAGTACTATGATTCAGATCACAAGGTAAAAAACAGAAAGAACCACCAGACTCCAGGCAGGTCTCTAAAGAAAACCTGGTCAATACACCTTTGCATTTTGAGAGCAATTCATCGACAATTAATCAATAGGAATACTAATCCAATCAATTCGGCACTTACTGTACACTAGTTTCTCCTAGACCCCATTTCTCTGCATTACTTACAAAAATGTCCCAAAAGACAGTCTTATTAAAGCCTTTAAATAAAGTCAAAATACATGACAGCTACTGCTTTGTTTCTATTCACAGGTTCATCTGTTTTATCATAGAGAGAAATTAAACTAGTTTGACATTATTTATTCTTGCCCATGCTGGCAATTAATCTCTTCATTACTTGGCAGCTTGGTAAGTTTTTTCTTTTTTTTTTTGGGGGGGGGGGGGGGGACGACGGACAGGGAGGGAACATCAATATTAAGATGACTGTACTCTCTCTCCTTGACTCCTCTCCCTCCTTTGACAACTGGTACATTTATCCTTCCCAGTCCTCCAGTATTTAATCCATCCTGCATGATTTCTCAAAGATAAGACTGCTATTAGATGACTTAGGAGGTGATCTGGTTAACTCAAGTAGAAATGTTGGCAGCCCTGCCCCCAGATGAGTTAATATGGCTTTATCCTTCCTTCTCATATTTCCTACCTTGGCACCAACTGGGAAAAATCTCAAGAAAGGGAATTTGGAAGCCAGAACTTTTCCAAGGAACAGTGTATTTACCTCTGTACCCCCAGTAAAACCACTGTACAAATACTTCATTAGTCTGAATTCATCTACATACAGTAAGTTCCTTGTGTTTTGTCATGTGTCTCACCTGCACCTATATTCTTAATGACTTTTTTCCACTTATGTTTCTTCCAAAAATCATAAACTGGTAAGGTAAATCCAACAGGATTATAACCACCTGCACCACTTTTCCCACTTAAATTCCAGTGTTAGGAGCCACGGGCATTTGGATATAGACAATTCTGCTAGAAGCATACCGAGATCTGAACTTTGCTTCCACTTTGAAGGTGCAAATACATACAGAGACCCTCTGCCTTTTCTATCACATCTTACTGTATTTTCCTAATCTAAAATTAAGACAAAAATTTTCATTTCAGTTTTAGCCAAGTGTTTCATTTCAACATTTTAAATATCTAACACCAGCCTCTTCACTGTCTTCAGACAAGAGGATCTTTAAATATTTTTCATAAAATGTAATTTGCTTGACTTGTAGTGTGTCTCACTATCCCCTCTGACCTTCCATGTAGTCAAGCTCCTGCTCGAGTCTTCTGGTTTTTGAGGTGCTTATGTTTTCCCTTATGTTTGGAGTCCTTCCCTAGAAGTTTCACTTTCTTGTTTGGTATTAAAATTCCAATTATTTTCTGTGCTTCCTCCATAACCGAGCTCCTAGGCTCTTAAATCACTGCTTTATTTAATTTCTCAAACTTTGTGTTTGAATTAGAAACTAAATCAAACCAGAACTCATGCATTTTAAAAAATTTTATTATTATTTTCCATTCAAACTCATTTTGACATCTACGTACTGTTAGTCAAGCTTCTACAATGTCCTCACTGACCAAGATCTAGTCTACAGTTAGCATATTCCTTTGTGGGCACACAGTCACTTTGTGAAAAAACGTGGCAGCTGTTACAGCCGGGAACACACAGGCTTTACCATTATTATTAGCATTTGTTTGGCAGTTTATAATTGGTGGAAATGATTCTATCATGATTTCTCTTAGTATCCCTTTCTCAAAGAGATATTTCCATTCAAATCCAAACTAAAAGCTGAGGGTCTAAAAGCACACTTTCTAATGTTATAGGTGATGAGCTGAGCTATTACTATGATCAGGAGAACAAAGAATGTATTGAGGGAGAAACACATTAAAGAAGTTTGGCTTCCTTGACCTAGCAAAACGAGAGCTAAAAGACATAAAATTGTTCATATAAAAAAAAAAAAATTAAGTAGTGAGGGAAAGGTATCAACTATTGAGAAGAATTATTATAGTTTTAAAAAATGTTAATGTGAAGGCAAAACATGGACCAGAAATAAAGGTAGCTTAAAAATAAGATTGTCCCAAACAACATGAAATTCTGGAACAGTCTTCCAGTTAGAAGATTAGGAAAACAAAAGCTTCAAGCCATAATGAGTTAAAATGGAGGTTGAGCAATTTGTGACTTGATTTATATACGATATGCTTACCTCCTACAGAAAGGTTTTAGATTTGAGGTCCCAAAGGACCCTACCCAGCTTGCAGGTTCTTAAAGACCTCTTGATCTTTCCAAATTGTTTTACTTTTTCTGCCATTCCCTTTCCCTCTCCCCAGTTAGTGCCTCATACACAAAAGATAGATTCACCCTGTACCATTAATATCTCTTTCTTTACCTGATCCAGTAGCTCTAGTTCTATTTTGTTGACTCCGTGCTTTGGCCCATGGATATTACAGGTCTCTCTTCTGAAACTGATACAGTGCCCTTTCATTAAGATCACAGACATCCACTCTGCAAACAGATGTTCCAGCTAAAGGAGGCTATTTTCCTTCCCTCTTGTCCACTGTTCTTTACCATTTTAGCACGAGTGATATGCACTAATGTAGTCAATTTTGCCTGAAGCAGGATGAGGAATGCTCACAGTTTGGCTGCGGGGAGAGCAATCGCCAGCTGATGAATGGTGAAAAGTGATTAGAGGTGGTCACGTTTCCAACAACCTTAATACAGAAAAGAAAGTCTGCCCAGGAAGTAAATCTTACCGACCTATTGCTTCTATATTTTCCTTGCTTCCTGCCATTTGTGTCCTACTCACATCTATTCCTTTTCAGCTATATTCTCATTTGTTTTACTTCTTCCAGGGTACAAAGACCAGGCAAAGAAATTTGTCTGTCTTTCTCTCAAACTTTCAGCTTATTCCTTGCTCTTAGTTTATATTGGACCTTCTGTCCCAGAATCCAGAAGCAATTTGCCTCAGGCATTTAGTTGGAACACATCCACCAAAGGGTCATCTTCCTCCAACTGCTTTCCAGTAACTGAAGAGCCCCAAGCCTTCATCATTACCACCAATGACTTCCTGAGTTTGTTGCATCTTTGCCTTTCTTCTCTTAAGATATACGAGGATAGAAAGTCACCAGAACATCTGCTTCTGACCATCGTCCACAACTTGCACTAGACTTGCTTCATCACTTAGCAGAAATTCGGCAGTGTCATCTGTCACCGCAAAAGTTAACTATGAGACTTCCACCCCACACACATGGTACAATGCTTTTTTTTTTTTTTTCTTTCCATTTTGTGTCCACATATACTATTCTCATTCTGCACAAAAGCTATACCTTTCTGATTTTAAGTTTTAGATCCATTCACTTCTTCGTATCTCGTATTGAAAAGTTTCCTGGCCAGGATGTGACATTTTGATCCAGGGCTTATTACAGGTATTTTGCTGAACATTATAAATTTAAGATTTCCTGCCGATGGGAATTAAACAAGAAAAATCCTGACTAGAAGTATGGATATCATGTTGCCTTCACACATGAGCTTGTCAAACCACAAACACTTGAGTTTAATTTTGGAACTCATTTAAAAAAAAAAAAAAGTAGCAGATAGGGTTCAAAGATGAGCAAAAATGATGATTCAATCTTGTAAAACACATCTAGAGCTCCATCTATTTCTCCCATCTAAAAAGATCATAGAGTAATGTATTTTAGTGTTGTTCTTACCTAGAAAAATATTAAAGCTTCATTGTTTTGACATGTATAAACTACATGCATAACAAGACTAAACAACAAGAAGATGCAGGTTTCAGATTGAGGAGGTGGCATAAACAACAGTAAACAGGTGAACTGACGATATCTGTAAGAGCAATGAAGATGGCTTTCTCAGGCTCTACAACAAGCAAGTGAAAAAAGACTAGGTGTTTAATATATACCTCACTCTGCTCCTGCAGAAACAATTTAAGACAGGTAACACTGGAAAAGACCATCACTGGAACTGGTTAAAGTGCCAAAATTCCTATACATCTATAAGGCTAATGCACACTAGCTGCCCAGGACCATGAGCCTGAAACATCAAGCTTCATGCGCATGAGCCGATCACTGTACATGATGTCAATGTTCAGTGCCCAAAGGCTGAACACACGCAGCTGGAACCACACACAGCTGCCTTAAGCTGTCAACTACCTTACCTGGCAGTATGCCCCTCAACCTCTCACAGTGTACAAGAGACTTTTTGAAGCTTGTGTTTTCTCAAATCTGACAAAGTAGAATCATAGAATCATCTAGGTTGGACGAGTGCTTATATATGTGAAAACTATTAACATAATATAAAGCCAGTTGCTGGGACCTCAGGAACTAAAGGCATGGGCCCAACCTGGGGTCAGAACCGCTTGTAAGAATAAAATGCAACACAACTGCTATTCAAAATTACATGCATGTCAGTTGTAAAGAAACATATAAGGATTCTTGTGACAAAAATCAGTTATCTTACTCTGTGTGTGTGTGTGTACCTGCACAACTACAAGCACACTTACACAAAGCTATACTCAGCATTCTATTAACTGGAAAATAACAGCACTGGTATAAACAAGCAGCTTATGAAAAGTACATGCTGTTAAGTATTTTTGTGTGTAGGTTTGTTTTTTTTTTTTAATAGAATTTTTTCATACGATGGAAAATTTAAAAAACTGATATTCAAAAATATCTACTTGCCTTCTAACTACCCCTTGAAACAAAGCAGTAAAATTCTATCAGAATTAAAAATTGTAGAATAAAGTGCAGAAAGAGAGAGGTTATACTGATGCTATTTCTTTATGACTGACATTTGGCAAAACAGCACTTGAATTTTAACGGGACTCTATGTATATTGCTTTGTCATACATAGACAAGCAAATTGAACAAGTTTTTTCACCCTTTTGTTCAAGGGAACCAGCAATTTCTTACTCCCAGATGATTTGTGTTTGAGAATATTTCAAGATTAGAAGAGGAACGTACCTCCAAGCACCAGCAAATACACAATCCCACAGAAACCACTAACGTGGAGATCTCCCTGCATAGTTTTTCTGTATTGTCTTCTCCGCTTCACTGTAGGACCAGGCAACTTTTATATTTTAGCTGCTACAAAATGGCTATAATCTTACATCCCGAACTATAGACTTACTTATAACTTTTTCTGAAGATACATACACTAGAAATAGCAAATGTGCAAGAAAATATATTTGAAACATCACTTTTGTTGAGCCACCTGTTCACAACAGAAGAGGGTCTAGAAAACAACCACAGTAACAATGACAGACTAAATGTACTTAAGGATCATAAAATATTAAATGAAGACACTAAACTGTATTTTCTTTGACTTCTAACAGTGGGAGCGCACCAATTAACATTATCCACTCTAATTTGATTAAACCATTGTCATTGTTCAGAGGGAACTGCTGGAGCTCAGAATTAACAATGGCAATTACAATTCCAAAAGCTATAAAGAAAGGCAGTAAATCAGACCAAACAATACTAGAAAGAGAAGACAAGTGGAAAAAATAGAAGTCATTGAGGAACAAAATATGCTAAAACATGAGAACACATCTTCAGAAATGTCAGGACAGATCCCGCCAAAAATACGAGGTGGAAATTCATTAATTAGACATCTGAAGTAATGCAACGATAGGAATAAGTGAACAATACGATTCTATATAGCTAGAAAATTAGTACAGAAATACATGGACACTGATACACATTTTTCCACAACAAATTTAAACACAATAGGTTTAAATGATAATTAAAACCATTGTATGGCACAAGAGGGATACCAGAAAAAATGAATCTGTAGGTAGCGGGTGGCATTCATGGTTAAAGAATGTGACTAGAAATTTAGATGTCTGAAATTTCACAGGTCATAACCCTTACCAGCAATGTAGGATCAGCCAGGTTCCTCAACTCAGATAATTTTGACAAAAACTAAGCTCTACACTAGAATGCAATAAGGACAAGGGAGTTTGACAGACACGAATTTTCTAACCCCCTCCCCCCCCTGCCCTGCCCAAGCTAGGGTTAACTGTACCTCAAATGAAAAAAAAAAAAGTTTCTAACAGCTGAAATCCAATGTAAATAAGCTCAATGTAAATTAATCATGGAGGATGGAAGGAAGTCATGCATAAAACCAGACAGAAGTAAAAAAAGAAAAAAAAAAGATGACGCTCAGTGATCCGAAAGAACAAAGAAAATGTTCACTAACAGTCACCAATAATACAAATTGCTAAACAATGTACCCAAGGACTAATTTTAATTGAAAAATGTAATACAAGTAGAAAATCCAGTTCTTTTGTTTACTCCTCTACGTAAACAGAAAAGAGGACCGATAGATTAGTTGGTAGCATACAACTTTCACAATCAGGATCCACAAAGGTTTCTCAAAGGTATTCTCAAACTGATCAGAAGCACTGCAGCACAGCCATGCAGACCTCAAGAGCTGACTGCTTCATAGTGAACTGATTGCTTTCCCCGCTTCTGATCAAAAGACCCCCTAGTTGAAACAAAACAAATATCCCAAGACAGATCTGGTTTTGAAGAGCTTCAGGTCTTATTCATCAACAAACAAACTGTAGCATAGCAGCAGCCTCATACCTTTGACATTCAACAAAATGGTGCAAGCAACAGCCTGCTTTCAAATGCCACTGACAAAAGAAAAGAAAAGAAAAGAAAAAAATCCAGGCAAATTAAATGGAAAAAGAAACTGCACAGAATCATGTACAGTCCTAGAGATGCAAGTTTGAGTGTATTTCCTTCCCTTCACAAGTTATGCCTTGGAATGTGACTGATAATCAGCAAATGCCAGAGCGAGGAGTACTATTGAAAGGGGAAACAAGAACAATGCAAAAAGCATGCTTCAGGACACAGAAAAGACACTTTACAAAATAAAAAAGAGAATGCATGGGCTGGAAAAAAAAAAAAAAAGAAATAATGCATTCTGCAAAAGCATTGAGATTGCTGGGTATTGAAGTAATGTCAGGTAAGTTTATAGATGGGTCTACAGACAATGATACGTAAGTTCTTTTAGTAAAAAAAGCTGTTTAAAGGCAGGGATTTTTTTCATTAATATAATCATTTTCTAGCGTACTGGTGGCGCTAATCCCTGTGACTACTCTTTTTTAATATTGATGGTGACAAACTGGAGAAAAGAGGAAATCTTAGCATCAGAATATCACTTTTAACATTAGAGAACATTCATTTCTTAAAAAAATAAGAAAATTGCTCATTGGAATTTGTTGAGAAAGACCATTCATTCAACAACATGAAAGCATTACTGACACTTACCAACATAAGAACATTATATTCAACAGAGAAAGCTCAAATTCTTAGACACCCTTAAGAATATATTACCTAATGCCCAGCACAGCTAGACAGACTAAATTGCTACACTTGGTGTAGCTTGCTCACTGCTGGCACTTTTCCTAGGGACCCTCAGATGCGGGAAGGCAGCAGATTACGGGCCACATGCATTTTTAAAATAGGATTAGAATTTATAATACACTCTTGTTCACCTGACAACACAGAAATGATCATTTTTGCTTCCCCTACAAGTGCAGGTGTATTAGCAAGGCTGCAACTTAGCTGAGAAAGTCTACTGGTTAGGTTTGGTTAACTTGACTTTAACAAAGGACTAGGTGAACTGTGCTGTACTGTGGGTAACGGCAATCCTTCCTGGCTTTGCAATCCTTCCTGGCTTTGAAATCTTTACCATGTTTAAGGATTATTTGAGCATTTCCGTTGAAATTACAATAGAAAGTAAGCATAATATTTATGCTCTTAGAAACTACCAGAATCCTGGTAGTGTAGAGGCACTTTTGACATTCAAGGCTGGAGACAAAATTGGCAACTACCACCTAAAGCTTACAGATGGACAAAGGATCCTTTAACCCATATAAAGAAAGAGAAAAATGTTTTCAGCGCAGCGTACTGTACTCCCCAATTCCAATGCAGCTGTTTCTTCATTCGTTAAATGCAATTAAGGACAATTCAAACCTGCCCTTCATATATGTTTTGCTGAAGGTTCTCAGCAGGACCAAACAGTCATGCTGTGGTGATAAACACACTACTGATTCTGGGCCATCAGCAAGCCAGTTTAAACTTCACTTCTGCACCTCTTGTTTAGTCTGCAATTTTGGGATCACAATGTAGACCAACCTCAAGAAATCCATCATTTTCTCTATGTCGTGTCAAGACCACAAGAAGTGACCTTGTCTTGTAATGGCAATCTATGTTATTTCTTGCTCTAAGAAAACTGCTGAAGATAGGATGAAATGACTAAGCACATCATTACGTTCCAACCTGTATGAAACAAGTATAGTTTAGTAGTGGTTTCAGCAGTCTTAGGTTGATGGTTGGACTTGATGATCTTAAAGGTCCCTTCCAACCTAGGTGATTCTATGATTCTATGGTTCTATGAATGCTGCATAAGTATCTGCTGTTGCATATTTCTGCAATCAGTTGTGCTAGATTTCTGAAATATTTCTGTATTCACAATTCCATTAGTTATTACAAATAGGATTAATTATGAAAGGTAACATTCCTGCTACAAAGAAGCTTTTAATTTAACTTTAACTTGTTAGTTACACACTTGAGATACTTTGCACTGTATTCAATTGCAAATACAGAATTTGGATAAAACATTTAAGTCTGTTTCTAGCTTCTATTTTGACTTAATACCTGAAACATTAAAAAGAGGTAGCTGTCTTGGATACCAAATGCTCAAAACCAACAGATGTTTCACGATATAACCAGCTGTTAAATGTTGCCATTTTATGCTGTAGACATTAAAAATTTTTGCATTCAAGTGAAAACTGGAGATGATCATTGAAAAGAAAAAAAAACAAAACAAAACAAACCACCCTGAAAGCCAGTAAATCCTAAGCCAAAGATGGTTTCTGTTTAGTCTGCCAAACCACAAGTGACCAGAATACTAGAAAAAGTACCATATACACTCGCCCAATTCCTCTGTTCTTCCTTGGTTGAAACTGTATGGCTGTTCTCATATTTTTATGAGAAGATCACTTATCAAACTGAGAAATCAGAAGTGTGAGGGAGTTCAGTTAGCAGAGCACAAATAAAAAGAAAAAGCTTTGATACACTTTAGCTATATGAGTCACTTTTGTAAAATTATCAATAATCAAAATATGTCTTACAGAGAATTTCAGGTGATAGACTGTTAATGCAACGAAGAACAACAGCAAAAACCATCTTATTCCAAGTTTTAGAAGGCTACCATTTAATGCAACTATAATCAGAGCTTAAGAGAGCTTCCTCAGAAGGCTCTATCATATAGTACCAAATTCCTATTGAAAAATGTATTTGAGGATAACGGAGGAAATAATACTGCCTCTACAAGTTAAGAACAGTTCAGACAACAGCAAGTTTTCACTAATAGTCTAGGATAAAGTTTCTATATTAAATGAAAGACTAAATATTATGTGATTCTCCACAACAAATAAAGGTAGGGCTCCTGTGTATCTGACATCTCCAAGTTACTTACCAAGATCTATTGGTATTTTTCATCACTTTTGCAAGTCTGGAAGTGCCTGAAAGGAATTGCTTTTACCTATACATATTTTCTGTTAAGATTTTGTTTTCACGTCTGTATTCGTAACTCTCTTTCTAAATCTGTTTTCTGAATAGCTGGAACATTAACATTGAAATAATGACTACCTGTGGATTCAAAAACCAAACCCAAAAACCACAGGACCAGATACGGTCCAACAACACTATTAGATTGTACATCTTGAACAGCATTCCAATCCAAGTACTGTGGAATGGGAACACCATCTAATTGCAACAGCAGCAGCCCAAAACATTCTTACCTTTTTCCAGCACCTGTTCCTTTTATTTTAGGAAATACAATATTAAAAGAATGTTAGAATTACCATGTCAACCAGTCCAAACTTAAAGGGTCCAAAATTTAACATTAATGCAAGAGCCATAAAATCCCACTGTGCACATCCCACCACACTTGTAGCATTATTTTTTTTTTTTTTTTTTTAAAACATCCAGCTAGATCCTCTTTATTTCAATTTATGCTCGCTGTGCCTTGTCCTTTCCACCATTCA
This sequence comes from Burhinus bistriatus, assembly GCA_013397275.1. Classification (NCBI taxonomy): domain Eukaryota; kingdom Metazoa; phylum Chordata; class Aves; order Charadriiformes; family Burhinidae; genus Burhinus; species Burhinus bistriatus. Next base: position 337,358 of record VYXH01009551.1, read on the forward strand.
CCATTGTGAAGAACCTGGCTCTATCTTCTTGATGACCTCTTCCTAGGCGCTGGAAAAGGATGCTATCAGGTCCTCTTGAAACTGCCTCTTCTCCAGGTTTAAGAAGCCCAGATCCCTCAGCCTCTCTTCACAGAGCAAGTATTTCAGCCCCCAACTGTCTTGGAGGCTCTCCACTGAACTCACTCCAGCTTGTCGATGCCTTTCTTGTACTGAAGGTTTCAGGACTAATAGTGGTGTTCTAGATATGGTCTAAAGAATGTCAAGTTAAAGGGGATAATTCTTTTCCTTCTCCCAATCTACTGTTAATACTGCCCAGGATACTTCATCCTCTTTGCAGCCAAGGCACACTGCTAACTTCACATTCAGGTTGCTGTTCACCAAAACCCTTAGATCTCTTTCCATAGAGTTGCTCCTCAGACAGTATTGCTGCAAGGAATTCTTCATTTGCAGGTGTAAAACTTTGCATTTGTTTTTAGAATTTCATGAGGTTCCTGTTGTGCCATTCCTCTAGCCTATCTAGGTCTCTCCAAATGGCAGGTCTGTGTATCAACTGGATCTCCTCAATTTGGTGTTGTCTACAAATCTGACAAGTGAACCCTGTCACCTCCTCTGGTTCATTGGTAAAGATATTAAACAGGACAGGTCCCAGGACAGACCTCTACAGTACTCCACTTTCACTGGCCTCCAGGTCAAGTATGACTCATTAACCAGTAGCCTATGAGGCTGATCATTCAACCATTTTTTCACTCATGTTGTCCAACCATCCAGACTGCAGTATCTTAACTTGGAGGCCAGAATATTATGAGAGACAGTGCTGAAGGCCTTACAAAAATTTGAAGTAAATGGCTCCCACTGTTCTCCCCTTACCCACAAATCCATAGGAAAGCCAACAGGTCTGTAAGCACAGCATCCCCCAAGCAAAAAATTAAGAACGGTACTATAAACCATGTGACCAAGAGTTAATATAATAGTACACACTAATGAAAACTGCAGAAGCTATGAAAGCAGAAAAGCAAGTACTCAGTAGTTGAAATCTCTTACTGTTAGAGATGTAAATACGACACAACTGTGAGAACTGTAGTATTTTAGATACCATAAGTAATTCCTTCTGCAAGATACCATAAAAAGTAGAAAAAACTTTTGATGCAGGAACAAACAGTTCACAAAGCCAGTTACATCTTGAATGAAAGAGTTACTAATAGTAACTGTACTATATTCATATTAAACCTCTTTCGAATAACAAAAAATTGTATCTATCTTATAAAGTTAAATTTCACAAAAGTAAGCTACATGAAAAGGCTAGTTAAAAGGAACACCTCAAAGCGTAAACGCCTACATGTGACAGGGATCACCTGCAAAATGGTTAGAAGTTCACAGTAAACACACATCACTTACTAAAAACAAGCAAGCAAAAATAACAAAAAAGCTCCAGAAAAGCCAGCCTGATTAAAAACAACATTGGAGAAGGCCATTTTAGGTAGAAAAGTATCTTTTTAAAGGTGGATGTTGCTCCTAAACAGTGAAAATGGGATGGGGAAGGACTCCCCATAAACTTCAGCTAGTTAACTAGAAATTGTAAAAAAGTACAGCAAAAATAAGTTTTAAAACCAACTTTCTAATAACTCTCAATTTTCAATTAAAACCTGTTCCAAGAGCCAGCACGACAATAAGAAAGAATCAGTGGGGTAAATATGTGATTGAGACATGAAGGAAGAGCTCAAGGAGAAGCACCATAAAAGCTACATTGATTCTGCCCCCCCCTGCCCCCCGATGCTCACTATAGAAGAGCTGATGGAAGTTGCCGCAACAGACTCTTTCTCCAGAGGAGTAGAACAGAGAAAGCATTTTAAGCAATCATCAGCAGAAGATAATCTAGATAAAGCCAGTATCAACAAGTCATTAGGATCAGGCAGTATTTACCCAAAATTTACAAAGTGAAATATGAAACTGATGATCTAATAACTTGTGGTGTGAAATTCATTCCTTAAACCTGCTCTGTAAGACAGCAATGACACAGTCAAATACTGTAACACTGAAACAAAAAAATTAACCTTCTGGGAGTGGGCAGGGAATTTTGATACAGGTGAGCCAGGCCTCCACCACAGGAAACAGTTTAAACTGTAACAAAACCAGCAAGACTAAGCATATGGATAAATGTACACGAAGAGTCGACAACTTTTGTAGTGGGAATTCACTACTACTAGAAGTAGTTGACGGATTGATAAGCAGGTGCATTAGTGTGATTTTAGTGATGAAACAGATTTGAGTTTTCAAGAAGTTCGGACAAGCTACCTAACAAATGGTAAGGAATCCCCTAAACAAACTGTGCTAAATAGGACAAAACAGAAGGTCCCCACAAAATTAAATAACTCATTAAAACAAAGTAAAGCAAGAGCAGAAATAAACAGTTTTTCATACGAGAGATTTTACCAGTGAAGTTCCTCAAGGTTCAATGTGGTTCAGCACATCTAAGATCTAGAAAGCTGATTTAAAAAAAAGTCAAAAGGCTTACTAATTATAGAAAATTATTTGGTGTAAACAAAAATAAATCTGATCAAAAGGTATAAATGATTGAAGGATAAAATTCCATGTAAATGCAAAAGAAATTACACATGACGAATGATACCAGTTCTGCTACTAGTCAGGGGGTGAAACTGGAATCACCGTACATGGTTCTCTGAATACATCAGCTAAATCCCAATAGTAATCAAAAAGACAAATCTAAGGCTAGGATAGTCAGGGAATGATGAAAGAATAAAAAAAAAAAGAAGAAAATCACCATGCCACTAGTGTATCCACATTTTTTACTACTGTACACAATTCTCATCATTCTTCTTCCACATCTTAGAAATGTGAATGCAGAGCCAGAAAAGATACAGAGAAGACAACAACTATTACAGGTATGGTTAGCTTCTAGATATACAACAAATAAACCAAATAGAGCAAGATGACAGAAACAGTTACATTAACTAGGTTTACTGTTCCTAGCTCTGAACCTACGACCAAAAGAATGGGTAAACTTTTAAAAGCTGCAGCCTCAAACTGAGAACATTAACTTCTCATTACCAAAACCAATTCCACTGGAAATGCCAAAAAATAAATCGTTAGATTGGACCTCGCAGTTTAGCACTACAGCAAAACAGACTGGACTGATGTGCTCAGAGGAAAGATTAAATTTTAAGTTCACAAAGCAGGAAGCCAGAGAAAGTGAACCCAGTTATCAGCGTACCCTCAAAGTATGCGTGTGGCAGGAGGCAACAAAAGCACAGCTTTCTCCTGATGGTGACATTTCAACTTTCAAAAGTTTATAAGCAAATATTTTCATTTATTTGATACCAACTCAAGAGTTTCACTAATGTCTTTTACAAAATGGCATTGTCTGGTATATACCGTGAGTTGCACTGCGTCAAATACACTAACACCTCCACAGACAGACAAGACCGTAGAACGTGTCTTTTCAAGTTACTAACAAGAGAGTTTAATCCACAACAGGCTCTAAACACAGCTGGGGACTTGTTAGGCAGAACCATTTTCTTAATATAGATAACTTGAAAAAGTAATTTGAATATTGATATTTAATAAAGATATACAAGATAAAGCACAATTCTAATGAAAACAGCATAATCAAGCAGCCAAGCAATTAAGATTAAATATATTTGCACACCTCTGCTCAAAGTGCAAGTCTTTCCCATTTTCTAATGCTTGCATGTTAATACAGCTGAAAAATAGTTCTTGCAGCTGGTATGTTGATATTTTCATTGCTACACAGCAGGGTACTAGTCTCTTGCAAAGGTAGACTTCTAGTAAATAGCTGTCAACAAGTCTATGCATGACTGAAGTCAAATTACAAATAGTAAAGAAACAGGTTTTTGAACTTAATGCCAGCAAAATATCATGTATCTAATCCATGAAAGAATTACAGACCTCAAGACTGCTATTATTTTGTTATCCATAGCATTTACTTTTTGGTCTGCTCCACAGCTTTGTTTAAACTTACTAATCAATGGTACTTACCATTGGTACTTTACCAATAACAAGTCTCTACATAGCTACAATAGGAAACTTTTTTATTTTTAAATTATCTATGTATTTTATTACATCTGCAAAAATTATAATTACCTAGAAATGTTACTAGCAAAATGAAATACGCCTTTAGTAGCAAGCAACTTGGTTAGATCCTCTGAAATCTCTGCACCTAATTTTTACAGTTGTTTATCAAATGCAGGTCTTTTTTGTCAATGAGAAAAGATACGAATGACTAGAACTGCTTCCTAAGAGTAAAATTAGGAGTAAAAGCCCTTGCATTAAAAAAAAACCAACAATAAAACAAACCCAACTCACACACCACACAAACACTAACTTGTCCCCCCCCAAAATTCCACAGTAGAAGTAAAACCCCAATTTGATGTTCAACATTTTGAGTAAGAAAGATCTTGCTCACTCCCAAGTAAACAAAATGCAATAGCATCAATGCTGTCTTCTTGACATGCAGCACCAATTTTGGCCACCTTTCTGCCATACCAGTTTAAAGCACTATAATTTTACTCATAATTAAAATGAAACCACCTATATATTAATCTTTATTTAAATTACTTAAGCTAATAACAGCTTAAGAAAAAAATCTACACAGTTATTTACAGGTACTGAAAAAGGCATGTACTACAAGGAAAATTAATGTTTTCTGTGTAATAGTGCTTTTATGAAAACAATTTATTGACTTCTAACACAGTAAGAGCTATTTGATCAAGGAACGAACACCAGAGAATCACAGTGCTAATGACACAATACACATACTGATATAAAATATATTAATTCTTCTATATTTAATCATAAGTACAACTTTTTCCCCCCATTTCCTAGTGGTTTTGCATGGATGAGAAACAGGCTTCAAAAAATTATGAATCACTTCACAGATTTCAATTAAATCCTTTAACTGTTTCTAGGAGAGTGAAGAAGAACAAGTGATTGTAAAAACAATGTAGGTTTGGGGTTTTTAAACACACACAAACCTGATAAGAATCACTGTACTTTCACAAATAATTTTATAGGTGATGTCTAGGAAGCCTGCAATTATTTGTGACTTCATGTGAAAAACTAGGAAATAAAATTTGACTGTCTGGTCTGAAAAAACAATCAAATGATTAAGAAGAAAACCCAGATCAAGAGAAACCAAGAGTGCTGCATTAATCTTCCCTAAGCCCCACATTACTCAAATTCCACGTTCTGTATATTTAAATATGGACTCCAAGTAAGGAATGATCACAGGCAAAAGATTTGAAGAAATATGAAATGGAAGATTAATGGTAAGTAACAGAGACTATGTGAATGGCCTGGCATAATAGGATTAATGTGTCAGAGAACAGTATCTTCTCTCACAACTGCTACATGCCATCACATAATAACAATGCTAATAAAATGTTAGTTATCATCAAGCCTTATCCTTTTTTAAGATGCAGGCATCAAGTACAGACACATATTGACAGAGTAATTCAAGAAAAGCAAGAACTTTTAGTCTATCCCTGAAGTAAAACCATGAATGAGAGTAAAAACTCACCAATTTTTGTTCGAAGGCTGACAATACTTAAAGGATTGAAAAAAACCCCAATCTGGTAATTTACTTCATTTATACATAGAAATTAAAAGAATTCTACAAATTAAGCAACTTTGAATGGTCAATACATTGTTAGGGACAGGAAAGAGATATCCCAAATAAACACTCAAGGCCCTGCTATACCCAGCAGTATTTAAGGAGCATAATTGCCTTATAACCAAAAGCACCTCATTCACACCGGTAGCACAAAACTTGCTTCTCTGGTGAAACACCAGTGAGCACGACAGCTCCTGCTACACAATGTTGGCCATTACTAAGTTGGGTCATAGTTTTGTTTCCTCTCTGATTAGAAAAAAAGTATAGAAAGGAAAGCAATTAGCTGGGCTGAGCAGTAGCCTGAGCAATTTACTGATAATTATAAAGTACCAATTCTTATGGTCTCCACCTGGGCTTTAGATAAAATAGTAATTTTGATTACAATCTGTATGTATAATAGCATTTGAAAGCATTATTTAAATAAAGTTTAGCCCAGCTCTTTCACTGTAGTTTTGCTGTCTGGCATCTCTAACCCTACAGGTCACATGTCAATTAAGCAACCACTTATTAAATACACTTTTCTTGAAGCAATCTTCAATCAAGTTTTTCTAAGCTATTATTTTTTCCACTTCAAAAGATTTCACACTGGAGATCAGAAGCTTCAGGATGTCACTCCCACATTAGTTAGTAATGTCCATTTTTTATAATGATTCGGAAGGCCAGAAAGGAACTTCCTAAGTACAAATATGAATTTGGAGTAATACCAAACTACAGAAAGTTAGGTACAATGTGCGTGCTTAAAATATCTGTTGTGCTTCCTGGTTTTTCTCAGGTATGAATGTTATCAACTTAGTCAATTTGAACATCAACAGAGCGTGCCAACCATGATGCAAGCATTTGATGTCCCAGTTAAAGGGCTTTTTTTCCACCCTTCTGAGGAACTGGTTTTGGCACAAAACTGAATTCAAAAGCCCATGTAAAAGCCCATGTAAAAGCCCACCTCTCTCTCTCTCTCCATCTCTTTCTCCACACCAATACACACTAAAAGGTGAAATTATTTTTTTCTTATAAAAACCAAGCAAATCCAATCATAAAATAAAATAAAATTTCAGAGGTTTTAAAATAAGCAATACTAAATGAGGTTTTTTGAACCTCTAGTGTATCTGCTTAGAGAAAAGAGTAAATTATTAATCCAGGCTTGATTTCAATAAAGTGTCAAATCGAATGGAGCCTACAAAGAAATTACAGCAATATTTTTCCATATCCTGCTCCTGAAATAAAACCAATTTAACATTTTAATGAGCAAAAACCTTTAAAGAAAGCTTTAAAAGTTGGTATTAGGCAATGCAAATTACAGTGCTTGCAATTTTATTCATTAATTATTCTAAACCTGTTAATTACCCCCATAGCTAATGTTATGTCTAAATATTAATTCCTTAAAAGAAAATGGCTTCAAGCTAGTCATTAAAGCTTCTACTGAGGGAAGCCCAAGCTATCGTTAATACAGTAGCTAAAAAACCCTAATGCATTACAGAAGGCAACTAAACAGAATGTAACTCCTTTCAGCGTCAACACGAAGTAACTCTTAAAAAATAACATTCCTTTCCAATTAATATTTTGTGCATATTTTCATTATTTCTATTCAACATTTTGCACCTATTTACTAAGATACACAAGTGTTCGTTATTCATTCTATCATAAAGGAAGTTTAAAGTTCATGGTTTTGTAAACCTTTCGACCTGTAAATCACATAACGCTACAGTTTGGTTGGTATAGCAATATCTGTACAAATTAGTTGCAAGATTTTTTTTAAAAGTTAATTGCTTTGGTTACTACATGGACAACCTGAGGCACATATTTTGGCTCTTTAAAATGATACTAAGCTATACCACTTTCTGTAGAAAGAAACCAATTCCATTGTCTCTAACTTACTTTTTATAGTTATTTTTTAGTTTCAGAATAGGGTACCGCTCTTAATTCCTCCTCAAATAAATGCTTGTTTTAAATCAAAATGCACAGAGAGTCTGGAAGTTCAAAGCGGGAAGAAAGCAGCTGAGGACGCTCTTTAGAGACAAGAGGAAGGCAACGTAAGAGTCAACTGGAAGAAAGAATTAGAAAATTCTTATCTGGCAAGAGAGAACAGTAGGTCAGAAGTTCCAGTGGTCCATTTTCCCACTACAGAAGAGCACCAACATAAGATTCAGATATTTATTTTCTTATCTTTATTTTGATAGGATTATGGAATGAATAGATAACAGAGTTGAAAAAGAGATGACAAGCTATTTCTCAGTGTTACATTTTTTTTCCCTCTCAATGTAAACACTGCTGCCTTTGGTTTAGCTTCATATTAATTTCTCTTTAGATACCCAACACTCGAAATGTTTGGGAAAGCTCAGTAAAAGTTACTACAAAAGTATAGCTAAGCAGCTGGCACACATGTTCAACGACAATAACAAAAAACTTGTACTATTGGAACCAGAGGAACTTGCCAAAAATGAAGCATGACTCTTCTGTTTGCATAACAGACTGTCTATTGTAAGGCATATTTAATACTATTTCACACTACTATTGGTGAATTACACCTATTTGTTCTTAAAAACTCTTTGTCTTCCCAAGTGCTTATGGTTCCCCATATTTAACAGAGATGAGCTTAATGTCAGTTCTCCTAAATGTGTGAAACATGAACAGGGTTAGACAAGGGCTCTAACCAAGAAGTGTTCATCAAAATACTGTGTCTAAAAGAAGTCTCTCCAGTGTCAGGGTGAGCAGCTATAACCATCACCAGGGTAAGCTGGCAGCAGCTGTGAATGGCTATTTAGGTCCCACACGTAAATAGCTTTGTACCAGAAGCACAGAGAATGTTAAATGACAGCATCAAACACAAGTTTTTTGGACCCTTGCTTCTTTTTCAGCAAGGCTGTGGGAATGAAGGAGGACAGACTTCAGTGCACTACATTCCCAATGCTAGAGAATGAAGTGCCCAGGGATAGGACAAGAGGTAATCGGCACAAATTTGAAGGTAGGAAGTTCCATATAAACATGAGGAGGAACTTCTTTCCTTTGAGGGTGGCAGAGCACTGGAACAGGCTGCCCAGAGAGGCGGTGGAGTCTCAGATGCTGGAGACATTCCAAACCCGCCTGGATGCCATCCTGTGCAACCTGCTTTAGGTGTCCCTGCTCTGGCAGGGGGGTTGGACTAGATGATCTCCAGAGGTCCCTTCCAACCCCTGTGATTCTGTGAAAATGCCATCCCTTCCTATACGCTTTCCACTGTCCAGTGTGTCTAGTTCTTTGCATCCACAACTATAAACAATATTACGTAGCATTTGAAGTAGGAAGATTTTCTAAGAAGGCAGGAAAAGTGAAAGGTAAATCAGTTTAATTTAACAATCTTAGCTTGTAATAGTACACCTTGAATAAGGATTAATTGCTACCAACACATCAGAAAAACAAGCTATTTTAAAAATAGATTTTGGCCATTAGGCTCTCAAAAAGCGAATATAAACACTCATGCTAGAAGTGCAGGTCATTTCATATTTTCAAGGCACAGCTTCTCAACAAAGTGCAGGTCACAGTTACCTTGGGCATATTAATATCCTTTAGATTAATTTCAGTCCAGCTTGACATTAAATATTTATCTGAAACTTCTTGCTACAAAACAGCTTTTCAAGACCAATGAAAAGTAATCATAGCCATTAGCACAAAAAGTTGATATTAAAAGCTATAATATTATAAACATTTATATTTTTGTTAAATGCTTTCATAACATTTCTTTTTTATAAGTGGGTTGCACACAATCAAACATACAAAGCTAAAGTCTATACATTCAGGCTTGCTCTGGTCATTCCATAAAACAAGTGGCCAAATAATTCTGCTAGTCAAAGACAACCTCGGAGAAATTAATTTCACAAAATGGTGTATGCTCGTCATCAGGAGACCTGAGGTAACCCATCCCTCTGAGCACAGGAAGGAGCACGTGGCTAACCCTGCAAACATTTCTGAATGTCTTTATAAAGTTTTTACTCTAGGAGACATCATGGGGAGTTGTATGCCTAATTCATCTTGCTTTTAAAAGGCCAAGAAAACAGGAAAATGTGGAAAATTAGGCTGGTGGGAAAAATGGGAATGATGCTTCTCAAAGGTTAGAGGATGTAAACTTCCATCTTGGACACCTTTAGCGAGTGACTTTTACTGCAGCATTTGATTACTTGTTGAAATATAGGTGTCTTCCACTGATGAAGAATTTCTTTTTCCTTCTGTTCTTCCTCTCTGTGTTCACGAAAATGGATCACACAGTTTTTTCCTCCAGTGTTGCTATAAGGTAGCAAACAGCTGTAGTATCAGAATAAGTTGCTAGCATGCTAACACCAATAGAGCTTATATTAAAAAGCCATCTTAAGACATTTTACTTACAAACAGAAATTTAGAGCAGAAAGAAGATTCTAATACCCTATTCAAAGTAACATCAAGTTGAAAGATAGTGCCTACATAGTAGATTCAAACAGAGCTACCCGTGTCTAAGTGTTCACAAGTCAAACACTGCCCAGAATTGAAAAAAAGACTACCAAGAAGTTGCACCGATAAAGAAACGGGCTAAGCTGTATGCCCAGCCCCCAGCAGAGTGGACCGCAGGAAAGTTGAATTACACAGAGGGTTCAGCACGCTCAGGGAAGGGATTGCACTTAATGCCCCGGAATGTGCCTCGGCAGAATGCCTGCGTCCGGCACTGCTGGCTGGAATCCAAGCAGATCCATTACCTTCCCTTTATACATCAGCTTACCACATGCCTCGCTGACACCACAGATATGCCTTTCCTCCTCCCGTTTATTTTTAACTTTAGTATCTTTAACACAACCGAGATACGTACTTCAGGCTATACCATTAAGGAGGATTTTAAACCCAGTTTAGCACTTGGTAAATTACCGCATTATCTTTCCAACTCTAATCTAATACTGTTTTTAAAACAGGCAAATTAAACTAATGATACAGTCCACACAGATGCTTACACGAGTTACGCTGAACCAACTGTACTTTGAATACCAAGTTACCTGTGCGTGAACCTTTTAAATACTCCATAAAACAATTACTTTGACTCTAAGCCTCAGAAAACAACATAGCCCTTCTTCAAAAAGTTCTTGGTAAACTAAGAGTATAGAGAAAAGCTGATGATACATTTCCTTTCAAAACTGATTTGTTTCTTCTTCAGTTGTGAGTATTTGCTGTATCCAGTTACGTCCAAATCTGGTTGAGAAATAGTGTACCTTTGAAATTCTGTGACTCTCTACTCTGGCCCTAAAAGAATCAGAATTTTATCGCAGATAAACAATACCACAAGAATCTAAATATTTTTGCTTAAAAAAAAAAAAAAAAGACAACTCTCAAGAAAGCTTTTTCTTTTTATAAATTTGCCTTATATATAGTTATATTACTTGTTTTAAGTCCTGAAGTATCTGGACTGGCAGGAAAAGAAGATCACAGTTTCAGTACATCTGAGATTTTGTTGTTGTTGTTGTTCAAGAAAAAAAAATAAAATAATCCTAGAACACCTAATAAGTTGGTCGATAAGACACTTACCTGTGATATGAAAGATGCAGACTGAGCTTTGTGTTGTGCTCTATCCGGATCACGGATTTGACCCTAAATATTTCATATCCCAACCTTCAGACTCTCCTGATTCTGAAAAAAACACCTCTCCTATTCTTGTCTTAGGCAGTAGAAATCTTCCTAATATTGTAAACACAGACATATTCCCATGTTGTAGACTACAACAACCTGCTTTGTTTTCAGTGGGAAAAAAAATTAACTGAAAAAATACCTCTGCCAGTTCTTCAGCAAACTTACTACTACATGAAAGTCTGAGGCTTTCTGTACACAAATGCAGATGCCCAGGATTTCCCAGCACAGTTATCATTATGCTCAAGTGCAGCCTTGTTACATTTAACACAAGGCCACTAAAATTCCGTATCAAATCTGGTATTATGAACACAGCTATTCCCATGCTGATAAAGAGGAGAGCTGGAGAAAAATGAATTGCAACCCTACACTCCCATACACCCGCAAAAAAAAGGGGGGAGCTCTTACTCCCCCAGCAAAACTCAACCCAGAACTCATGACTCAGGTAACATACGCTTGTATCTGTTTTGCTGCAGTGCATGAGAATGCTGTCATCAACAACGATCTCAACATATGAGACACCGTACAAAAACAATAGATACAAAGATAATCCAAGTTTATATTTGCTAGATGAATTATTTCCATGTAATGAGAATTCCTTCTCCCCTCTCCCCTCTTTTAAAAAAAAAACCCAAACCAAACACAAACTTACAACTTTCTCAAGTTTCTTCTGTGTGGGAGGTGATCCTTTCCCCTCTTCCATTTGGAGCAACTTGAAGGTCACTAGCCCTCAACTTAACAAATCAAGAAAATGAGTCATATGGAGCATACTTATAATACAAGGAAAGGAGATAGGATACGAAATGGATAACCAGCTAAGAATTCCACAAGGTGAAAGCAGTCATCAGTTTTTACCACCCTTTTTCTATTGTTAAAGGCTTGTTTTTCACTGTGGTAAGTAGTGCAATTTGGCACTTCAAGGAAGTTTCTCACCTCGAGGTTTAACAAACGCCACCAAAGAACTCATCAAGACTCTTGCGACTCTTGATTCTCAAGTCACGGGTATACAAAGTGTATATATACACGTTGATCCTGCCACTTAGTTTCATCATGAATACTAGCAAAGCATTTGATATCATTGAAATCACACTACTGTTCATAATACTGAGAAAGTATCTCAGCTTTCACTGAAAAAACTCTAGCCCTTATAATTCAGAATTTTCGAGCCTGGAGGTTCAAAATCAATAAAAAGCATCCACATGACCTTAAATAAATACCTTACATTTTCAGCCAGTTCAATTTTAAGGCTTGATTTATGGTTTCTGAATACTTACGATCACTACATCACCCTACCAGGAAGTTCAACTTAGTCTCTTGTCAAAGCTTTGTTTTACCATTAACAGGTTGGTTATGTAGTAGGTAAATTGCTTATAAATATATATAACAGCAATTTAACTTCTTTGAATGTCAGACATTTCAGGGACACTTATTTATGAATAAAGGAAAATTAATTATGCTATTGTATATACTTATTGCATAAAATAACACTTTTTGAGACAACTACAATAACACTGCCTTACTCAGTGCCTTACAGCATACATCAGTTCCAAAAATATAGTAAAGCAAACTCAGGAGGAGAGCAGATCCACTTTCTCCTCCCTTGCTTCCCCTTGCAGGACCAAAACTGAATAAAAGCCATTTTTACTGCAAAAGCAGGACAACTGCTTTTATGAACTGCATATAGGGGAAGCTTCCAACATTCAGTAAAATATCTCAACATGAAAAACTATTCAGCTGACGAATAGGCATGAGTGTTACTAGCACATTAGCTTCAAATTCTTATGAAACTATTCATGGACTGTTCTTTGCAAAGTACAGCCTCTAGGACCAATACTCTATTCACAATTGAAAGCAGGTCGCTATGTCTCATGGCTACCTCAACACAACCTGATCATCATCAGTAACTCATTATCTGTTTATTCAAAGTTTACTGACAGAGAAGACACATTCTACAGCTTGGTGTGGTGACCAAAAGCTTGTGTAATCTTCTCAGTTACAGCAACTGGTCTAATAAAGGATACTGCCTCTATCAACTCTGTTTTGCCAAACGCATTCACAGGGACACTAAGTGGGCTAGAAGTGCTCCTCAAGAACGCAGTGATGGGAAACTTGACAATCTCCATGTCTGAAGTAGCAAAATAACAGCCCAGGTATGACCTCCAGGATGACAAGGAATACTGTATGTATGAAGCGTAACACACTTCAAAGAACTGCGAGCGACTTTTAAATCCAATGTGCTGATCTAGTCAGATCAACTGGATATTTCTGAAGGCGAGGAGCAGATGTACATAACATGAATTTATAGAGGTGATACGCAATCACACACATACTACTGAACCATACGGAACGGTCTGATTCCATCATATCAACACTACATCCAGAATTTAATCCCTACACAGCCTGGTCCAGCGCTACTGTGTCTCCTTCCCATTACCCACCACCTTCTAACTCTGTATTCAGAGCCCAGCCCCTCTGGTTCATCAATGGAGGGAGTAGAAGCAAGCATTGCTTCCTGCTGGCAAGTGGCAGTGCAGAGCAGTCCCTCGTGGAGTCTGCTGGTCCTGGAAACAATGGAGGGAGAGTGACCTAACCCACAGGCTACGCAAAGAAGAGAGGACCCTGGACCCTCCGCACAACTCCTGCAGCCTCTGCTGTGAGGAAGTCCTCCAGGGAAGAGTCCCAGACCCCCACAAAGATCCAATTAACAAGCAATTAGGGGAGGAAGAAGCAAGAAAGATGCCCCATTACTCCCACAACTACAGGCTCACAAATCCTTCCGACAAAGGATTCGGCCATGTGATGACTATCAGGATAATCATTCCCTGTTTGCTGTCAGCGTGAGTACGCTGCAGTACTGGAAGTGGCACCTCCTACCACTGCCACAGAGCATGAGCGTACACTGCAAAGAAAAAGCTATCTGTAGTGGAACATTTTATACTGCTTTAAGAGTTCTACACCAAGGAATCTGACTACAAATCACTATTTCTAACAATGCATCTTGATCACATGGCTGTTATTTCAATAAGCAGTGCTGTCGAGGGACCTCTTCATCTCAAATTATAAAATGAGGTACCCATGATAAACATTCAGTAAACAGATGGCATATTAACAGTGAAAGTGCATTATTTTGTATAGAAGTATTCACATAAAGAATACAGTATTTATTGCTATTCAAAGTCTGCTCAATTAACACATGCAACATTTCTGGTGCACCTAAATCATTAGATTTTTCTTTATGTTTTTCACATTTGAGGCTGAAGAGAAGTAAGAACATAAATCTTAAAACTAAAGAATAACAATGTAACACTATTTGGTAATATGACATGGTCAGTTTTCCAAATTTAACAGCAGCTGGGAAAAAAGTATGTTAGCAATTTCCTACAATGTTTTTCTGGGAGATTGGGTAGGAACATTCCATACAACAAGCATATTCAGAATAAAAGAAAACACTGTGTTCTAGGAAAAGTAATTTTATACACTTTGCACTGTTTCTTGTCCATGATGGTTCTTCAGCTAAGCTGAAAATTTAAAGTTTTAATGGATTTTTTTTAAAATCCAGAAGCAGAAGACTTGCTTTAGTTTTTGCCATTATTGTTTTCTATTTTGAGTCCTTCTCATAGGTCATAGCCTAAATGCTGTTACTTATGACTTTTAGGTCTTTAGTACTCTTTTTCAAGAAAGTTGCTGGAGAGAGCTCAAGACAGGCACGCACAAATTTCTTTACAGAAGTGCTTAGTTACAGCCCTATATGAAAAAATGAAAAACTTTTCTTCCCAGAAGCAGTAACACACACACATGCAATAACCACCAAACTATAAAAAACAAACTCCAGCTTTGATATAACACAGAAACTGATTTACTTTGAATGGCAAATTAAAATAGACATTTTAACTGTATATCACAAATAGATCATGTTTAGTTATTATAAATTAACCCCAACATATTTTAAGATTTTGTTGAGAAGTTTCCATATAGGAAAGTCTGGCTACATCAAATTTAAATAAGAAGAGTTCACAGGGCTTAAAAAAAATTGTTGCTTAAGTAAAGAATAAATAGCAGCATGCACTGCCAGATTATCTGGTGGAGGGCTAGAAGAAAATAATTTCAGACAAAACAAGTCACAGCACAAGAAAAGCATCTGTATATTGTAGAGCTCACCCAACTGAGCACAAATGGAAGCTGTATATTGTTTAAGTAGCTGTATTTCCATCACTCACATGTTTTTCATGTGCTTATAAACATCCCTGGCCTAACCGCAGGATTTCTGTAGAATCAGAATATGAAAGACTACATTTCCCCAACTGCAAACTTACTAAAACATGTCCACATTTTCTAAGTAGCTGCTGTAACTGCACCATTTAAAAAAAAAAAAAAAAAAAAAGTATTCCTCTAAATGACATTAGTGACACAAAAATTTCAGGAAGATAAACCAGATCTTGCACTTGTCTGAAGCACTGAAAAAACATTTTCTCTGATCTATGCATGCTAGTACCAAAGCTCTTTTTTGAAAAAAAAAACCAAACAAACAAGCAACTCCCCAGGATGTTTTACTGTGGACACAACTCACTGCAAAAAGTAGAAAAGCTAACCTTAAGTGGAGATGGATCTCGTGAAGAGCAGTTATGCATTAAGAACCAGAAGTCCATCTAATGTGAACAACTAAATCAAGTATCAATTCTTCTCACTTGTTCCCCATTGAAAACTACAGTTTTTATATTAATGCTTTACATTACATAAAAGCATCTAAACTACTCTGGGAAACCCTGGTTTTAAATTGATGCATGGTTTGTATATTTTTTTGTCTTTTGGAGATTACAATGTTTATTCCTGCTGTTTCCCATCTTCAGCAGAAGCCTGTCATTTTTTACTTATTCCCAAATACGGCTGTGATACTACTGTATTCCCTTATGTCTGAGACCATCAAGCATTTTTTTCAGTATGAAAAGGTGCCAAATATTTTATCCATCAGCGTTACTGCATTCCTAAGGAAGGATCATACTCTAATGCCTTCCCCTCAGGTAAATGATCAAGGGAAAACATTTCATTTTGTGACAATTCCAGGCTACCAAGACCACTGTCACTTTGCATTTAAACAATTTAAGGTTATAAAGTAAAGGCAAAAAGCTGTAACTCAGTCTCCATGTCAAATACAATTTTTATTTTGCATTTTCTTAAAAATTACCAAATTACCAAACAAGTCCACAGTTCCTTCAAAAACAAACCTAGAGAGAACTGGTACAGAAGCTGTAATTGCAGCCCCCAACCAATTCTTCCATCAGTTATGCCATTAAGCTCTGATGTCTTCTAATTTTGAAAGCTTTAGAAAAGGAGAAGCAGACCGTCAAATAACGTGGTCAATATGTAACCATTAAGACTTTTGTACTGAAAAATAAAGTTCATTGTGGCAACTTTGTGAGAGAATATAATACAATTACCAAATCCGTTTCACCACAGTGAACAATATGACAGCACAGAACTTTCCACTTTTCTCCTTGGCAAGATTTCACATCAGTGTGCACACGCAGTCAAGTTCAAAGCCTCAAAGCCTGGCCTGACTTGGCAGCACGCAGCCCTCTGTCTCTTACAGGGCCACCAGAAGGAGCCTTTGATGGAACTTCAGGCAGGGACCATCCTTTACATTCTGGACATATCTGACAATTTAGATGAGAAACTTTCAAAATAAATCCCTTATCTTCATTATTAACACAGTATTATATTTATTTTTATTACTGTATTCACATAGTCTGTATTTTAAGTATATTTTATATATATGCATACTATTATATTCTTACTAATATACATAAAGTATAAATTTACACTATAAATGTATATAGCTTTATATGCAGTTCAATGTATTTTATTTTAATGTTGCATTATAATTTGCTAATAGATTATTAATGCTATATGGTAGTATCTCTAATAACAGGCATTATCAAAGAAAATGCCTACTTTTAAAAAAATAAAGATTAAGAAAAAAATTATTTCTGGAAACACTGATTTTCTTCATTTCATGTAAATTTTCCATTTATTCTAGAGTTAGTCTGTGCAGTTTTTGGAGCCAGACGAAGGAGTTTCTCTGCTGATTTGGCAAAGGAGCAGGGAAGGTATCAGTGCTGATAAGATAATATTTATTAGCTACATCTGCTATAACTGCTTTTTATAGACTCCATCAATGCAAGACAGTCACTCTTGAAATTTCTGCTACCCTGAAAGGAACACAAACCTTGAAGAACTACTTTAAATGCTGTTTGGTGTTTAAAGCTGACAAGACTCCCTTCTCTTGTCTTTCAGTTCATAGTGTAATAAAAACCTTCAGGAGTAGCAGTAAGGAGATACAGCCTACTATATGTATTCTGAATGGGCATTTCACACAGTTTTATCTGTCATTTAACTTCGATGATTATTTTAGCTAGCCTTTCTGGAATATTATTCAAACAAAATGAAGCCTAGTTATGTTAAATAACCTTATTTTAAGAACCGTAGTAAAAAGAAAATTAGACATCACAATGTACCAAAATTTAGTGACCTAAAAGAATCCAATGCAAAAAATCAGGAGATGGATAAATAGACCTAATGCTATTGTTACAGCTATCACCAGTGAAGTCTATATAAGTTTCTCCACAGCACAAATTAAACTAGATTTGAGTTATTTCTTCTTTTTCTGCCTACCATATATTTCCAAGATGCTGACCTGCTTATTAGGAATAGCCATATGCAGCCAGCCACAGTCTTTACACAAAGGTCTGCAAGGAAGTATAATACAGAGCTTTTGCTCTAATCCAGCAAACACATTTGAAAAACAGTGCAAAACAGCAGCAATGGGAGAATAGATGCTATTGTTTGTACACAACAGATCATTTCTTACCAAAAAAAAAAAAAAAAGGCTTCCATCTAAGAAAGTAGATAAAAAAGAAACATTATAATATCTATTTTGAAACCATCTAGAGTATTTACTGGAGGAAAAGTCTTGTATCGCTAGTAAACAAATACTAGTTTCTTCTCTGGGATCTTTGTTAAAAATCAGAATATTACTTTGTGCAATTCTTTCTATTCAAGAGTATTTTTCTGATTTTCAGGCAAGCCATTTTCTTATTGGTTTATGTTTGCCCACTAACGTAAGCAGCCAAAAACTCTCAAACACTAACCTTTTATTACATTGCAATTAAAACAGTAGCCAAAAACGTAACAAAACCATGCACCTTAACTCATCCCATCTGTCCATATGTATCAAAGTGCCTAGAAAGAATGTTTGTTAGATTTTATTTAATCACTGAAGTCATATAGCAAGAGTGAATTCAACTAAATGGTGATAGATAAGATGAAAGATAGTTAAATTTTAACCTCGACCCCTAAGATTACACTTGACATCATGTTGTTTTAGTATCAATGAAGACACCTGCACAAAGAATCTCCATGCTCTCAGAGAAGGGAATAAATGTAAATATTTTCAAAGCCAAAAATTTCAGGATATAAATGTCTCACACTCAAAAAGCTGAAAAGGATACCATATATTTAAAGTTGAGAAACAAATGCACATCCATAAGTAATATTTAAGTCTATAATTAATTATAACATCGTGGTCCTACAGATTCCATACTCTCTATACCACATTCTATTTTAGGCACACAACATGACAATGTCTGTATGCCACTAATGCTGAGAATGATGTTTGCGATATATTTAATATCTCAGTTATTGATTTAGACTGCTTGGTGGATACCTGATACATACAGTATTTCCATAACACAGTGAAATACAGAATCAAACAAGAGGTAGCTAAGGTTACCCTGAAGGAACAGTTTCAGAAAGCCTGAAGTATATTTAAGGAAAAGAAAAAAGATTAGGGAAGGCTGAGCCGGCAATCTAATGACAAAGAGCTCTTCTTGCAGGGGAGATTCATATTTATTGATGCTTAAAAACTGGAGGGATGTTTTAAAATGCATTTGTTGAAGACATACTATTTTCATAATATTTTGGGACTGTTAACTGGAACTCATTCATTCCAGACGACTAGGAGGCAACAATGTTATCAAGGCATCTAAACACACAGAACCAAACCAATTATATTGTTGTACTTCAGTTTACTTCTAGATGCATGGTAAAGAAAAAATTTAATAGGAATATATTCACACAATATACCAGAGTCAGAAGGCATATTCATGAATTGTGTTAAACTGTCTCTTATGTAGCCATAGACTATCGATATCTCAGTTATGTAGTAAAAAATTGACTACCCACTTCCTGTTCAAAAATAGGCAGTATTTAACGTGCTTACCTACAGAGTTGATTGCCTTGTCATGATCTAAGACAACATTTTTCTGCAATATTAATCATTACAGTAAATATAGCAGTAAAGATACAGCAGAAACTAAACCACGAAGTTGGCAGAGTGATGCTACCACATGCTGACAAGAGCACTGCTTGCAGGTCACTGCACCTCGACAAGGAGCCTCTCCAGTGCTGGGCGCTGATGTAAAGAAACATCACAGGTTCAAAGCACCTTGAATCAAACTCGGCCCTCCCCGAAGACTGCCAGTTTTGCAGATTCTGCAGTGGGCAGAAAATACTTGAAGATGTAGTAAGGAATCCTCTAACACCTTCCCAACCATGCTACAACCAGAACAGAAATCTAACACTGTGCAGGGGGCCACAGCCTGGCTCCATGCTCTGTGTCCCAGTCCACTCTGTACAGCATAATACATTCTGTTGTGCACAAAACAATGGTCAGCAGTAAAATAAGAAGCAAAAAAAATGGAAGGGCAACATTTTAAGCAAGGGACAGGGTAAATCAGGGATGAGATTTTTAAAAAAACAATAAAAAATACAATCCTTACTTAAAGACGCTCCAACCCACAATAGCAATGGTAATTTCAGTGATTTTTACATGGCCTTGTTCTACTACACAGATTTTAAACATTAATGATCTGACCATGTGGTCAGGTTTGCACCAGCAGAATTCAAATATGAGGCTTCTCTAAAGCCTGCAAGCTATCACTCAGTAGCATGTTTGATGTGGATTAAAAACATTTGCATTAAATTTCAAAAGCCTGTTAAAGCATTATGCTGCAGACTTACTTTATACATGCTTTACTTTGTGAGGATCCTAGTAATCTATTATATGTGCTGCTACATTTGCATTCTCAATTCATTTCTAACAGAATAAAGACTCAGAGATAAACACTTTAAAGTATTACTTAGGACACAAAAAATACTGTAGTATCTTTGATGCAACACAGGCGGGCAATTTTTTTCTTTTTATGATGCAGTAAGCACAAGAATCTTCCTGTATATTTCTCAGAGTAGACTGCACATATTCTCTCTGGTTTTATTTTAGAACCTCATTCCTCCCTGCAGGCGATTCCATACATCACTACAAATCCTTATGCAATTTTATCCCGGGTTCTATATTTATCAAGACACCTCATCTTAACAGTAATATTCTTCCCTTAGCATGAACTGGGCTTTTAAAATAGATTGCAAAGAAACCCCAGCAAAAACTCCCATTCTAACAAGATTTGACAGTGTCTCACAATTTAAAGCACTTACATGTAACTTACCGATTAAACAATGGTTCCCACAAAGAAATACACTGATTTTTTTTTTTTTTTCTTATTTGGTGACCGAATTCAAATGCCACATACATACTTTTATCTGCCAGTACTAGACATCATGCAGTTACTATGCACAGCTTGCCTTCCTAAATAACATCATCTATTACAAAAAATATTCCGAAATATACTGAGTAAGAAAGTGTGGGCAAGAAGTAGTGTAAGCATAACTTAAGTCACAAAGTGGTCCTGGATACAAAGGATGTGTAAAAAAACATCAAAACCCCAGAGCTACACACTTCTTCCTTTCACTGCTCTAATGAAATTACTGCAAATGATTTAAACAAAATGCTGCTTTTGACACGCATGCAACTGATTACAGTTGTTTTGGAAGCATGTAAGAAGGGCCACTGAACAATACCATGAATGTATTTTACACACATTTATGCCAGAAGTTACCAATCCAGTAAAAACACACTAAACAGGTAACATGCTTATAGTAGACATTATTTTGCAAATCATCTATAGATTTGGGTTGGAAATTTTACCTGAGTGAAAACCATGCACATTATATCAGAACTTGTCTAAAATAACTCTAACTCAACATTCAACCCTTTGGAGACATGGTGCACATCTCCAAGTGTCACCAAAAAAACACGGATAGGACTTCCAAACTTTTAAAACCATTTTTATCAGCTTCCAAGTCTGGGAGTCCAGAGATGTTCTACCAGACCCCTGATAAACTTCAGAGTTATATTTAATTTAAGCATTCTCCCTAGATTATCCTATGAACTGTGGCACTTCCTGAGTTCTCCACAGTGCTAGGATTTTTAAAGAGGTCCTCCAGTATATTGTTTTGCCTTTTCCATAGTGGCAGAACCAAAGGGGTCTTCCCTAAACAAACTGGTGTTTGGGGAATCCTTTAAAGTATCCTGGTTTTTTAAACAGTGTAAGGCAATAGTTCCAAAATAAATTTTTGTGGTGGTTACACTTGTAGCCCCAGAAAACTAGTCTAAGCTCTAGTTTTAATCATCAGAAGTATTTTACTCCCAGTTGCTTGGAATAACAGTTTCCATACCGTTGCAACACATAAAGTTACCACTACTGTGTGTGGCTCTTTGCTTCTCTTAAGAATCGTTAACATTGGAAAACTGGAAAAGTATGAAACATTCAATGCAGTTTAAAGTGAAATAAAACATTTAACACAGTCCAAGATGAGGACTATTTCAATAAACACATTTTAAATAAAATGAGAATTTCAGAAATATCAGACACTAAAAAAAAACCCCACAGCACAAATGGTTTGTTAACCATTGTTATAAGCATTACCTAGTATTTTCAGTATAATCAAATACAATGTATGTATTTGTTTAAGACCTCCAGGACAGGATCGAGCCTCTTCTTATCTAGAATAATTGTAGCACATTGCTGATGCAATACAAGCAGTAGTAGAAAAGGTAAGATAAAGAGAACCTATTAGACTACAGTCATGTAACAGAAGTATTAACAAAAACAGGCAAAAGAAATGCTGTTAGTAAGTTGTGTTTCCCTCTTTACCTCAGGTAAGCAGTATCAAATATTTAAGTACCAACTAATGCTCCTACAACCCTAGAAAAAGAATGCTGAAACAGAATCCCGTTTATCAGCAAGCAGGCTTTGCACACATCTAACTTCATGTATATGCTAGTTAGAACTCCTGTCAGTACCATTTGGAAAACAGTGACTTAGACTCAGCACAAAATGTGACACCCTGCGGGGATGGCAACTTTTCAAGGGTGAATCAAATTATATTCTTCTTTCTGAAGCTAGGGACTAAACGTCCATAAAAAACTCAGCAGGGGCAGGAGACGCTGCCTCTAGCAGCTTGCTGTGTCTCAGGATTTTCTTATAATTTGCAATTTGTGCGCATTTGAGATCAACGCTACGGTCCCTTGGCAGCTCCAAATTTAGTTGGGGTGGGAAGGTAGAAGTCATTGCCTCTCACAAAATGCTACAGCCTCTCGATGTGTGCTATTCCAAATTCACTTGCATGCTCTTTGGCAATCACGTACTTGATTCTTGACCCTGATAAAGGTAATCTAACTGACTGCAAGGCTGACTCGGGATAAACAGCATACTTTAACCAAAGAATTCCAACAACTTTAGGCCATGTACTACCACATTATTATTGCAAAGTGCAAGCTCTGAGATAATAAAGACAGAGTAGACAATACTGCAAGTCTGATCAAGGTTACAAATCATATCCCATTGTGTCATTTGAAGAAAAGTAGCCTGTATAGTATCACTGCAGTGTGTAGTGCTGTGTGTACATTTTTGACCTAGCTGTGTTGGTTATGGTAACAGAAGAAACACTTCCAGTGCACTTCAACATAAACCCCTGTTCTAAGTTGCAGTGGTAGAACAAAAACTTTTACGCATCCCCCCCGCCTCCTTTCCCCCCTCTGTATACAAGCTGACTAGGTCATTTTATTTAAAAAAACTGATCTAGTTTTTCCCAGCACACGCTACATCTGGTCTAGGATATTGTCAGTGTAGCTTCACTGGTAAATAACAAGTGCAGACAGAACTAAAACCTGGCATCTGTAAAAAATAATAATAAAAAAGATTATGTTAATTTTGTTATAAAAATCTTTGTACAGCAGAAATTTACAGTCAGCACGAAGGACTTATTCGAATATGTATTAGTTGTATGTTTCTAAACAGTAGGCCAGCAAATGAAGATAGAGAATGAAAATAACTTCACAAATCACTTACTGAAGCTCTAAAGAGACAGTTACTATGAAAGATTACATCTGAGGTAATGTTACATTAAATATAGAAAGTTTTATTATTAATATTAATACTTAATGTAAGAAGTCAGAACAGGTAAGTGGCAGTGAAAATGCTGATAAAAAAATAGAGCCAAAAAAAGTTAAAAAACCCACAAACCCAAACTGAAAATTTATTGCCAGAATAAACAGCAATTACATTAGAACACAGTAACCAAACATAAGCCACTACAAAATAAAACAGACACTATCCATACAACTCACAAAAGGAAAACGGATTAACTGACCCTGCAGGACCTTTGATTCTGCAAAGACTTGCAGACAGGCTTGATTTCATTCACTCTGAGCAGAAGTCAGAAGTGACAACAACCAATACAAGCAGGGTTAAATTCATTGCGGCAGCATGCAAGGACTGGAATTAAACAAAGACTTAAGAAACTAGGTGCCAAAGATATCAGTCTTTGATTTTAAAATAATGAATAGCTTTAGAAGAAAAAAAAAAGTACTGGATTTACAGAACCTGAGCTTTGACGTGTTGTTTGCCAGCTTCAACGGTAAATTGTATCTCTGAAGCTGTCTAGAACAAGGTATAGCCAAAAAATTTCTGACTAGTTTGATAGAGACTAGTTTTATCAAGACTAATGCAAAATCTAAATAGTTATCAACTTCAACGACTTAAACTAAATAAAGAGCAAGTATTTACAATGGAGAGTTTGATTCTATAACAAAGCTATTAACGGGTGTAAAATCTTGCTTAGGACAAGAATAAGAATTTACTCAGTGGCTCAAATTATGCTAAAATTTAACACTTTTTATATATACTTACATACACATTTCCTTACACAAGAGTCCTATACAGATATGAAATTGGCCTTAATGACAGGACTTGTTAAACATAATGTAATGCTGCTGAAAAACACCACATAACATAAAATCATATTCTGTTGGCTCTTTACAGCATTTTGATGCATTGCTGCTTTATCAACTTCACTTTGTCAAGTATTTCAAGTAATTACCACCGATTTTGCAGCAATTAATTTTTATGATTCAACAGTAAATACTGTATCACCACAGAAAACAGGGAAGCACTGTAGCATAATCTCACTACATTCTCAAGAGCAAATGCTAGGCCTGGTTGACGAGATAGAATATAAACATGTCCACTACGTATTCCTTTATTACCATAATGATAATGAAAATTACACTGCTTAATTTCAAATACTTGCCTTAATCTATAACATTTCATATACCTATGCTGCAAACATTTCCACTACATAACATACCGCAACATGAACAAACAGTTCGTAACTGTTTGCAAACACAATCTCAAGCAAGGCTGCTTAAGGTCAATTATAATGAAAAGGAACAATAACAGAAAGTAAAGTTATCCACTGTTAGAACATGAAAAACATCTCAATTTAACAGGATTGCACAAGCTCTGAACCGAAAAAAGATCACTCCAAAACAAACTAAAGGTGACATACTTGTTTCAACACTATTTCGCTTTTGAGTATTTCCTACTTCTGTCATTAAGAAGCCACAAGTAGCACCTAAACTGCTTAAAAGAAATACAGAGTGTTACTTTGACTCTATCACGCTGTTCCTCAAAGCTTTTACAATCCAGTTCCACTTCCAGTTTACAGGCTTTAGTGTCATGTTCTGCATGGCCGTTTCTTAGGTAGCTTTAAAAAGCTCAATACACTAACTGCAGCAACATGGAGTACATGACATATGAAGAACTTTTGCCTGTAACTACCACAGCATCTCAGCCAGTCTTATTACTGGAAAACTGAAAAGTTTACATTGAATAAACTACTGAAAATTTGCAGAGTCCATCAACTTACTGTCTCCAAAAATGAATCAATTCAATCAGCTGTAGGCTTTCAGAGTCCCCCAGAGAATTAAAAAGTGTACTTGTAGAACTGTCCATGATCTAGAACTAGACTGCTTCACTCAACATGCTTTAAAAGTGATTACTCCCTGCATTGAACACTTTTCATATATACCTACATACACATCTACTTACACAAGAGTCCCATACATACATGACATTGGTCTCAACAGCAGGACTTTCTAAACATAATGCAGCATCGCATAAGTAAATGTAAAATCATATTCTGTTGGCTCTTTACAGTGAGGAGATCCATTTCCAGCAGAATTTCTAGTGGAATAATGGATGCCTTCCTCATTGGGAGCTATATACAGAAAACCAAAGTTTTAACATGCGCTGTCCAAGGAATCAGGACTAATAGTTAAACTATTTAGAAACACACTTATACAGAAAAATTGGAGCTTCCTAAGAAGAAACAGCTTAGAAATTCTCCACAATTAAGACTGCAATTAAAAAAAAAAAATAAAAAAATTCTTGTTCTTGACTCAAGCATAAATCAGGTGACTCTTTACCTGCCTGTAGTTTAGTCTGTTCAATATGTGTTAAGAGACAGGATATCAAAGCATACAAACTGTTGAATACTTCCAAAATTTCCTAGACATAAGTAGATGAACAGTACTGCAAGTATGCACTGAGCTCCTCGCCCCATCCCACCTAAACCTTCTGGCCTAAAACACACTTAGGTCCTCCAGTCTTGAAATACCTAACCAGCTCTAATTGAGGGTAACTTCTTCGAAGGAAAAATGGGAAACAGCTCACTACCTCCATCAAGAGAATAAAGTTGGGAAGCATAACTGGATTTTGGAACTTGTGAAGATTACTTTGTAAATAATGACTATCTGTCCTTGAACATAACCTCCTGAGTGTGCGCTGATGCTGCAAGGTAAACTGCATTTTAACATCCATAGCACACATTTTGAAGGAAAATCATCCTAACTGTTATGCGTGATGCATTTCAGACAAAGTATGAGATATAAAAGCACTATTTTCATGAAATATTCTTTTTTTAAGGGGAAAAAAAGTGCACGACTGTCTAACAGCACCTGATGGGTAGACCGGGCATCGCGGAAGGAAAACACGCTCTGAAAGTTACCAGCAAAACAAGGAGCTCGGCTCAGGCCGTGTGCTCGGCACACCACACCGCTTCATCAGGCTGCACGACCGGGGCTGTCAAGCGAAGGGGGGAAACGCTCGGTGCTAAGGCATCGCCCGCCTTCTTCCATTGAAGAAAACGGCAAAGTTCCCCTCAATGAGGTGAGGCAGGACCACTTTAAGCTCACAGGCCTGATCCCGGCTGCTGCCAAGGGGGCCGGGGACGTGCCGTACCTGCTGGGCGACCTGAGCGACGAGGGCTGCCGCCGCCGGGTCCCGCCTCATGGCGCTGAGGCAGACGAGGGCTGACCACCGCGGACCCCGGCCCGCCCGCAGGCCGCTCCTCCACGCCCGCCAACGGCCGCCCTGGGGACCCGCAGTCCCACTCCCGG